>PRKT01000171.1:379240-414639 GCA_003671525.1 Saccostrea glomerata | reverse complement strand
GGGGGGGGGGGGGGTACAATCTGTAGCTTTCTGGAGAAAAAAAAATTCGGAGAGTGCAGGTCTGTCAATATATTTTTTCGGAGAGCTACAGATCTGCAGCTACAATATGTCAGTCTGTAAACTTTTCACATTTTAACCTTCTTTTCAAGAACTCGGGCCTAACATTTGGCATGTTCACTGTTCAGATCATGGTCCCAGGGGACAGGGAACGGAGGGCAGAACCACAATAGGGATTACACAGGGGGGATCTTTTTAAACCCGTCCACTCAAGATTGAGTAACAACAAACATTAGGCGTGGAAGCGTCCTTTTGTAATATAGATTCATTCAAAATATGTCCCATGTATTTAGGGTGTAACCAAAAAAATTACAGAATCAACATTTTACATCCAAATACACGTATATTGTACTGTTCAAAAGCTGTTGCGAGCGTCGTGTTCCATGGGCCTCATGTCTTTCTTTCAGTTCAGAGATGTAATGGACAGATTGCTTGGTTTGGCCCTGATATCTGGTTCCTTGACGTTTGGAATTTACTACACAGTATGGGTTATCATTCTGGTGAGCTATTTCAGATGTGATTTTTTTTACGTTTTTTAAAGATTAAAAAAGTATGGAGTGCTCTGGTACTTATTTTGTGCATTCTATATTTTATCAATACAGGTAAAATGTTGTTTAGTCGAAAATGATAATATAAAAATCGCATTGGAGACTATCTCTTCGGGTTCTCTTTAAGTATGGAGTATACGACATTCTCATTTCTTTCCAGCCCTTTGTAGAAAGGGACAGCTTCCTGCAGAATTTTTTCCCGCCAAAAGTATTTGCAGTGGCCATCCCTCTCTTGGTTGGAGTTATCGGTCTGATCGTGATAGGTAATTAAAAAAATAAAACTCCCGACGGATAGAACAAGTATATTGATAAGAAATATCCAGAAAATTACATCTCTCCATTTTTACTTTGAAATCATTCTTTGCACTTTCCATAACATCGTATGATTTGACGCCTTCTAAATTTATTTCTAGGTTTATTCGCCAGTGTAGCGATGTTACAGAAATCACGTGCAAGAAAATTCAAATCTTCATGACCAAGTTTCATTTTCCCACCTCGCCAACATGACAAAATCTGATCAGCTCAGTTTGGTTGAGTAACTGATGGAAAATGAGGAGGTTTTCTCATGCGTTTATAGATGATCATTCACATAACCTTAAAGAACTAATTATATGTAGTTACTGTACATGTATGTAGATCTTGATAAACAATGAAAGATTGTTTTCATAATAAACTTTGTATTATAAAAAACTTATATCACAATAAGAACCATTCAGTCTTGTTATGTTCATTAATCATGCACAAATATGAAAAAAAAATTGTATGATTAAATTCAAAATGGCGTCTCCTAAATACATTATAACATAAACATATATCTTATGGCATGGATAAATAGCTGCCAATATGAAAATAAAATCATTTTCGGGCAAAAATTGCACTAAATGGATGACCCTTCGCACTTTTCAGTTTCTTGAAATCTATATCCTGAAATCCAGCTTTCTTTAAAGAGTCCATGTATCTATGCGGGTCTGTGTTTCCGTATTTCAAGACTCCCGCTTCTTCCGCTACTTTTAGACCCTGTTCGTTCAGTACAGCTACCATGTTTGCATTTTGTTTCATTACTCTATGCAATTCTCGAGCACACGCAACCTGATCATCCCAAAAATAGTAACAGTTGCAGTGAAACACGTGATCAAACATGTCGGATTCGAAAGGCAGTTTTGCGACATTTGCCATTATTAGTTCAACTTTCCCTGAGTTTATCTTAGTCTGGAGTAAACGTCCCGCCTTTTTTAACATTGCTTGGGAGATCTCAACTCCATAGACCTTGCCCTTTCCATCTGTAAAGATAAAACACAATTTGAATTTAAAAGTATAATATCGGGGGTATTTAGGTAAATATTACTAGTTCTTACTGAACTTGTAGGATAGTGTCATGCTGTAAATTTCGAATTTACCAGAGGGCAGTAAATACAAAATTTACAAGTTGTCATTTTGTAAATTTCGTATTTTCGGCCACCAAGTAAATTCAAAACTTACAATAGTATATATAGGAATAAAGAAGGAATAAAGAAATGAGTTTTAAATTTTAAATGTATCCTGCAAGTGTTAATCTCTCCCATTTTCTCTTTTTGATGAGTTCACATTTATAACAAATATCTTATCATTTATAATTTAATTAATAACCTTTTATTTTCGTATGAGCCTCTTCGAGTCCAAACCCCGGACCAAACCCCACTTCCAGAATAATATCATCCTTAGAAATGTTGCACACGTTGACAGCGTTTTTCTCCAAGTTTTTATTTTTTTCTTCAAAAACGTATTTCTAAAAATGAATAAATTATTTACTGAAACGTCATGTAATAATTATTTAAATATTAGATGTATGAAACAAATCTGATCAAGAACTTAGGAAGCTTACGCTGACGAACCAGCCCGCCGGTCCACCTTTTGGGTGCCTTAGATTTCTTGCTATAGCTTCTTTAAATATTCCCATCACCTAGAATGTAAGCAGAGAGCATATTGTTGAAAATGTTGAATGTGACATGTTTTTTCTCAATCTCTTTGTTACGGTCCGAAATTCTGTTGTCGGTGTACAACAACTATCAGAATTTCGGATCATAATTTAAAAGATCGGATTTTAATCAGATCGTGTTTATTCTTACATATTATAATAAAGAAATTTATTTCCTGATAAGAAAAGTATGCAAATAAAGATATACATGTACCAGATGAACAATCGCAATTTTATTTACAATTTAAGGACATACGCAAGGTACCTTACCTACTGATTATTTTTCAAGATATTCTAAATATAAACTTATAATACCATTACATGTTCTTAGACAAAAAATCAGCATGCGTTACCAGGGGTTTTTGAAAAGATATCAGATTTTGAAAATTTTGGCATTATTCAAAGAAAAATGTACAAATATTACAAAACATAAATTCCAGATTTTTTTTCATCAAAAATTGTTTAAGAAGAGGTGTACAAATCCACATATAGACAATAAAAATATTGCACATAGGTCCTTCATATAGTGGAACTCTTCAACTCCAGGGAAGAACCCAATAAAGTTCAAAAGTTACGTTGCATATGACCTTAAAATTAACGTTTCATTTGAGACAATTAGTATTGTAAAGGCTGGTTGCCCCCCCCCCCCTCCTCGAGGGGACCTTTTTCAATTAAAATATAATTGTGAAAGGAACTTGGATGCCACTCCCCGACATGATAGGATTTAAGCTATGTTCAAGGTCCGAGTCAATATCCCTTGAATTTAGTGTACAAATTGCCCTTATAAAATTACATAGTATCAATTCATTATTAAAACTTATCATTTTCTTATTGTTGCAAAAACAATATCTGTATTAATCAAAATTGGTTACGAATGTATAATTATAAATCAACTTGACTTCTTCAGTTGTAACTGCAAAGTACCGCAGCCCTTATCAGCTTCCGTTAGATACGAATAAAAAAACCCTTTGAAGTTCTAGTGTAAACTAAAAATGCAAATATTTACGCTATCTTTAAAACAGAGAATTCAGTGATCGATAAAATTAAGACGACTTACATGAACAGTTTTCTCTGGAGACTTGATAGAATTTAACTTGCCTTATACAAACCGCAAGATTCAGTACATGTATATCGTTGCAAGGGGGAACGGGGGGTGGGGGTTAGCAAGATTAAAATTTCGCGAGGCTAGGCCTATTTGTAATTTCGGATTTTCCCGAAGCAAAACACGAGGCAAACCATTGACTTGGGGAACTAGAATCTTGCTAAATACTCTATCCTTTTTGTCTGTCTTTTACACAAAAGTAAAATCTATACATCTACACACGAATTAGACTTTGAAGACTATATAACATGTACTACATGTATTACTGGCGCATGACAAAAAGGGGATTATATAAGTCCGGTCACAGAATTCCCGGGAAATTATTAATATCTAACGATCTAATTTTAAAGAGGAAAAGTAGAGGTACGTACAATAATTATGAATGGGAATTGTATCGTCCTCGGGAAATTTGAATCTTGCTAACTACTTTAACTATATATTACAGTCAAATCTAACGGTCAAATGTTACGTAGGGAAAAATCAGTAGAGGTTTAATAATAGATATTTGGAACGTCTGTTTTAGTTAAAAATTGCACGCATGGGCTCTTGTAAATCTTAAATGCCAACAACAATATTTCAAATAAATATTAAAAATCATCTAGAACTTTACGCAAAAGTTAGTAGATTGTTTGTATGAAATTCGATGATTGCAATTTAAACAAAAATACAAGGATCAATTTCAAGAACTCTTTTAGAGAGAGTGTATATTATGAAGATCAACTACGACACTCATTGACAAAAATATATACATTTATATATATAACCGCGGTATTGCTAAACTTATATAATATATTAAGTTAATTACACTGAAAGTGAATTAATATAAACTGTTCAATGGATTCAACATAGACTGTACTTTACCATGTTAAATGGGAGGGTGCCTTTGGCTTTCCGGTACCCGTAGTATTTCGTCACGATGATGTTTAAAACTGTCCAGATGGACTAGAGTAAAATACGATCTTGCACAATTATACACAGATTGAATTGGTTTTGACTAATTATATCACAAATTTGCACAAAAATGATCTTTTCTCTCTTCCCTCTTTTATTATTACTTGTTAAGCATTTTTAATGTAAGTCAGTTGTCCCCCCCCCCAAAAAAAAACATACTACGTAACGAATTCAAAGGTATTTTTTTAATTTGTAATTAATTATTTACGAAATCCCATTGCACTTATTTTCGAAGGATAGAAAATATATTTTTAGCGTTATAACGCTAAAACTTTCGCGCTATAACATGCAACTTTGGCATGATAACGCGTAACTTTTGCGTTACAGTGCTTAACTTTCGCGTTATATAATGCGTTACCTTCGCAAATAAATGTGTAACATTCACAATACAACAAAAAGATTTGCATTATAACGCCTAACTTTCGCGAATAAACGTGGAAAAAAGCGAAATGTTCGCGTTATAAGTTAACGCATAAATTTCGCGAATAAACGCGTAACTTTCGAGTTGTAAAACGTAATGTTCAATTACATAGGCGCTTGGTTACAGGATGGTGTATTTTGTGTATTATATGTTTTTCTATGTGTGTCTGAATACTCTAATTAAAATAAAGATAAAAAAAATCGCCGAAATTAACGTTTTAAAAATGTCATAGACTCTTTTTATATACAGTAAATAGACATTTTTAAAGCGTACAATTTTCGGCGAATTTTTTATTTTAATTTTAATGAGAGCATTCAGACTCACATAGAGAAACACATAATACACAAAATACACCATCCTGTAACCAAACGTCTATGATGATAATAACTCGCTGATTTTTTTTCCTCAATTTTATCTCTAGGCACGTGATATCGGGGCAGGGGAGGGTACATACGTAGTCCCCCGTTTTTGCTTCAGAAAATGTTCATTGACACAGACCCCCTCCCCTCCATAGGCGCTCCCCATGTAATTCTGTAAATGACGTATGATAGGTATATATATAGATATAGAGGGGTAGACCTATATATATACTTATCATACGTCATTTACAGAATTACATGGGGAGCCTATGCTCCCCTCCCCCTATTTTTAGTTAGTAAAGATTTTCAGGTAAGTTATTTTTTCTCTAGGTTGCCCCCACTCACCCACTTTCAAAATACGTCCCTATAAAATTTCTCAAATAGAACGACCGGATTTGTGACGCACCCACAAGTCTTCATTTTTTTCGGAAAATAAAACTTCGTTCGCATTAGGGTCCATTGTAAAAATGGCCAAAGAAAATGTTGATTATCAAAAGCTACAAGCCGAATTAGAACAACAAGAACTCGAGGTAATGTGCCAAGCAGACATCAGTGATAATTCATTTCAAGCATTTTTATTGAATATATAAAACGATATATCTTCAGTTTTGTCCAGTAATGAAGCGAAATTCAGTTAACTCGAATTTTCTCTTCATTTGTTTATTTTTTATGTGTGTGTGTGAACATATATTTACTATTTTTATTCAAATAGAATTTACACTTGATGTTCGTAAAATTTCTTTGTACAACACTGATTAAATAATGGATAAACTGCAATCCTCATAAACAACATCTTGTTTTATACCTTTGGTTTCTGGTCCATTTTATAAATGTTCATGATTTTGTGGATTACATTTCAGTCTGCAGGAGGAGGGACATCACCTCAGGTGTACAATCAGCTGTTAGCCCTGTACCTTCTTCACAATGACATGTAAGATTATGATTTAAAACAGACAGACATACTATTGATGATTTTCTTGAAATAAAGTATTAGCCCCTTCACAATAACTGCACTAGTTTTCTTTTGCAGGGCAAATTAG
This sequence comes from Saccostrea glomerata, assembly GCA_003671525.1. NCBI lineage: Eukaryota > Metazoa > Mollusca > Bivalvia > Ostreida > Ostreidae > Saccostrea > Saccostrea glomerata. Next base: position 408,207 of record PRKT01000171.1, on the reverse strand, counting down.
GCCTATAACAACATTTGGTGAAATTTTTGTTGATAGATTATTAAATGACATATATTAAAACAATTGCTTTTACATCACATTTCACCAAAATATATCATTGTGCCCTTCAAAAGAGTAGTACTGTAGTTATTGTGAAAGGATTTATTACAGATTTTGTCACATTGTAAACTGGTTTAATATGGTTTTTATTAGGGTCTTCCGTCTCCAACATAAGACCCTTCTATTATTCTATTGTTTCTTTTTCACTATTATTATTATTTTTTTTCGTCCAAATTTTGTTCAGACGATTTCTCAGAGATGCATGGACGGATTTCTTTGAAATTTTCAGAGATGATGTATCATGATCTAAACTTGATCCATTTTTTTTAATTTTTGAAAAATCACTTCCGGTCGGAAGTTATCGACCTTTAATCGAATTTTTAGTGACCATTTTGTCGACACAAAAACTCAAAAATGACAAAAGCTAGAATGTTGTCATTTTCAGGACTAATAGATGACATGTTGTAGTTTTGCACCTATACTTTCAAATTTTCGTCAGTGCTTCCGGTTGATACCGGAAGCGAATTTAAAAACCCCCATTTTTTCATCTTTTTTGTTTTCCAATATTTTTCTTTGATATTAGAAATCTTAAAAGTGACTCTTTTGCGAATGCGAAATATGTAATTTGTTTTAGAATCGAAAAAGGCAATCTCGAGATTTTCGTATTTAAAAATTTGTAGCGGTGTTTTTTAATGGCTGCATGGTTAGCGCGTCGGATTGTCACGCGGGCGACCCGGGTTCGCTCCCCCGAATGTCCAATTTTTTTTATCACTTTTTCTGCAAGATTTTTCGTTTTTTACTTCAGAATCGGACGGAAGACCCACTCGTTGCTCGCAACGAGATCGTATCTAGTTATTATTATATTCATATTAATATGTTTTTAATGCCTTTAATTCCAGGTGCAATGCAAAATTTTTATGGAAAAGAATACCACAGTCAGTTAAGAGTGTAAGTCAGTTTCTTTCATATTTTTGCCAAGAAGAAGTCCCAAGGTTAGGCTCATACTTGATATAGGCCTATGTGACTAAACATCTTTCAAACCCTTGTCTTGTAGTCAACTCCTGAAACAGGTCATATTTGGGCAGTGGGACAGAAGTTGTGGTTGAGGGACTATCCAGGAATATATGAAGCATTAAAGAAAGAATGGTCAGAGAGTGTTCTACAAATAATGGAGGCAGTGAAAGGTAAAGGAATATATACATCCATTTTTTTAATGGTATATATATTCAACTATATATTTATACCCCTGCTTGAAAAGTGGGAGTGATCAGGATGTTCGTCCGTCTGTACATACGTCTGTCCATCTGTTACGATTTGGGTTACTACTCTTATACCACTGAATGAAATTGAATGAGACTTTCAGACTCCTTATTACATAGTGCCAATGTGCATCTCTAAGTATTATTTAGAGAACGAGACAGGTTCTGTATCGCAGATACAAATTTGGGGGGCGGAGACGAGTGCAAAGCACGAGTCTCCGCCCCCCAAATTTGTATCTGCGATACAGAACCTGTCGAGTTCTCTAAATGATTTGTGACACGATCCAATCAAAATCACCTCAATGAAAATCAGCTCCTCCCATAATGATAATAAGATGTCATGTATATTTCATTTCTTTCTGAATCTCTGGTAAATCTGAAAAAAGTTAATTCCCATGCCAATTAGGGTTCCTTGTAAATTTCACTCTATCCGTAGACAGCGTGAGATTTCTAGAAATTTCTAAAGTTACTTTGTCATATTAGTTTTGGAAACGACGAGAAGAAGGATGGATGTAGATAATTTTAAAAAGCTTGACTTTTTAACTGATGAAGTTGACGATTTAACTTTATCACAGATCTGTGCAGATATGGAAACGGAATACCATGTATTTGAGGGCATTCAAAATCTCAGTTTTTCTGAAAATCTTGATTTCGATGCAAACCAAGGTCTTGGGGAAAACGGTTTGAATTCAATGGATTTTGATATCGGGGATTTGAGCTCTTTAATGGAAACCGAATGTGAAGTAAAGAAAGAACTGAAAGAGAGCACTAGGTTTGGACCGGTCGTCAATGATGAAGAATTAAAATGCCTTGTAGAAAATCAGGAAAATAAAAATACTAAGAGTAATACAAAATGGGCTGTTAACGTTTTCGAAAGTTGGCGCGAGCAGAGAGCTGGGGATATTATCGAGCTTCACTTGATGGATACGAAAACAATGAACCATTGGCTAGAGCGTTTTATCGTGGAAGCGCGCAAGAAAGACGGGGCTGAATACCCTCCAAAAACTCTCTATCTCATTTTATGTGGACTATTGAGGCACTTGAGACAAAAAGGTGTGTACGATAAAAATTTTCTAGATGAGAAGGAACTATCTTTTGTCGGGCTAAGAAAAGTTTTAGACGCGAAAATGAAATCGCTCGTGGATAGAGGCGTGGGATGCGAGATCCGCCAAGCTGATCCTATATGGCCTGAAGATGAGGAGAAATTGTGGCGAGAAAATGTTTTTGGGAAAGAAAACGGTGAACAATTACAACACACGATGTTTTTTTATTCATGTAAATTGTTTGGTTTGAGGGCCTGCGATGAGCACCACAAATTGCAATGTGAACAATTTTCCATTGGAAACGATACCCATGGACAGTTTATTCAATTTGTTGGTAGAACATCAAAAACCTACAAGGGCGGTTTGGGTCAGATGAATTTACAGACAAAGAATCTGAAGCATTACTGTGAGCCTGGTAAGTAAAACTCATAATAACTTATATGGATACATTAAGACACTAATTTAAAATTTTAAATTAAGGTTTAACGAAATGGGGGGAGGGGATTACTGTATGAGCCTTTTTGGTCAATAGTTATGTATGAGACCTGCATGTAAAAGATTGTAATATTTATGTGGATATTTTAAGACTTATAGATGTAAGCGGTGATTATCTAATTACTCATATAATTTACAGGTGATCGGTGCTTAGCAGAATATTTTCAGATATACCTTGATGCGTTAGATGGCACGGGACCATTTTATCGGCGCCCGCTTCCCGGAACCTCCGAAAAGCCTGTGCGTTACGGGACACAGGTTGTGGGCATAAACAAACTGAAAACGTTTATGAAGACAATATCGCAAAAAGGAGGACTAGAAGGGAATTATACCAATCACAGCGGAAAGAAAACGTGTGCTACGCAGCTGTACATAGGAGGTGTACCCGAGGCAGAAATTATGAATGTTACTGGTCATAGATCAGAGAAAGGCGTAAGAAAATACATGAAAAGCAATGTACAAATGAAAAAGAGCATTTCTAAAATCTTGGATCCGCCCACAAAACAGGAATCTCAGGAAGCGTCTTCCGATCAGCCTACTGGTAGTAAAAGAGCGCTGTCTCCATGTAATACAGATCGTTCTGAAGGCGACGCAAAAAAATTGTGCAGTGAAAGTAATCGTGCTCTGCGGGATTTAACAAACACGGCATCGGTGTTCCAAAATTGCCATTTAAACTTTTCTTTTGGATCAAATTAATTGACTATGTGTGATTTTGTGCATCAGTAAAAGTGAATAGTGCATAGAGAAGTGTTATACAATGTATTGGAAAGCATTTTTTTTTAAAAATTCGTTTCTTTTGGATTAAAAGTGACTGGGCAAATGTGAATGGAATAATTATCTTGAATTCATAAGAGTAAAGGTTTTGCTTTTTTCAGGAAATGATTTTGTTTAATTCCAAGCAGGAAAAAAAAATATGATCAATTGATTTTGTTATTTTGAAAATTTTTGAGCAATTAAAATACTGAAATTGAATCAGATTTATTTTTAGACTGTGCTGTATTTTAGATACAGAATTGTTGGGAAATACAATACGGTATACAGGGCTAATACAGAACGGAAAGTAGCTCCGCCCACCACAGTCCCGTTCTGTATTGCTAATACAGAACAGTAAACTTCAAAGAAAAACACCGCTATCGTGTCACAATTTTACTTTTTGATCGGAAACATATTTTGGGTCTCTCATAGCAAAACATGGACACTGCCATTCTTTCTTTAATATTGAAGGATACCCATCTATTATCTGAAACTCCACCTTTAACACTGAATAAAATGTAATGATACTATCACAGAATCTTTATAACATAATGCTGTTGTGCACCTATTTTACTTTGTGATCTGACACTTATTTTGGGTCTCCCAGAGCAAAACATGAACTTTGCCATTATAATCATATTTAGTGAGCTCAAAGCTCACAGTACCACTAGTGATAACTAGAAAACTTTTAAGATGCATTTCCTTGATATTTTTAACAAAGAATGTTTAAAAAAAATAAATATTTTTTGGCATTCAAATCTGTCATTTCTCTCTCCTCTTGAAAGCTGCCACAAGAGAAAGGGCCATGAGACTAGTATCTAAAGCCTACAGCTCCATAAATGCTGAAGAGTGGGCTGTGTTTATGGGAATGCCTTCAAATGAGGCTATACAAGGTATGTGTTTCTGAATCTTCCCCATATGTTTTATTTTGTCACTGACATTGGTGCATCTTCGCTAGCCAAGGGTGATGATTCGCTCCTCTCCTCTTTTCACCCTTGGAAAAGAGGAGAGGAGCGGATCGTCACCCTTGGCTAGCGAAGATGACATTGGTGTTGATGGGGAATTTATCACATTAACAATATCTAGTGATTAACACAAGTTAAGAAAACATGAGACTTAAAATTCATAAGAGCTCAATTGCTATGCTTGATATACAAGTAGCTTGTAAATGAAACTTTGTTTTGTTCTAATCTGAGTAATTCTTTTTATCATATTTAGCGGCAACGCAAGAAGGGTGGACATATGATTCTGCAACTAAGTATATTAAACCTAAAAAGCTGGGTAAGAACATACTCCAATACATTTTCCTAATGATTTGATTGATTTTTACCATTATTCACTGTTGTAATTTCCATTATTATTTTATTGAATAAATGTAATGAAACTTTTATTTTTAAAAATATAATTCACTACTTGCAGTGCCTGCCAAGGATCCTGAACTTTTAAGTGAGCAGCAGTTATCAGTTCTGACAGACTATGTGTCATTCTTAGAGGCATGACAGACAGAATACATGTGATATACTAGTACCTCTGTTATTGGTGCATGCTGACATGTTGCTCCACAGACATCAAAGTGTCTCTCTGAACAAAAACCACGCTTTGATGGGAGATATAATAGAATTTATGACGTGAAATTTGTAAATTGTAGACACCTCAAATGTACATGTAGATATTTAATGACAAATAACTTTTTATTCCCTGAAAGTAATGATGAAGTTTGAAGGGAATTCAATCTGTTGTTGGTTTATTGCATAATGTGTACATACTCAGCATACTTATGAATAAATCTTCATTCATTATTTTCTAATTTTTTTTTGAATTTCAGTCAAATTTGAATTTCAAATCTTACCATCAGTCAGTTATTTTATTAGTGTTATAAATACATGTAGAATTGTGGCCAATTTCAAGGTTGTCATTGTCAGAGCAAAGTAAAGCAGTAATGATCTATGGCTTTGCTTTTGATTCAACCATGTCTACCAGAAATAAATTAGCTGCAATATGAAGCATTTCCATGAACATGCTTAAAAATATACATGTATTTGTGATCCAGCCAAATTAAAGTTACTGAAGACAAAGATTAAGCAAAATAATTGCTATACTTTTTTTGTACACCCTTCTTTTATAAGACCCATTGTATTATGGTCTTTCCTGTCCCTATGATATTATTTTTTTGTCTTTGGAAAAGGGGATTCAGCTGCAAGCCATATGGAGATCATAGTGACCCCAATACTACGTTTATGGGTATGTGTCCTGATTATATTTTGCAAACTGTGAAAATGGAACAATAAACCAGGTAAGATGCATTGTGAGGAGGCAGAGGGTGTGTTGTGACCCAAAAAATAGGTCATAATGACCTTATTTTGGAATTGTATGGCTGTACAGTTTGTGTCTGAGTTAGCTCTTTCACTGTGTTTGACCTATATCAGTTTATAAGCATCATGGAGGAATTGTAATAAATACCAATGTAATTCTCAAAACACACAGTGTAATTATGAATGAATGACTCCACAGTTTCAGTAACCTCAAATGCTTCACATGGGTCTTCCATCATCCCTGTTGGAGAGAGCTTTAAAGTGAGCTCAATACTATGATAGGATATTCATGACAATTACCAGTATGCCTGTACAGCTAAATACCGTACTTGTGTCAGTGAATGCAATGGTCATTAATTACATATCTCCATGTGGATGTGGAATAAGACATTTTCCAATCTGAGAGATCCATGCATCATCTTATCAGAAAAATGATAAAATGAAAAGTTTATACAAAGAAAACAGCAATAGAGTTTTGTAAAATTTACTTGTTAAAGACATTTTACTTCATACAGAGCCATATAAAAAGAGAAAACAAATGTTTTATCAAGAGTTGTACAAACAAGCAGACATGTCAAGTGTCTGATCTTAGGGTAGTTCACTTTATAAACAGAGGAGAGTGTAACTTCATTAACACAAGCATGTTTTGTTTCTATTGTTTGATGAAAGGGAAATATAAGCATATTCATTACAGAAATTTCAGGCTGAAATACACTGCATTTGACATTCTGAAGCATAAGCTTAATAACTTTATAGTTTCCGTGAGCTTCAAATAAAAAAAAAAGAAAAATGAAGATTCACAACATAATTTTATATTGGCTATATTAGTAATTAAGAAAAATTAAGTAGCATTAGAAAGTAATTACTGTAAACCAACTTTTATTCGCGACGACTTTATTTCGCGATTTACCTCGGATGAAATAGTTCATGACGATTTATTTTCGCGATCAAGCCCTTTGGATCTGTTTTTATTAGACACATACACAATAAGGACCGGTTCGCGGCAAGAAATATTCGCGATGACGAGGCTCTCACGAACATCGCTTAAATTTCTCGCACGCGAATAAAAGTTGGTGTACAGTATTTCCTCTGACACCTCATGCTTTATAATATGAAGCTATGATGTAGTTACAGTGAAACCCAATTTTAGCAAAAATGAGTAAAACTAATATCTGCTTATAGCAACATTTCATCAGCAAGTCCAGACAAATGAAATAGCAGCAGAATATGATATACATGTATTTTGCTTGTTGTTTTGTTTGTGCTATTTTTGTGTTTTATGAAAATGGCATTTTTTAAAAGAGAAATTAGTTTAAGTACTGTAAACCAGCTTTACTTTTTTCTTAAATGTAGTTATGTAATTAGGTAAATGAACATAGAGCATTTCCTTTACCACAAAAAAATCAACAAGTATGGATTGATCATAAATAAAAGTATGGCAGAAAATGGTTGATTTACAGTTAACTGAAGTACATGCTGTTTCTGATTAAACACCTTCAAATTTGATTCCATCTACAGATTTTTTTCTGGAATAGAAACTTCATTAAATATTTTCCTACGATAATTAAAAAATAAGATCATATATCAATATTGAAAGCCTGAAAAGAAATTTGAAATAAAAAAGAATATTTTTGTAATTATTTCTATCACTCTCTTTTTAAGTATATAATTTAAAAAAAAAAGCACTTCTTAGTTACACCACATAAATGTATATAATTCATTACTCGATACACTGCACAATTCAAATAAATAAATATATTTTGTAATAATGTATGACTTTCCTTAGTAACCTATGTAAAGTATATAAAACATGAAGGAACGTCTTCCTTCTCTATCACATTCAAGCTAGACAAACACATCTAAGACACAGATCCACAGTAAAGTACACATGTACTTAGTAAACACTTTAAACACAGTGCACATGTACTTATAAATCACTCAACACTAGCCTTTCAATACGGCTATATGTACAACTACATTTACGTGCCCATTGCCGAGTTTTACACTAGGATTTTGCAATTTATGGTAATATCTTCCACCTTAAATACACCGTCTTGATACAAGAATTCCTCTTTTGAGTATAAAACTCTGCTCTGGGCCCCCATAATTTGTTAAATCATATATTGCACCTCTGTCATGTTGATTTAATAGACAAATAATCTCAATCATTCACTAACACTTATTTTCTGCATCATTTTTCTACAGCTTGAACTCTGTTTCTATATTTTAAAAGTTTTAGGTTGACAAATATTTTTGTAAAGGGTACATACTGATACTCTCTAACCTGTAAAATTTAAGCATTAGAAATTATGAAAGAAAAAACAATGAGAAAATTGCTTTGGAAAAAATAAAAGCAAGACCTGATACCTAAACAATGTAAATACACATTAGTGATACTAATATCTTTATAGTAAGCAGAATCTATCGAAAAGCAAAATTGAACAAGCTTAACTGGCCTAATTTTGAATGCTATGTTAATCATATAACAGAATCAAAATGATTTGAATATAAATGTACTTGTATAAGGTCATGAAATATAAATACCTATAAAAAGATTTTGATACTGAATCAGATAATGCCACCTATAGTAGAGTTTATGTTACTACGTGTATACTATGCTCTCTAACAATACAATGAGCCTTCAGATCTATGACCTACAGTTAACAATCAATCTATCACACTTATGTGCTTGACCAAATGATGCTTTTTTTCTTTTGTTCACATCTATTCATTTCATTTATTTACATTCCCAAAGAATGTATTCCATTTCATGGATAAATATTTCTAAATGGTAAAACACTAAACTTAGCAGGTAAAGAAAGCAGCACTTATAATAACATAAATTATACAACTTGTACATAAAAAATAACACACACTTTCACGGGTTTGAACTACAAACAATTGATTGACTACTAGGAAAAATGGAATTTCTTCAGGAAGGGGGGTAGAACATGGTTTATATGCATACAATACACACACACACTGATTTTTTTTCCGTATTGGCATAGTTCCATTACACCAGTCATTTACGTATGCAATCCTCTATGCTTAACAATAAGAGAGCTGCACCAAGTTCTTGCATAATACAGTAATTTACATATTGTAAGCCACATATATTGGGTCTAGCTGATCGGCAAGGAAACCATCCCTTAGGTGCATTCTCTGTTTCTCTCCCCGCGAGTTGATTGGAATAACCCCTGGATCCACCACTACAACCACCCCTACAATCAGGTAGTGTTCCTCTAGTGTTACATTGGTTACCAGGGGAACCAAGTCCAGAGCCTCATTTTCATTTCCTTCCAACTCCACCACCACAACCAATAAATTTGTCCAGGTAAAAACAGCGCTGCAATTTACAAAACATTTTTGATACTTCAGAGTTTCAATAAATCAGATCTCAATGTGAAAATAAATTTTCTATTGCTCCATAACTAGAATTCAAAATAATACTGTAGCAACACTCACCATTCACAGATTTTGCGGTGACTCCTAACAACACTCATTTCTATGTCGATTGGATGGTACCTCATTCCTCTCAACATAATGGTTTCATCTAGTGCACCCACAACAAATATTGCATCATGCCTCTCTGAAAACAACAAATGGGTCAAAACATTCATATGGCTATCAATATTATTATGCAGTTTTTGATAAGGGCACATAAATTAATTATAAAAAGCCATATATTTTAAAGAGAAGAAATTTTTTACCTCCATCACTTTGTGTGAGCTCTGTTCGCCGCACAAAGCCAAGGAATCCCGTTCTGGCGTACTGTGTTGTAGTGTCACCTGTCGCTAGATGTGAGTCGAAATGCTCTGCATGGAGTGAGTCATCACCGTATATCATGAAATACCCTGATGCATTGTGGGGACTGTTTACCCAAATCTGCCAAGACCAGAGAGATACAGTATTGAATGAAGAGCCCCATACAAAGCCTTAACTTTAAATGGATACTTACATGGGGATACGCGACTTGAACAGGTAAATGTGTACACTTACCTCCCCTAGGTGGGAATCAGCACACTGTCCCTTTGTTTCTGGATTAGCTATCACAACTTTGACACCTGGCAACAACTGTAATAAACATATAAAACATTTTGTCAAACTACCTTTAAGGCAATATTTGATATGAGAAATAACTTTAACGATTTTTTCTCAAAGCCCTTTGGAAGATTATATACTGTTCACAGGGAGTTTTTCACCACCCATTTCTTTTTTATTTTGTTTTGCCCTACTCATGGGTGAATTTAAAATTGGGTAATAAAACAGGGCAATATTGTTTGCAAGTGTAAAAGGGTTAAAATAACCTGGGGCAAAAATAACTCTGTATGCAGTTATTAGAGAGGTTCTTCTTTACCTTGCCAGATTCCATTATACAGAGACTGTGAGGACTTCCTTTCTCCACTAGAGTTACTCGGTCATTCCTCATTGCTCGCTTGTCAACATACACAGTGGTGGGGTCAGGGCAGGAGGCTCCCTAAAAATACATCAAATCTACCTTAAAGATTTTATGTAATTTCAAACTAAAGTTTTGACAAAGAGTTATAAAACTGAACTGGGGTCATCTTTCTGGAGTATCAATATTTTGAATACTGTAAACCAACTTTTATTTGCGACGACTTTATTTCGCAAGTTGATGGGGATTAACATGTTCGCAACGATTAATTTTCGCAATCAAGCCTATTTTAGATCTGTTGTTAATAGACACATAGACTTTAAGTACCGGTTCGCAGCGAGAAATAATCGCGATGACGAGGCTCTCGCCAACTTCGCGAAAATTTCTCGCACGCGAATAAAAGTTGGTTTACAGTACTTCCTCAAGTTAGTTGGTAGATCAAAGTGAACAAACCCTTTTCTTTATGTATTTTAACCTGAATATCTTGAATCCATGGATATCTAAAATATTTTTCTCAGCACATTGAGTTTGAGACAACTACATGTACAGGTAGGTTCAAAAATACATTCAACATTTTAACTTACTTCATGAGGTCTTTTTCACAGCAATACAAGAATATATGGACAAGTTCTTTTCTCTTTATTTATATACAATACCTGTAATGCCATTCCCAAGTTGACTCTGCAGCCAAAGCTTGTGCTGACGGACCGAGGGGTAAGTCCGAGGTTAGCAAATAACTTTGTGAAAGACGTTGTTAGTAGAATCCTGGGTCGCTCCTCTGCTATCACACAGCATGTCCGCACACAGGATAGATTAATCCCCCTTTGCTGAAAAAATTATTGAACATGAATTTGTAGCTTTTTAAATGAAGTTGGACTGAATAAATTACTGCTATTTTGTAACTCATTGTACTTCTTAAATGCATTAACTTACCTTTAATGTAGTAGTTGATGTGCCTAAACCTCTTGTACACAATTCCATCACCCCATATGAACAGAAAGTGTCTCGCACTAAAATACAGAAAAAAATCTAATTTTCACTGAATTTTTTTTTTACGCAAGATAACATCTTGTTTAGATAACCTCTTGTTTAACAGAGAGTATCTCTAAGGAGATTCTTTTGAGTAGACATGACACCTTACCTTTATAATTGCTGACAGCAGTGAGCCAAACAGCTGGATTAGTTTCCACCTCTGATGGAGCGATCAGTATGGAATGATGACCAGAGTATATACTGAAAGTGAAATTATCAAGAAATCAATACAGTTTACTTAAAGAAGATCTCTTGACTGTTTTTTAAAATCAGGGGTTCCACTAAGAGTAACCTATATGAAAAAAAGCAAAAATCTTAAAATACAAATAATTGAACAAGCTTATACCTTGAGAGACACCAAAGGACAAAGCCTAGTCCACAATATGGGTCCAGACACAGAGTTACTTCCCTTGATGGGTATAATTCGCACTGTAACTTAATGGACCGACAGAGAGCAGTGGCTGAGGCATGAGACATCTGAAATGATTCAGCATTGTATAATACTCTGACATCCTATGTAATTACTCTATGTTATCAAAATGAAAGTACCAGTAATAAGTAATTTCAGCCATATTGTCAGCCCTTGACTTTATCACTGACCTTGACCCCTGCTAACATCCCAGTGGTTGATACACTGAAGTCTAGGTAACAGATCATCTCTGGGGTGGGAGCCCGATAAATGGCTGCTAATTTCTTTTTGGGGAGGTCATCTGTGTCCAAGATTGTGGGCCAGGACTTTGACTCTAATATCTGTGTAGCCTCCTAAAATATATCAATCAATTTTATCTTTGATCAGTTGTAACACCTTAGCTACAGAAACTGGACTTAAAACAGCAATGAATGTTTGATGCCATTGAAGAAAATCATTAAAAAAATTTCATAAGACAATCCTGAACCTACCTTGGATTTGAGTAATTTATGTACAATACTGTTGGTAAGAATGGCAGAGGATTTGCTGACTTCTACAATCATTTTGACTGTGGGGAGGGTGGTGGCTATGTTCTGTGGGTGAGGGGGACGAATGGTGACAGGGACACAACCCACATACAAACACCCGTAAAAAGCTGCTATCAAATCTACACCTGTAAGTCAAGAGAAATAAAGTTAGATATGGAATGTGTAACTGTAAATCTGAAATAATCTGAAAATATAAGCCAAAGTATAATTCACAGATACGGTATGTGATCCCAAACAATACAGAGAAGAAAAAAATCATAGCCCATGTCCTTATTTACCTGGATGATAAATCAGAGCCACATGGTCCCCCGTGTTCAGTTTGCCTTTCTCCATCAGCATACAGCCAATCCTCTCCGCACGCTTGTGGAGCTGTGAACAGGACATCTGTACCTGGGGCTGAACCTGAAACACAACACTGGTTCAAGATCTCCTGGCAATTGTCAAGTCAAACATTACAAAGCAAAACACACATTGATCTAACTGTTCAAAACACTGAACAGTTGATTTAGATTCCTTACATAGGAATACTGAATACAGTGATATATTTAGTGCAGCAAAAGAACATGCCATTCATTCAAATCTCATTCACTTTTTTTGAGCACATGCTTTTGAAATGCATGGTATAGGAAAGCAGTATATGTACTTTACAATTTCAAATTATGCATGAATATAGACTCCTTAACATCAGATGTATTCAATCGAAATAAAATGTTACATTTTAGTAAAATCAAGAAACCCAACCCAGAGGTAATTCAAAATCCACACAGAACACCACTTTTATCAATCATACTTAATCAAATTATCACAAAAAATACATTTATCATATGACTATAACTACCTATGCATTATTATGTAAATCTAAAAAAAAAAAAACACTTGTCCGATTTATTTCAGAATTCTTACATACAAACTTTCAACATGTCAAACTATCTATCAACATCTTTCTGGGAAAGAAGGCTCCAAGAGATACCAGGAATATCATTTCACAAACTTTATATAGACAAGGAAAACCATACAATCTAGAGGAACTTAAAGAGCTGACCAATAAGTGGACTGCAAACTGATACAGCAAACCCTTCATCTTCAATAGTTTACGACTTTATAACATGCTGCAAAGTGTCAACCAAGACTTATAGGGCATTTTCAGACAGCCAGAAACAGCCATGCAACCTTTACAAAGTATAAATATATTTTTGCATATCAATATGGCGGCACGATACAGTAGCCTCAATATCCATGTAATGCATGTAATATCTATGCTGGATGCTAGTATATATAATCATAATAGATGCTGCAATACAAAACTGATAAAAGACCTGACATAGTTTCAAGGATTATGGATAGCATATGATATTTTGTAATACAAGGCCAACACTCCCAGTCAACAATGATACGAACCTGATACGGCCATTTTCCTTGTATCTAAAATTCAATCAATTGGATTTAATTGCTTTTGCATTAAATTAAACAACCTCTATATGCTCTTGATTTGCTCATGATTTAGCCATGCTTATCATCGTAATAGTTAAGATATATACAGTAAGTAACCTTTGCAAACTTTGAAGACATATCATTTTTTTTTTTACCAAGTCTCATTTCAACTTTTAATTTATTTCTGTATCAAAAAACTAGATGTGAGAACATCAGAATGTCTTCATGTAATACACTGTTTTATTCCATCTACTGTATACAGGGTTATTTTCTCCCCATATTATTTTCACCCTTTCACACTTGCAAACAATTCTGCCCCGATTTCAATTTGCCCATTCTTAGTTTTGTTTAAAAAAAATTATACTGTATTCTTTGAATAAGCCCTGTTTTAAATTCGCTCAAATGAGGGTAGGGAGAAAGAAGCAAATATAAAACGGGCAAAATTCTCCCGTATCCAGTATCACAAAATTGAGATTAGACTTTTTAAAAGAGTATAATCTCCCTTCACGAAAACCACCATGTCTACAAAATATTTTCTATTTTTAAGCAGTTATAGATTCCTCTAAATAGTTTTAATACAAACAACACCAGCATTAAAATACATGTATTCAGCCATTCAGTCAGATTTTTTTTAATTTTCATTCCCATATTGCACACAATCTCCTGGGAGTATTCTGAGGTCATTAGACTCACCTTGGAGTTGAGCAATGTGAACACAATATGATCTGGTGTTGTCTGAGACCTCCAGCGAAGGATTTCTGTTAAAAACATGTGCTGAAAAAAGAAAATAAATAGCTTGTTAACGAAGTGGCATATTTTTTTTTTATTTCAAATAAAAATCACATTATTCCAGATATATTAAACTACACATACTAGATAAGGCTAAAAACTAACTAAATACACGTGTACATTTATTTTGTTATCTGCTATTACCTAAAGAATGTTAGCATTGAGTGAAAATCATCTATGATAATAAACCTGTTAGTAATTGACACATTAAATGTACTGGTACATATACTAGTTTGATTAAGCAATATACATATTTGATTAGCTTATACATGTATTAAAATTAAACTTCAGCAAAATTAAACAAAAGGGGGGAAAGCATAAAAAATGTTTATAAACTATGGTACACACATTAAGCTGAATAAAATTAATGGAAATAAAAGAAGAATTATGTACACTATTCATGCATATGAAACTAAATAATAATACTAAAGAGTAAATTATCAAAATAATAAAATAACTATACCTGTTACAAGTAGCAGCTACTGTTAATTATCACACGATTCTATTACATCATGCTTATAAATAGAAGTGAGACATACTTGAGGACCTACTTTACGGGCAGTGTCCGACTCCTCGTCAGTACTGCCCAGTTCTCGGCCCTGGGCCTGGGCCATACGGGCTCCCTGTACTATGTTCCCAACATGGACCGCAGAAGGTGTGACATCTGAAATGTAAGTTTTCCCATTTATTAAAGGCAAAAATATTATCAACAGGGGTGTCCCTTAGATCTGTGGGCAGGGAAATTCCCCTGCCTATAATGATGTAATCACCAATTACTCTCAACTGGTATTCCCTCTCAACTCCCTCTTAAGGGAGGAATCCCAGACCCCTGTCTACATTTTTAGTCTCCCCTGCTATCTGAATTCTGAGGGACAACCCTGTTATCTTAATCTGTAAGTTATGGACAAAATATTTCATTCTCGCAGAGCACAGTAAAACATGCTTATAACAAAAGAACATTTACCAGGGGATAAGAAATTGTGATTTGTTATTAAAGTTATTTGTTAGGTCCATAAAGATTAGAATTTCTTATAAAACTATGCTGTAAAGCATGAATCAAATATAAACATGTACTCATAACCATGTTTTACTGTAGCAGGTCAGAGGGAAGCCAACCATGTTTCATAACATGACTCTTTAGATTTTGTGATACTGTACACAGTTTCCTCATCTAAGGTATCTTCTGTGATTGAAATCTGGTGAGCTTGACATTCCAAATGCTTACCCTAATGCATGTTAAATATACATCTTCTTTCAATACATATCAATCTAAGTATATAGATTCTGTATACATTTTCCTACTGCTTCACTCAGTAAAAATGTCTTGAATATGCATTTTCCCTCAGTACCAACAACTTACTGTATAATTCAGAAAGAAGGTATCATTTTTAAACCTTTATCAGGACAGAAAACAGAAAGTTAAATGGTGGAACATGTACGTATTTCTTATTGTACAAATGAGCCATGTAAGTAACAGTTACTACTCTTGTAAGTAAATATCAAATCTTGTCTCATAAAAATCAGTCCTTTGAAAGTGATTAATGGTCAGATATGTGCATCTGTTTTCCAATCTCTTGTGAATCAGTAGCTGAAACCCTCATAAAACCTTAACTGGCATTAGATACCTTCACTGCTTGGTTATTTTTGGATTAAAAGCCTCTTAATTTTTTAAGCATGAATTAACAAAGATACCTCAAAAGCTTTGAAAGATCAAAATAGGACTATTATTGCATGCCTGCATTGTATAATTTTTCAGGAATCATTATCACGCTTTGCCCAGGTAGGATTTGGGTGAACATTTTGATATGATTTGATCTATGTGCTTCCCATATATTTATGTATCTCCACTGCATGCTTTAAAATAATGGAAAGAAAAGCGGAGAACTTGACATAATAATCTGTCTTAACCTTAATTTGCCATCTAATCCCTGTTTTCACTAAATTCTCTACTCCTTGAAAAAGATAATCCAAAAACATTGTCACTCAGTATAATTTCAAATTAAAGAAAGATATAAAAATAAAGATGTTAAGTTTCAACTGAAAAAATATATAAAAAGAGAATAAGTTTCAAACATAGCCTGTCAGAAAATTTGATAATAAAAAAGAAACAACAGTATGTAAAAATAAATACACTGAAAGTAATTGAGCTGTTTAATAAAAACAAAAAAAATATGAAGAAATGTATTTGATAGCTGATTTTTTTAAAAAAGCATTTCACAGAAAGGTAGAAGGTCATGCTGGAAGATAATGTGTCCAATCTCTATACAAATAAATGTACAAGTTTTGATGTCCGAGTCTTTTGAAGCCATAGCTGTTACATAAATGCCGGAGATCGTCTGTGGTGTGATACTTACACTGAGCAGCTGTAGGATGTAAATAGTCTAAAACACCAACAACCAAGTTAATCTTAAAACCCCACAGGTAGGCAGATTTTGAAACCAAGTGATTAAATGTTAAAAAGGTTTAAAATTTAAAAATGAAAAATGTTTCAGAATATTCTAAGTACCTGGTAAGTAATTTTATTCATAATGTTGAAATTTGTTAGATTAAATCAAAGGTTATAGGAAATTATCTATTTTGTTTAAGATGACGAAGGAGGTCCATCGCTAAATTTAGTAATCCTAGGAGAGAAAAAAAAATTCCCTCTTAATCACAAAACAAAGAGGTCAGAGACAGCCGACCTTGACCTAATAAAGACTGACCTGGTCTGTGTTCCCGTGGCTTGGGGAGGTTCGTGACACAGGTGTGGGGACACATCAGGACATTGGCGGGGTGAAGGGAGCCTTCCAGGAACTTCTTCTTGGTTTCTGGTAAATGTATTCCACCTAGAGGTGTCTAAAAATACAAGGAGGATACAATTAAACAGTTTACTTGGGCAAAATATGTTAATTAACCTAAATGTGTCTGAAACTGACACCAATAACCCACAATATCATTTTGTTAAATAATACAAGAACAAAGTCAAACTTGCAACAATGTTCACAGGAAATAAGATTTTCAAAGTCTCTAAATACAAGAAGCATGAATGATGCTACTTTGGCAAGAAATATAGCAACATGACATCACAGTACTGACCTTGGGTAGGTAATTGGGAGGGACTAGAGCGAGGCAGTAGACACCCACTTGATGGATACTGTCAACAGCTTGTAACACACGGCTCATCCACTGGAAACTCTGAAACATTAAAAAAAACAAATCAATTATTCTTTTGAAAACCATTCTTTCCAATGCAGACTATAGTGTCAATTTCAAGTTGCTGTGTAAACTGATTTAAATATAACTTTGAAATTTACCTCTTCCTCTGTGCAGTCTGGCCGCTGTTCAGCAATTATTATAATCCTTTCATCTTTCAAAACCGAAATTGAAAAGACTGCAATTCTGAAATAATGAACAGCATTTTTTAATGCCGTAATGTATGCTGATACTCGAGTTTTACTGAAATTTAAAAAAAAATAGACCTCTTTCAAATTTTTAGATCACATAATTTTCAAATACTTACCTTCCTCTATAAATAAATTTCATGGGTTCTACGGCTAAGACTGTGGCGATGATATCATCTGTGTTGTGACGACGCCCTGACACAGTCATCAGGCCTTCCTTACTTCCACACACAAACACAAGCCCACCCTGTCAAACACACAAAAAGAGAACAGGCTTGACTTAAATGTGACTGAAGGTTTTAAGATTTGGCTTGCTATGTGAATAAGAATGCAAGTCATGTATGATTTAATTGATTATGTTGATGAATTAAAATACATGATTGTACACACAAAGTTTTTGAATAAATTCAGCTTCATATGAATAAAAACGATAGGTCTGTTAGTTATGAGGCACAATTGATACCCATGGCAATTCCATATATATAGTAAACAGTATTAGAATGTACATTATTGTATACTGTAGAAGTACTTTTTTCTGCACTGTATTAATTTACAATTTGTATGTGGTAACAAATTTTCCACGGAAATTTGTCCCATTGAACCTAAAATGCATGTTAGGCATATACTGCGAGTCTAAGAAATCCACAGATAAAACAGAAATACAGATTCCACAGACTTTTGACCCCATGGAGTCGAAAAGTATGTCTCCAGTATATCAAAAGAATGCCATAACATGAAATCAAACCATTACTTATTATGATTTTTGTAAAGACTTACCGGACCAAGGAACCCTAGGAGACCTGTCCTCACATATTTCTTGTCAGTAATCACTGTTCCATCTGGGTGTTGTGGTTGAACCTAAAAAAATTAACATAAATTCAAGATCCATAAATATTTCTAAAAATTTAAGTATTCAAATAAATAAATATTTCTGAAAATTAAAGCATTTCATTTTTGCAACTCACAATTCAAAGGGGTAAACAACACACATACTGTAGATTCCTAAATATACGCGTGGGATTAATAATCGCGTAATTTCACGTGAAGAACCACATGCAAAATTAAATTACTCGCCTTTATTTTTATGGTGCTGAAATCTACGTTAAAACTCTTGATCAACAGTCCATACGCAAATTCTCATTCTCGCGATTTTGCTGTTGAAGAGACCATTTGCGATAAAAAGTACTCGCGATAAATAAGGAATCTACAGTACTCTGGTTGATTGATGACTTTGGCAATCAAAACCAAGAAACAGAGAGGAACCACTATTTTACATGACAGCTAGTGATTGTGACTCTTACCTGGAACGTTGAGGCAGTGATACCCTGTAGCCCCCAGTAACTGACCCCTGTGTAACCTGAGGAGAGACAGAGTTCTCCCACCTCATCTGTCTGACAGAGTATCGGGGGACCCTCAATCTTCACCACTATCATCGTAGCTAAAAAACAAAGCAGATTCATATATCCTGACATATAACAAAGGCTTCCTCGGGAAAAAACTCTAAATGTAAACAGGTTAAAACCTCATTATCTTAAACATAAGGGACTGAGAAAAACATTGAGATCCAAGGATTGGAGATGGCGAGGTTGAAATACACCAAGATAAAAGTATTTTGGACTTTCAAGAAACTTCAAGATATCTTTGTGAGAGATAAGTTCAGGTGAATGTTATAGGACATAGAGTGCATTGCATATGCACAATGCTGCAACTCATTTCAGCTCAAAATGCACCTTGTATTTTATCTGATATTCCATAACCTTTTGTTAGTGATTAACTCCTTTTTACCTCCAGGCATGACTTGTCCACAGTCCTGAAGGGTGAGGGAGGTCAGACTATTTTCTGTGTCCACTCTTACCACACCGTGACTCAGACCCTGCATGGATAAGATGCCTCGACCAGTGGCACTAGCACTTGACCGCCCGGGCCTGAAAAAATCCAAACCCTGGTGTCAGGCTCATTTATACACAATAACTGAGAAATGCTTTTCATGGCTCTAAATTAATGCTCTATTTTGGACACAGAGACTTTAAGTCTCTTACCTTCTGATTGAGACAGTTAACGCCTCTGAGGAGCTGGCACAAGGACAAATGGCCTCTGGTTTCAATCCCTTACTTTGGAATAAGTTCAGGAATGCATCACAGGAAGTTAAAGACCCTTTTGAAATAAATAGAATGTGTTTCTCAAAGTTTAAGCAACCATGTTTTCTTATAGCATGAATGCCCGTCTTATAATGACTTTTTATCTAAGATATTGCCAATCATCTAACAAGTTCTTGGGTTTTAAATAAAATTCAAGGAGATTATATAAACAAAACAGGGCAAAATTTTATACAAGTCATTGCAAAAGAGGAAATCTGTGAAGTACACATCTCAATTTAACAGTTAGCTCCCATGTCACAGAGCTTTTTTTCCCATCAAGAAATCAGGTGAATAAGATTCATTTCATTACTGTACTGCTATCATATCTAATATTGTAGAAATTTATCTGAAAGCATCTATAATAATATCTCATACATGTACAGTGTGATGAAACTATCTCTAAACATAAACACTTTTCCCCATTACACCACAATACTGCCTTTGGCAGACTTACATGGATTAGCTCCATCCGCTACTAACAAAAGCCTCAGTGTGGCAAAACTAATGTCCTTGTGATCCTTCTGAGCCAGAAGTCCCCAGTGCATATCCCGGGACTTCACTATGGCTATTGAAGCTGTCAGAATAAATCAGATGTTGAGAATGAACTTGATTTTTTGCAAAAAAGAAAAAAGTAAGAGCTATCAATAAAAAAAATATACATTTATACATGTACATGTATGCATATAATGCATAAGTTTTCATTTTTTTTTTTATACAACTATTTTTTTTACTGCTAGTCTTGTAAAAATAATAATACTCCTTTATGAAACATTTCAGGAACTGAAACGAACTGCAATCATATTAATCATACCGGTACATGTTTTAGTACTCTACCTTTGTATTTGGTGATCATTTTCATCCATGAGGCTGGATCAACTTTCATCAAGGAATAAGGAATAAATATCACATGCATGCCATTAAACACACTCTGAAATAAACAGAAATAAATACATGTAAATAAACTTTTCAACGAACATCAAGGTACCAAATTAAAGACAACTTAAGATGATGACAAGGTTTCTGTCCCATTTTAACAGCTAATTATATTTTCTTATACTTACACATAATATACCATGCCAGAGACCCACATCTCTTTTGAAATCTAAAACACAGACCATGACTTCACCTGGAAAGAAAACAATTCTTGAAAAAAATTATTCCAGTAACCATCCATGAACTTCATAATTTTCATATAGAGTATAATTTTTTAAGGCAACTATGCACCATAATTTTGTCCATACAATGTCATAAATTAACTCAAAGAATTCACTGACTTACCCTCTGTGTAATTAGAGGCTAAAGTAAGGGTCCTAGCATGACACAACATGGCATTCCTAGTCACCGTCACACCCACTGTACTCCCTTCCTTACTTTGTGTGTACTGAAATATTCAAAATATTACCTTTACAAATCAGCAATTAACAATATAAAAGAAGATTAATTTGCACTATGGATGGCAATCAATTACATATTAACTGCTAATTGGTTAACCACAAGACATTCCGACAAATAATCATATGCACAAACGATTCTGAATGAATTTTAATGTACTTTGTTTCCCTTGTTTGTATAAGGTTACTCTGATTCATTACCTCTACATAGGCAGGAATATCCTCTGATTGTTTAGGAGGGGGTTGCCAGTCTTTTGAAGACTTGTTTAAACTATCAGTGACCAACCAGCTCAGCTTGGGCCAACCTGAAATCAAAAACTCCTCCATTTTAATCAAGTACACATAGTAAACACATTTTTCATCATTAAATCTATACCTGTTAAGGTGGCTCATTACATCCACAGTTTATTTTAGATTTCATGACAGCACCACTTATCATGTAGATGCCAAATATCCAAATGGAGATATTGATATCGTAAATATTTTTAGAGAATTTTTTAACTTTGTTTTTATTTTGGTGAAATGTTTTATTTCAAGTTTATTATTTCCAGAATTTCAGAACTTTCAGTGTCAAATGATGGACATCTTCCTTAGACAAGTACACACAATGAAAATACCTCATATTACATAATATTTATTTTATTAGAAAAAATAGTTTTCTTCTAAAAAACAATAAATGTCATTATTTTTTTAATCTGTGCATAAAATATTTTTAAAATGAGTTCTGAAGAGATTAGGAATGTATTTCTATGAATTGCTTGTGACAAATTGAATGAAGAATGTTTTAACGAAATGATAATTCCAATTTAGAAAATATTTGGTATAAAAAGTCCTTTTTCAAGAGTTATCTTTCCTAATTACCCAAGACTCAAAACACAAAGGAACGTTTGAACATTACATCTAAATTTCAGATTAAAGCTTTAAACTTCCATAATATATATTTAAATCAATAAAGCAAATGTATAAACTAACACCAACACAGTAAATTGTGCAAGTAAATAACAATTTTTAATTTCAACAAGGTTGTCGATTAAACTCGAATTTCCTCCATACAAACACGTTGACTGATAGAGCTCACTGCTTCGACATGTCAGAAAGTGCACATTACTTGTTTGGCGAAGATTTGGCTGTTGTTTTCTTTTGTTTCTGCTAAAAAGTAATCCTTCTTGGTGTATCTAAAATGAATCCGTTACTTTGTTTTCACTGTTTATAACACCGCATGGCTCATCTATTTTAAAAGCGTTTTAAAGGTCAGGGTCATATTATTGAGGTACCCATACGATTCGACCCCAAAGCAGATGGGTCGAAACAATGGAGGTTTATTTTTTTGTGTAGTACGTCATCAAAAAGTGGTGTAATGAGCCTCCTTAAATGATGTTTTACCTTAGAGCTTTCTAATTTTTAAGATTAGTGATAGGACATGTCTTTTGTAATGAAGGTAACAAACCTTTAAACTGCACAACTTCTCCACTGGCTGTCTTGGCCAGACTTTTGTGACAAGCCTCTGAGGTGAGGGCCCATTTGACATTGAGACTGCCCAATAAAAATCCTATACCCTGCCCTCCTGCATCCTGTTAAGAGGAGAAAAAATTTCATGATTAAAAAAAAAACCAAGATAGGTACATCTACCTCAATAATAATAATCATTTTTTTTTCTATGTGAACCTCTGGCTCATTCTTTTAAATATTTTTAAAAAAATTTCCATTTAAGATTTAAAATTTTGTCAGGAATACAAAGTTTTGCAGAAAGACATCCTAACAAAAAGGCTTACCCTTCTGGATGATGGGACTTCTACAGGTACCGGCACCACACCTGCTTGTAAACATCCATAAAATCCACTGATAAATGATATAGGGTCATTGTTTGGATAGACGAGAGCCACCTGAAATAAAAGTCATGAAGCATCGTAAAACACAAGTACAGTTTGTAAATCACATTATGACATACTGTTTAATACCAACCATAACATATCTGAATTTATTTTTCTAAATATGGAATTCAAGAATGAATGCCTACACAAACCCAACATTTTAACATTTGGTAGTTTCACCAGGCTAATACTGATGTAACACCTACCCTGTCATTGGGTTTAATTCCACCTTCCCCTTTATGACTTGTTTTTTGTAACATGTTGTAAGCAATTTTCTGAGTTCTGGCCAGCAGTTTTCCTGCAATTAAAAAGTTAATTAAAACACATCAATGAACCAGCCAATAATATTTAACTACAATCAATACATTGTTTGTCATGTTTGGCTTTTAATCATGGGAAAAAAGACTACTTGTTGGTAAATTATTGTTTCTCTATAAAATTTCAGAATACCCGGTAACAGTTTTAACTCATATTTAATAGACAGGTGCCATTTAAGTTACATACATGTATCTTATACATGTATATGTAAATGTTAAAAATGGCTGTTGTTATTGATACGTGTAAACAGGTAAATGTCTCTTGCAGTCTAAGTTATATTTTTACACAGTTGAACTTCATTATCTTGAACACTGTAATCTTGGTATACCATATACTTGTAAACCTTCAAGTGACTTTCAAGTCTCAAACATTTTTTCTAAATGTTTTAAACCTTGCTATATCGAATCCTAAAATTCCTTGGAAATCTCAAAGTTTTTTCCTTTCTTTCATCAAGTTTAAGATAACCTGGTTTGACTGTACATGTGAGTGTAAACCAAGATTGATGTTTATGCTACGTACAATACAGTAATACTGATTCTAAATGACCTACCATATGTAAGTGTAAGGGATGGTTTTCCGTTCTGGTCTAGGACAGTCACTGCATTAGCTTTGTAACTCGATGACCCATATCTTTGTAATGCTGACTCTAAATTACGAGGCAAACCTGTTGGTATCTATCAAAAGATAATGAAACACACATCAAAATACAGGTAGATCATAGATTTTACTGACACAGGTTTTAATTATGAAATACATGAACATGTACTACATTTTAATGATTTACTACAAATATATGTGTTTGTAGAGATTAGTCTTTACACAAGGAGAACTCCAATCACACAGAAAAAAAAATCAATTTAATATGGACTTAATAGGACTACCGTATAATCCCTATTAACCGTCCCGGGCGCTTAGAAAATTGCGGAAAGGGGGCGGTTATTTTGATATTCTCAATAAAATTTTGAATGTCATATTTTAACTTCAAGAAATCTTTTGAAAAAAAAAAAATAACAGAGAGTCTAACCTTCCTTTAAATTACAAGAATCCACCCAAATTATGCTATGTGACTCATTTTCCCACTTCGAAATTAGGGAATAGACAAGGAGAGCAAATTTTGTACTTGTATGTTTAACTTTCACTTTCAGAAATACATGATTAGGTCGTTCTAAAAATCTTACTTTCAAGAATATTTTATGTAAGAGTTACCTAATAACAAAGTTTCATTTTCACTTTCTTCATTATGGCGGACTTTTGATACGATTCCTGGATGATTTTGATCACTGTAAAGGGGGCCCTTATTTCCTGACAATTGAAAAAGACCCAGGGGGGCGCTTATAGGGGTAGGGGCGGTTAATAGGGATTATACGGTAATTGAATTTAACATAGATTTTTAGCTATATCAATGAGCTCTGAAAAACTGTACCATAATACTGTACACTCTATAAAGTTTAATTGCACATCACAATGGTCAAGTTTAAATTTCCTCATATTCATTCCATGGAACAAAAAAATATCAACTGTTCAAAAACTCTTACCACAAGTTGCTCTCCAGGAAATGGGGACATGACACTGCCTTCTGGTTTTGGTGCATTGGGATCAGGTGCTGGTGCTTCAAATAAAATGGTTCCCTTATTAGATTTCAGCTTTTTATTAGTTTTAACTATTATATGCAGAGAAATTTTTCCCCATCATTTTTTTTGGATACATTTAACCCTTATTGCAAGTGATTGCATTTAAAAATGTGACAAATCTAAACAAAATGAAAGCAGTAAATAAATATAGCAAAGAATCAAATAAGATAATGGTATGAATGAAATCCATTCTCCTTACTTTCAAGAGCATCATCTTCCTCAACAAAGAACTCTGGTAATGGTTTTCTTTTGGGTCTCTAAAAAAATTTGAGAAATAACATTAATAAAATATGTTTCAAAGGAAGAAAGCTGCATTAATTCTTATTTAAGTCAATTAACAAAATCACATACATCATTGCAATTAACACTTGTGTGAATAGTTACCTTTAATGTATTCAATAACTGCTGTATCTTAGCTGAGACCTTCCCCTGATGTCGAATTTCTAAAATTAAAAAAATCAAAATACAGTTGAGCTCTGTATCTCAAATATCATGAATATGTCAAAGTCATTTGAAAGTCCCAAACACTTATCCTACAAGTATTTGACCCTCAGTATCTCAAATCCTCAAATATATAAAGGTCTTTTGAGGTAGTTCCTTTTGATTGTATTGCCTCATTTATTACAATTAAGATGTACATTTAGAATCCTCTCTTTTGAAACAACCTGAATTTTTCTTTATGTTGTATAGTTACCATCGTCCTGAAGGCCTGGTCAAATCCTCAAATATATAAAGGTCTTTTGAGGTAGTTCCTTTTGATTGTATTGCCTCATTTATTACAATTAAGATGTACATTTAGAATCCTCTCTTTTGAAACAACCTGAATTTTTCTTTATGTTGTATAGTTACCATCGTCCTGAAGGCCTGAGAGGTTTCCTGAATTGTTCAGTCTGACAGATGATATGTGTGATGGAGCGTAATGGCCGACCCTATCAGCTTGTCTGGTGCTCTTAGCATTGTTGGTGACATCAGGTGGCTGGGAGATTGGCTGAGCTAAAAGCAACACAGAGCAAAATATTTTTAATGTGAATCACTCGATATAATAGTTTAACACTGTGAAGTCAACTTTTATTGGGGGGTAACTTTGGTTTTTTTCATGGTACGAGGAGACCGATAAATTCACATCTTCAACGAAATGTAAAAATTTCAAACAGCAGTATCGTGTTTACTAGTGCTACTTGCACTTTATCAACCAGAAATCAAATTCTCACAAACCAATTTTTATCAAACCACAAAAATTTGATCCCACTTACTTAAGTGACTTTACAATACTTTACTTTGGGGGGAATTTCAGAACTCACATAAAATCACTAGCATCAGAAAGAGAAAAGTTGTAGGTAAAAGTGAAACTTGACCACATGTAAACCTAAACAAAATCCATTTTGTAAACATTATATTTCAACTTACAATGCCTGGCATTCTGTAACACGTCAGCCAATGCATGCCTGGAGGTATTCCCAGGGATTGCATAGGCTGCACTGTGGGGTCGACTGTCCCCTCCCCGTCCCCCATGATGGGGAGAGGCACTGGCGTCAGAGTACGATGAGGAGCTAGCCCCGCTGTCACGATAACGACCCCCTCGCTGGAAGTCTCTGTGTTGGTCATCACCAAAAATACTGTCGTCATCATCTGACGATGAATCTGTACGAGAAAATTTGAATCAGTATTCCTAATACAGTTCTCACCAAGATCAATTAGTTTAAAACAATATTCTTGATCAACTCCTACATATAAAATCTTTAAAGATTAAACAAGATTCATTAAGCTTAGATAACCTATCCCTCTTATCAAATTCTTCAAAGAAAGTTTAAAAAAGAATCATTAAGCTAAGAATATCCATCTTTTTTACTCAATAAATTCTTAAAAAAAAAAAATTAAAAACAGGATTTCATTAGCCAATCCTTTTTCTCTCAACAAGGATATATACAGTACACTACCATGTCTTTCTCTGGCCCTCTGTTGTTGACCCGGATACTGGACAGATGTCCGTTTGGATGGCAGCGGAACCACGGGTTTCTTGTTGTGTAGAGCCAGCGCCTGCATCACTGCCTCCGTTCTGATTTCTGTAACGTTCAAAAACATGGTTCCCTATACCGTGTAACTCTTACATGTGCGTTATGTTTGTAGGTTAAAATGCATTGCCTATGCTAATTTTGATGTTATGATTATCAATTTAAAATGGAATGCAAGGTGAGGCTTCCGTCTGTGGTCTCGAAACCACAGACTTCAGAACAAGTGCCAAAAAATACAAAACGTAAACACACATGGTGTTTGGGGAAATAAAAAATATCAAACAAGGTAAAAAAATTTAATATTGATTATTCAGTTACATAATTTTTTCATGAAATTTAGGTCCTTAATGAGAGATTTATGGCATGATTTTCTTATATTAATAAATGCAATTCCCAAGCATTGGGCCAGTTGTACAGGCTTCAGAATGGTTATTTCCTCTTTTACTTCAAAGGAAATGTTGTAATGAGCAATTTTTGTGTCTATAATTATACCAGAATAACAAGTGTTGTCTAAACTATGTCAAATAATTTGCCAGTAATAGGTCAACAGTCATACATTTTTGGCATGTTAAATTTATGTAAAACAATAATGAAGTCTCTCTAAGTAGCTTTCAGACACAAAATTCATGTTAATTTAAATAAATAAAAAAAATTGTTTTATCATTTTCTAACAGGCTTACAAGATATTAATTTGTCTAAATTAATTAATTACTTAAAATAAAAATAAATTTTAAGCTAAATATTTTGCAATAATCGAAAGTATTTTTAGGCATAGACTGCCACAGAGAAATTTCACTTTTAACATGTTTAATTATGATCATGATTGAATAATTTCATGAAATGAAGGTAAACTGGCATACCTGAATGGTAGCGGTTGTCTTCCCTTGTGAGCCTGCGGTGAGCCTTTCTCTGCGCCGCAGTCTGGGGGCTAGGTGCACTCGGCTCTGAAAATAATTACATAATGAGAGCAACATGATAAAATCAACAATCAGCTAATCCAGGTTCCTTCATCAAAAATCTCAAGAAAATCTGCTGCACTAAATAAGAGTCTTTCACAGGTCTCGTCTCGGAGAGAGGCGTAATAGATACCATGTGGATAACCTTTAATCAAATGGCTGAAGTTTTTATAGAGAGTTTAAGAGGTGGATGTTTATTTATGATGATAATCGATAGTAAAGTGTGAAAACACACTGCAACCATTCACTGGCTGAGGTGATGTTTTTCTTTAGCACATTATGGGTCTCTCCTTCTTCATATTTGGTTTATTACCATACAAATAATTCAAGGATCAGTCCACGGTCCCCAGTGGATCAATTTTCAGTTGTGCACAATATAAATTTAAAGTTGCATTATGAGCTATTTTTTTCTAAACAAAAATCTGAATGAAATATTATGTAATAAGATGAATCAGTAAGCCCTAGCTGTTATAGTGCAGTGGTATCTCTCAGTCTGGTGAAAAATCTGCACACACAACTTAATCTATCTCCCAGACACTCTGTAAAATAAGCATCACAGGTCTGGAGTTGTGTTTTTTACTAATGGGACGGCAGACCAAAACTATTTATTAATAGCTAGCATATATACGACATTCTATAAATGCTGAAAAAGGAAAAAATGTAACTTTTCACTCCTAAACAAAAGCAATATTAATATATTAGTATCATAATAAGATATGCAAGAATTACCCTATGCATATATATTTACCCCCCCCCCCCCCCCC
>PRKT01000171.1:327400-379195 GCA_003671525.1 Saccostrea glomerata | reverse complement strand
TCCCCCCCCCCCCCCCTCAAAAATAAAATAATTAGGTACCATAATATGATATGCAACAACTTGCAGACCATATGCATATATCAATAACTGTCACCACAAAGATATACAGAATGTAGAAGAAAAACTAACAATGGCTTTATTAATCTAAACTGAGGCCACTGAGAGAATCAGGAAGAAAAATGACATCTTTTAAAATACTCTGTATAGTCACAAGAACTTGGTCAGTTTGGACAGTACATCCAAGTATGTCATCTGATTCACCTGACAAGTCCTTGGTTCATGGCAGAGTGACTACCGACTACCCCATAATCTGTCATAATATCAACAGGTGAAGTACAGAACACAGGGACATCGTACAGGTGTATATTATGGGCAGGTGATCATAATCCAATAAATGCTGTTCCTTCTGGACAATATATGGGGTGTGTAAACCTTAATATGCATGAAATGTGTTGGTAGAAAGCTTATCGAGTGGACTACATCTAACACAAAAGGTTCGATCTGCAATAATAATGGATAATATATAACACAAAAGGTTCGAGCATTCCAAAATAGAGGTGTCGATATTATATACCACTGAAAATTATTTTATATAGGTCCTGATACTATAACAAAAATTCAACACCTAATCTGTATCATACATGTGTACATACCAGCTTCCTACCCTTAAATAAGCATTTACAAGAGTAAAATCTGGCTCTTCCTGGAAAAGATTAGAAGTCAAAGCACGGATACAAAAAGGAAGCAGAATTTGTGCCATGCATCAACAGCCTTTGTACTATATAGGATAAAACAGTACTGTAAGTTCATGTATCCCACAGGGGAAAGCGAAGTGTGAGCTAGATTGCAGGGGGCAACAGGTTCTAAACCATTAAAACATTTAATGGGAGAAAAAAAATCATCAAGTGGACTACCACCATGCACTTCTTGTGTATTTCTTACTGGATGCTTTCAAAGAGGCTGATTTGCTTATTAAATCATCATAATAAAGTGAATGACCAAATTACAGAGCGTCCTGATAGAAACATAATATTGATTAGAAGTGTCACTGACCTTGCGGTAGAAGCTTCAGCCCCCCAAAATACATGTCGACGTAAACAAACTAAGACACAAAATTAATGGAGGTTCAGCCATCATCATCAGAGATCTGTATCTTCCATATCAATCACTGAAATCGCTTATAAAGAAGTACCCACATCCTTTGAATAAATTTTTCAAATTATGTTAATGTAATTCATGTAAATGCGTAACTCCCACCAAAAATCACTGAATCACTAACATAGTGTCTAACAACTTCATTAATAAGGCAGTACCTTGGGATTTTCTTCACTAAATAAATATATACAACAAGGAGAGAAAATGTTACATATAGCCATCAGCAAACACCGACACATGCTAAATAAATCTCTCTGCCACCAACAGTATATAGCATCAGAAGGAGTTCACTGCTCGGATTCAGACAATTCCTCAGAAGTTGAGTTTTTATTACAAAAAATTAAAACTTGATTTACGTAATACCGCAACCACTTCCCCCACCATAGAACTCCATTTAATTTCAAATCCTAATTGTTTAACCTCCAAGATAACATGTATAAAAGAACCTTATCTTTTCAGAGACACTTTTAGAAAACACCATGTCTGAAATTAGCTGTTTCCTTTCTTTTCTTTACAATGAGAGAGAAGAAAAAAACAAAGATGCAGGAAGCTCTTATCAAATCTTGCATCTTTAAACAAAGTAAATAGTAAGAGGGCTACCACATAATCTCCTGGCCTTGTTTCAATTACATGGCTTAAACACATATGTGGTTCTGTCCACCTCCTTGTTTCAGCACTATAAACCATGCATCAAAATCTTATCTAGATATTGTGTATTGAAATAATGGAAAAATCATGCCGTAATCTTTAATCAGTGCTTAATTACAAATTCTGACTCATTAGCCTGACCATGTAAGATGGGGACTCGTGCCCTGTAAGTCCATTAGGGGGGGTTCTGACGAGATCCAGGCTGCAGCTTATCAAACTTTTGCTTGGTGAGGTTTGGGAATGTTTACATTACAATACACAAAAACAAACAGTCAACTCCCATTTATACTTATCTTCTGACCAGACAGAATTTCTCAAATCTCAATACATATCTAATGATGTACTCAGCAGAAATCGGCTAGAAAAACAAAAATAAGTGGAGAGATGAGGGAGGGGTCAGGGAGATTAGCAAGTAGGGGGTAGATTCAGAGATCGGTAGGATGTATGGAATAATGAGGGAGAGAAAAATAAGAATGAAGCTGTCACATATGATCAGGGAAGAGAGGATGGTATAAGTGGCTGGTTAGAATTGCTGGAGGGGAGTAGAAGCTAGGTGGAATAGGACATGGGAGGGATATTACTTATTAGTGTAAGAAGTGGGATAATAAAGAGATAAAGAGGAAGAGACACATGACAATTGGGATGATAAAGGCATGTGTAAGAAAGCAAAATAGAGATGAATTAGTATGCATTGGGAAGAAGAGGGGTGAGGACTAGGATGTGTAGGAAGAGGGCAGAGGGGATAGGATGTATCCCTAGGAGGAGGAGGAGGAGGAGGAGGAGATTTGAAGTGAATCAAAAGGAGGAAGACCTAGAGGAGGCATGAACTGATGAAGTAGGGATATAGGAGGAATGGGCGAAAACTGAAGGATATTGTCTAAAATTATCTTTATGAACTTCTTTGTACTTTTCCCTATTAATTTCTTTCCCTAATATCCCCCTGAAGTTCAGACATGGGCGATTTGGAAAAAAAACCTATTATGTTACCTAAAAATAACAGAAATATATAATAACATGACATTTACTATAAGCCTGTAAAAGACATTCATTCCTAATTAATAGGTACGTAATTAGCGATGTTTACCTGCAGGTGAGTGAGCGACATAGTTTGCCAATAGGCGACTCCTCTTCTTCTCATAGCCTTTCTGAGTGATGTCACCTGAAAGATACAAAACAAATCTTTGTCTTAATTAACAAAGCTAATGAATTTCTTCGTTAGTGAATTATAGTGTGTCGCTGATTGCCTGACCCAATCCCTCTGTTAAGTCATGCAGTCTCTATAGTTTCTACCTTCTACATGGATGTCACATCACTGATGATCAATCCCACAAATCTTTCTCAATGTTCTGTACTGAGAAAAGACACATTTTCACACCTTTTTCTAAATCGCTGGCTGCCAGGTGTACTGATATATATATACTTTTACAAAGTCGCCATTAAAAATTAATGATCTGCAAAAAAGTGCAATCCTAGAAAAACACCTACACTTTTTGCAATACCACTTACAAATAAATTCATACTTTTTACAGATGTTTTTTTTTCCCTTTCATAATTATACCTTTCATGTTTCACGATCAGCCTCCAAGAATAAAATAAACTGAAACTTTAAGCGGGAGTCTGGATTTCTCTTGAAAATATTTTAAAACAAACCAGATGGCTTTTCTATGACACACAGACCATTAACATATTTTATAGTTTATCAAACAGAATTATGATGTTATCCTCGATACATGGGGAGAAAGACTAGGGCCAGGAAACATTCCAAAGTATCACCCTAACAGATCAAATTCCAACCGTGTCAATCTTTAACTGTTTTTCTAAGAATACATTTAGTACATCCCCATGGAACTCTTGTACAATAATTCATAAGATAATTGTGCTTAACAATGCAAATGAATGATGATAAGTTTGTAGAATGAAGATACACAGTTGAATTTTTAGTTGGTGTTGAAATATATGTCAGTTCTTCACTGGTGGTCATAACATTTATCATTACTTTTACAACCCTCCAAATATTGTCTTACTGTATTCCCTGTCTAGACCTAATCAGAGAAAGCTGTGAGTTATAGATAAATACTCTGATTCATGTAAAGGTGGGGAGGGGGCAGATGAGGAATGAGATACTAAGAGAGGGGGTACAAAAAAAATAAAGTTAAGCCTTTTATAATCTTTAGGTAAATAAATGATACTTTAAATGATACATTTCACATGTTATGATGCTATATTGTAAATACAGTAGTTACATATTAAGTAATATTCATTTGAAAAATGATTCAAAACATGTATAAAATGGGTATGTTTATGACTTCATTCATTGCATACAACATGTTCCTTTCAGCCCCTACATGACATGTTTTCAATTAAAAAAATTTGGATTCCAAAAAATTGAAATCTCACTGAATTCTCAACATTTAACAATTGACCAACTTTGTCTATATATACACATTTGTCTAATATATGTATGCAAATTGTTATGAAAAATTACTTAAATTAATCCACAGAATGTAATTTATGCAGTATTTCTAATTGTTACACTTTACATCCCCAACCTTTTAAATATCTTCCTTGCATGAGATAAAATCATGCAGAAATGACTGTCACCAAATATTCACACAAATATCTGTGTAATAGTTTTTAATTAAAAGTTATAAGCTAACATGATGTCATTGAACTTCATTCAAATCCTTTATTAGATCAGAGATCTGTATCCTTTTAGGTCAAGAAACAGAATACACATATGCATGTATAACGTAATATGGTTTAATTCTACTTAATTAATATTCATGGTACTCAAATTTACACAATAGGATGGTAAATGAATAAATTGAATGGTGTATTGAAAGTCTCTCCTTCAAACAAATTAGCAAGCTCTCTTTTACAGAATTAGCAGCCCATTCTTTATGACTGGAATTTTTTGCCCCTGCTAGACATCTTTGTCATATGTTTCTCATTTCTTGCCCGTGTTGTGTAACTGTGTGCCTTCATTGATCTCAAGTAGTTCTAGCTCCCATTTAATTTCCTGAATTTTTATAACTGGTAAAAAGTTGTGCCTGTCTGACCCTAGTCCCCTCAACAACACACAAAATTTTTTTATCTTTCATCTCGTGGTAGGAGGATTTTTATGTATCTGTGAAAAGACCTGGGACCCCTTTTAAAATTTCGAGCAAATAACAAGCTGACCACTTTCCTCCTGACTTGATATGAGTCATGACATTCTACTGGTCCTACAGTTCTGTAAATATTGTGGTTACAGCCACAACTCTATTTGTTTTGGGTGACCTACTTATTATACCGCTACAACAACATAGTATAAAAATTTTCCCACATTGATTTTCAACCCTTAATTATGAATAATTTATGGGCTAATATTACTTCCATGCATAATAAATAGCCTACATATATGATCCTTGGTCTTTAACTTTCATCTGAAATTTTTTGATGTGTTAAACTGTATTTCTTCATTTGCATTAACTGAGTAACATTCCAAGCAGATGTGTACAGATGGACAGTGGGTGATGAATACTGCATGCCTACATCCATGTACATCTGAATCACACTAGTTCACATTATAAGGATAAAACAATGTGCCTGTATAGCCAATAATGATCAGAGAATACCAATATTAAAGATCATATTCATGAGGATTTAGAATCTTAATTTAGATAGGCCTTTAAAAGCAATTGTATGTTTATTTCTAACCCTCACATTAAAACTATGAATAATTATCTAAAATGACAAAATTTTAAAAACATAATGACACAAAAACAACTATAATTGGTGGATAATGATTGTATCCACTTAAACCCTTATTTTCTACAACTCCTGTCAAAGTGTGCTATCACACAGTAGAAGATCCAAAGAATGAAAATGCATTGATGCACCAAACTACAGAGATCAATTATAACTAAAGATTATTTTGGAAATCTGTGTTGTATTTAAATACCCTTTTCCAAATTATACAAACTAATAATGCTAATTACTGTATGAATGTTTCTCTTTTTCTTCAATGACTTGCCAGCAGGAGGATTCTCCACTAATTTTCAAAGTTTTTTGAGCAATCAACAAAGTAGAACCATGTTTCTCACAATAATGTTTTAACCTATACTTTCTGCTTCCAAACTAAATCAATCATGCCTTGATCTGTTTTTCTGGCAAAATCTGAGGTTACATCAATGTTTTTAAAGCATTTTTGCATGTATTGTGATTAATTTGAAATGATATTACTTCAGTAATTAATTAACTAAAACTTCTATGCATTTAATCCATAAAAAGTTCTTTTTACCTTATATATATTATAGTCTCATTTATCCCCAATTTTGATATGACATGTGTCCCTTTTATAATGTACAAGTAATTGTTTAATGTTAATCTATGCAGTTTTTTTCCTCCAATCTATTCTTTGAATCTCTTGATGATTGTTTAACTAACTACACTTAATGCTTTCACCAATGATGTATAATTTATACAGTTAAGCCCATTTGTAGTGAAAACACATAAGAGGACACCTGTTTATAAAGAAGTCATGTTTTGTACCAGATATTTCATTCTCAAAACAAAGCCTCCTTTTAAGAATATCATCAGAGCATTGTCAAACAAGTGAAAAGTGAGTAGCTTTAACTTTTAGACATTTTTATGTCAGGAAATTGCTCTACAAATAAAAACCCATCAGTACATGCAATTTATGCAACAATGATGTCTGTGGTCAATAAATTGATTTTTTTGTGACACATTGACTAGATTCAGGTGTAAGGGATTAACATTCTTGTTTGTATTTCTTAAAAAGAATGATTAAGTCAAATACCTTATTCTTTATCTCATAATAAATAAGTTGCCTGTATTACTGTTAAATTATGACATTAAAACCCGACATACATTTTTTTGCGACTTTTCACATGATAAAAAGTGACCATAATGTAAACAAATCTATAAAAATACAAAAAATCTATAAATTTTAAAATAAAAATTCACTGCCAATTCAATTCCCTAATTTTCTCATTTGATTAAATGCTCTCTGGTGAAAAAGAAGATTGACTGGGCTGTAAATTTGTATAAACAGTAGCACAAAATGAACATCAATAAACTATGAAAAAGCATTGCGAACAATAGAAATCAATCAGATAATGGCGTTACCTTCTGCAAGCTCTATATCAAGCTCCTCAAGTTTATGTCTGACATCTTCTGGAAGACGAGATATGTCAACTGTTTTATCCGCCATCATATTATGCTAAATTCATGCACTGAATTTCATCTGTCATTTTCCTCATTTATGAATCACCGTCGCCATTTTTAACACTGAAGTCTCGTTCGAGATCTCGCCACACCTTGCTCTCGCGCGGATCTATTTCGCACCATCCAAAGTGTTACCTAAAACTGGTGTAACTGCCTGAACTGGTAACAAAGAGGGGAATATGTCTGCTTTTCATTTCCCCTTCCTACGGGGACACGATGGATACAACGATTTCGAAAACACCGAACTTCAGGTAAGGAAAATTAATCGTATAGCATGACAAAGCTTAATGTTTTATGTGGAATTTGCCCTTGGCTACGAAATACCATGATAATAAACAGTTTTTGGCTCATAACCAATATTTTACTTCTTAAAAAGACTGTTAAGATATATGATTTAAGTTCATGTAATTGGTATTTTTATATTCACAGGACCACGAGGAATTGTCTGAGCGACTAAGGAAAACTCTCTATTATGGAAAACGACCAACCACTGACCGACCATCTCTTCCCCTCACAAGTACATGTAGTTTACATCTGTTTATCTATTGAATCCAAAAGCAAGATTGAAAAACTCAGTGATGGAGCCAGAATTAGATTTGATTTTGATTTAACGATAGAGACATTTCAGAGTATTTAGTTTATTGAATTACCAAAATCGAGATCTTTTAAAAATTAGATCTTTTATCATGTTTATGCTCCTGTATTTTGTTATGTCGCCATACAGTGACATCACAAAACCGAGGAGATACAGGATCTAATTTTAACTAGACTGAGTTTATGACAACTGGAAACTTATTGTAAGTCCTGTGTGTAAACAGTGTTGGCCTCAGTTTTCTTAATCAATGATTTTAAGTGAAATTGAAGTAGACATATGATTTACTTTCATAAGTAATGCATTTTGAGGTGCAACCATTCGGGCCAGATCAGTTGATACTAGATTAAAAAAAACTGAGTGAGGTTTTTTACATCTTGCTATATTAGATTTTGTATTTAAGATAATCTATTATGATTTATTTCCTTGTATTATCAATCAGATTCTTTTACATTAGACCTACTCTGTCTTTGTCAATGTTCACTTCATTGGGCACAGTTTGTGATTTTTTTATTGTCCATTTTTGTGTTAACCTCCCTTCTCTGTTTGGGAGCAAGAATTAAGTACTCTCTGTGGACAGGTGTGAGGGTATTCTAATTTCAGTAGTAAGAGTAATATATACTAAAGTAATTTTGACTTCGAGTGACAAAATTTGTTGCTACATGTATAACTACTTTTCTATTTTCTTCACAGACCTGACTGTGGATTTCCTGAATGCCTCAGTGCCAAAGAAACTTGGGAAGATTGATCACTATTTTGCAGCTTCCAGTGCCAGGTTTGTTGTCAATAGAGATATGTACATCTAGAATGGTTCACTGAGAGTTAATATTTTATCAGTGTTGTAAGAGTTAGGAATACTTAATTCACCAAATTTGCATGTAATTTATTTCTTTTAATACAGTATCCAGTTTTATTTGTAAAGTGAAGATTTTGTACTTGTTATCTGAAGTGGCAGTTTTTTAAAATCTATTGTCAAGTTTGGATAAAATTTTTTAATATGCAGAATAGATTTTTTTTTTGAAATTTTACATTTTTACGTCAACTTGAATAATGATTCTCATGACATAATGTAGAAAGATGAGAAACTATAGGGTATGATGTTTTTGATCTGTGCATCAGTCATTCCTGTTTAATTCAGGGCAAGTTGTTTTATACCACAATTAAGTATTTAAAGTTTAATGGCCAGAATTTTGATTTCAGGCATTCTTGCATGTCACCATGTTCGATGATGATGGGGATGATTTATGTGAATAGACTGAAGAAGAAGAAGCCCGACTACATGCAACAAGTGTCTTCCTCTGACCTCTTCCTGATTTCTATGGTATGTTTATTTACAAATATGATTCAAATCTCATTTAGTTTAAACTCAGTGGGATAGATGAAAAACTTTGAACAAGCTGAACATTTCAGATAACAAGTTGAAATGCATCTAGAAAAGGTGATTGAGAAAGTTGACTAACTTTGATATATCCATGCAAATAGTATTTGAGATATAAAATTTTGAGATTCCTGAATTCAACTGTAAATGTAAGTTTTTAAGAATACACTCAAAAAATTTAGTGTATAATGTAGGATGGTCCTTGGTTCAAGACTTGTAAAGCACTCTGGCTGACAAGGGAAGGGAGACAACAAGAGAATCTTACCAAATGTTCAAAGCTGCTATACAATATTCAATGAAAATTTTGTAGAGGATATGGCTTATTTTCAATACAGTAAATGCTGAACATAATTCTGAATTTGTAGATGATGGCTTCTAAGTTTCTGTATGATGAAGGTGTTGAAGATGAAGTGTTTAATGATGAATGGGCAGCCTCAGCGGACATGGAAACCGAGGAAATTAATGAAATGGAACGCAAATTCCTATCGGCAATTGTAAGCAAAACTTACCTACTAAAGATATTTTCTTCTTATTGAATCTGTTGAACAAATAAGGGAAATTTTTGTGTATAGATGTTCTTTTCCTTTGGTTGTAGGACTGGCAGTTGTATGTAAATGAGACAGAATTCTTTCAGGTGCTACAACAAGTGGAAAGAAGGTATGTATTTGAAACTTTCTGAACCTTTTTAGACAGAAAAGGAGAATTATTTTTTTTCATAATTAAGCGACTTGTCTGAAGTATCATTTATGAGTCATCACTGGTAAGGGGGCAGTGTTTTTGATTGATACACATGCATTATGAAAAGGGAGATTATTATATTTTCAAAGTTCTGAAAGAAGATGAGGTTCTTTTGATAATTTATATTGATTAAGTTTCTGTAATATTTCTAGATATATAATTCAAACAATGAAAGGAAACATTTTTTGGCCAGTGCATGTTAGTAAAAAATATATGTTTAATCTAGTTTACTGCAAGTTGAAAACAATTACAGAATGAGCTATGTAATCTTGATTTATACTTAGTTGTTGGAGATACTCACACTTTTTCAACAAACAACACATTTTATTTTTGAAAATAAGAGATAATTCCCTAAAAAATACTGATCACTTAAGCACTGCTTTGTTTTATGATGAATTATTGGTTACTTAATCTGTACATTCCATTATAGGATTGCACTAAACCAGGGACTTGAAAGAGGATGGTTCTCCTACACAGATTTATGGGCAATCAGCCATGACCCACAACTCCTACAGACCTTGACTGGATTATCTGCTCTGGTACCCAAGGTAAGCCAACTATAACCCCCAGCTAATGGCAGAGGAAACATAATGGTTTTGGTTGATGGTCCATGCATTTCTGTAATGTTGCAAAAACAGTGGCCTGAAAATCAAGATTTTTTGATCAACCCGAGTCACAGTTTTCCATAAAAATTGAAATAGATTGGGACATTTGAAAAAAAAGTAGAAGGGTGCCATAGATTCTTTCTCTTCATGGGAGTTGAGGGGACAATGCCAGAATAACTCATTGTAGGTTTGGAAATTTCCTGACACCAGTTTCATATGTACAACCCTGACTCTAATGGCATTTAAATTATATAATAATATGTTTTGAGAATTTCTTGCCCCCAAATTAATCATCATCTTT
This sequence comes from Saccostrea glomerata, assembly GCA_003671525.1. Lineage (NCBI taxonomy): Eukaryota > Metazoa > Mollusca > Bivalvia > Ostreida > Ostreidae > Saccostrea > Saccostrea glomerata. Next base: position 368,549 of record PRKT01000171.1, on the reverse strand, counting down.
TTTTCTCCAGATGTTGGCAGTGTCAATGGTAGCTTACGTGGCTGGACTTCTAACCGTGGTGGGTTCTACCCTCCTGGTCACTACAACTCTGTCTACCCTGGCTACTCTGACCCCCATTGCTCTCCCTGTTAAGGATCACTCCATGATTCCGACCTTGAACAATGTGCCTGTGTCTAGTCCCAGTCAAGAAATCACTCAGGAAAAGATGGAAACTGTTACTAATGAAGAAGATAAACCAAAGGTGCTGGACGGAGCTTTGTCGTCACTATGGACTCTCTTGACTCTACCCTCGATATTGTCTTTGTCACACCCTGTACCCTCGGAGAAAACAATTGGTGCTAAAAAGTCTGCTAAATTGGATGGTAACTCTACTGGGTTTGGAAATGGGTTGGACAAGGAACAGACAAAGGACACATCCAGAGTAGAAAGTGACGGAATGAATTTGTTCAGTTTGGTCAAGGACATTGTTTTGTTTACCATACCTGATCTTCCACAAACCAGTTCAAATCAAATGGTGTGTGCCAAAGGTCCGTGTTTGTTTAGTGGACAAAATGTTAACTGTAAGAATGTATCCACACTGCAAAACAACTGGCTGATCAATTCCCTATGGACTCAAAAGGACTATGAACAAAGGCGAACTGATACACGGTGTAAGCATTGTGAAGCTGGGAAGACCTTGGACTTTGGAAGACTGGACCGATTCTGTGATACCAGGGAAACGGTTGGTGACTGGACATTAGATGGATACTCGGACATCTCCTGCTGTTGTGATCATGTGACTGCAGATTTGGATAGGTCTCAAGTGATGAATGGTTTCGCGGACATATCTCTAGGCTTTCGTACTATGTTAACTCCAATTCCACTATTTGGGACTTGAATTTAATATCTTATAATGAATTAGGACAAAAGTTCTCCAAATATTTTAAAACTGTTTCGAACAAATATTTTCAATACTCATTTTGATAAAATTTATTTTATTTTAACCAAAGCTTTAGTAAATTTTGAAAATTTCTAAAATAAATTTACTGATATATTTTCGAACATATGTTTGTTGATGTGGTATTTTCTAGCAACATAATTTAGAGGGACGTGCCAAAACTGAAGATAATTTTATTTTTCTCTGTATATTTCATTGAAAACAACATTTTATAAAATCACTGGTACGACAACATTTCTTGACAGATTTTACCACAAATTTCTTGATAATCCAAGAAATTGTTGTAGTTGATAAAAAATCAGCAACAATGTTTTAAAAATATTGTAATTTAAGTGCAACATGAAAATTTAAGTCACATGCAATGATTTATATTATCAACATTGATCTTGAATTTTAGAACTGATGTTAAATGATAAACTGTCTTTTGCTAAAAACTAAATATGTAATGATCTTTTAAAGAAAGCTAACTACACTTTTTTGTGGTTTAATTAATGAAATGAATAATGAAACTGGACAAAAATTGACCATTTGCCAGTGATTTTACAAAATGTTGTTTTCAATGAAATATATAGAGAAACAATAAAATTATCTTCACTTTTGACACACATCTCATTCTGTACATAAAGGTTAAAATTCCAGAGTTCACATTGTGTTGTTCTAAATCATGAAGATTACATCTAATATGGAGCTTATGGTTATATTTCAACTTTTGAATATATTCTTCTTTTGGTTGAAAAAGACTAATATTCAACCTACATTAATGAGTTAGGACTATGGCTACATGTAGGTGCTTTATTTGATGAGAACATGAAAGTCAAAAAATACTTTTTAACATAAAGTGGTGTGTATAATACTAGGAAATAAGGGAAATAAGAATTTTTACAACTGAAATAATAAAAAAAAGATATCAAGATCAGTTTCTTTTCATCAAGGATACACATATATGAACTGATGATCGCTTGCATGTCAATGTTATTTAATGAATTGTCCTTACAAATTTGCTTTTTGGCTAGATTCACAAGGAGAATTTTTGTATAGAGAAACATCCAATTTATAGGTGAGCATTTTTGCTAATGAACCCATTTATTGTGTAGTGGCATTGATGAAGGAATGTCAATTTACTCTTTGCATAGACATAGTGATAACACTGGTAGGAATCATAATACATTTACTACTGCTGAGAATAATAACAATATTTTCACTAACAAGAAGTTATAGATGGCTGCATAAGTCTTAAAATATGTGATTTTCATTGAAATCTAGATGCTAATTAATACGTAATGTGGTATTAACTGACTGGAGTTTTCCTTGTGCAGTTTAATGAAATACTGTATGGAGTATTTACAGTTTAAAAAATTGTTTATTTATGAAAACAAGCAGAAATTAGACAAATCATATTGAAACAAGCTAATCCAGAAAATCTGCGTACCCCCGCTTTAGGAAAAAGAAATGTGCAGTATCAGAGGGGGTTGGGGGAAGGGGGGGGGGGTACAGGACTCTTTAAAGGGCCATATGGAGTTATGACATAAAATTTCATTGCAAAAGCTCCTTGACATGTCGCTCGAAAATGAAATTTTTACACACAAACTGAATCACAAACTGAATCTATGAAGTTATGACTTTGACCTTTTGACCTGAAAATTGATAGAGCTCTTCCTTAGGCCACAGGGAATTGTTATGTAAAATTTCATTGCAAAAGGTTAAAGTCTTCTCGAGATATTGAGGGGAAACGAAATTGCTAAAACAGACAGAATTTATGAATATACCTGATCTTCAACTTTGACTTTTTGATCTCAAGATCAACAGGGATCTTGCTTAGGACACAGGGAACTGTTATGTAAAATTTCATTGCAAAATGCTTAAAGGGTTCTGGAGATATCGCAAGAAAACTTGGCGTGACAGACCCATGCGAATTAATGTCACCACATTCAGTGAAAACGGGGGACAAAACGCAACTGAATTTTAGCTCACTGATCAGAGACCAGAGAAGCTTCCGTGTTAGTGAGGCGTCCGTCCATCTGTCTAGCTGTCCTACTGTTTTGAGAGGGAGAGGGGGATTGAAAGGGAACATTTGTTTATCTTAGAATTTAAGCAGTAAAGTATGTATACAATGGCAAAATTTTTGCCCCTTTCCCATTCCTGGTATCAAATGGTGTCCTCTACAAAACAGAGGTGTCCTTTTTCCTGTCATTGTCATTTCTTACCTTGTCATTGCATTGGTCTTTTGCAAAATTATTTTGTTAAAAAGCATTCTGATTGTACACACAAGTATTCTGAAGTCGACATCAAAAAGATGCTTGATTTTCTGATTGACAATATCTATGTGGTTTTTGGAGACCAGGTCTTCCAACAGTCTATTGAAATTCCCATGGGTACCAATTGCGCCCTGTTGTTAGCAGACCTATTTTTGTATTCATATGAAGCAGAATTTGCAAAATCTTGTGCGTGAAAAGAAGAAAACACTTGCTGTGGCCTTCAACTCAACATTTAGATATATCTACGACGTACTGTCAATTAACAATGGTAATATCCATTCTTATGTCGATACGATATATCCTGGTGAGCTTGAGATAAAAGATTCCACAGAGTCTGACACATGTTTCATATTTAGATACTTTACTTGAAAAAGATGTTAATGTTAATCTAACAACCAAGCTCTATGATGAACGTGATGACTTTAACTTTTCTATCGTCAACTTCCCTTACTTATGCAGCAATATACATGTACTTTCGTCACCTGCATACGGATTTTCAATATCTCAGTTAATTACATACGCAAGAGCATGCTCTACGTATGAACAATTTCTACAACGAGGTAAATTATTGACAAACAAGTAGATGAAACAAGAATTTCAGCAGGCTCGTTTAAAATCATCATTTCGTAAGTTCTATGGTCGATACAATGACCTTGTCAGCAAATACAATTCATTATTGAGTCAAATAATGACTGACGTTTTTTACACTAATTGTTTTTCCATTATTCATACACTTAATAGACGACGGGATTTCTGTTATTTCCCGAGCATGACCAGGAGCACACGGCGGGTGTGACCAGTCGGCAGGGGATGCTCACTCCACCATGGAACCTGATCCAATCTCTGTTGTTTTGGAGGTCCGTGTTTGCTCTGCTCCTATTTTGTATTGTTTTATGAATTTTTGATCTGGAATACAGTTCGTTATCTCCATATGTTTCAATGTTTTACAAGTTTCAATAGAAATGTCTTCCTTTACAAGGAAAAACGGTTCTGTGTCCTTTCTGACATATTTTATTTTATCAAATAAAATCTGCCATAACCTTTTCTAACTATATAACTGATAAATCTATTACTGTCATGCTTCACATTCTATATCTAATGACAACACTTTTCCATATGTATAAATATATTTGACTTTGATCTTTGTGCTCGACTCTCTTTTTAAAAAAAACAGCAACACATATATTCTTTGTGACAAGATTTGGAGTTTGAACTTTTACAATGGCCATACTAGTGACTTCTTAACAGTTGATGCAATTTTAAAAGAGGTAAGTATACGACAAACAAGTTGGTAAAACAAGAATATCAACAGCCTGGTTTAAAAGTGATCATTTCAAAAGTTCTATGGTCGATATAATGATTTTGTCGGCAAATACAATCCATTTTTAAATCAAATACAAATATAAAAGTAAAAAACATTTTGTTTTTTCATACTATTTGTTAGGCCATTATTGATATGTTGAATTGTCTGCTGATTTTCCCGTTATTTCCCAGGAATGATAAAGAGCACACGGCGGTTGTGACCGGTCGACAGGGGATGCTTCCTCCTCCCAGGCACCTGACTGACATTTTGTTTTTCATTCTTATTGTCAGGCCATTATTGACATACTGAATTGTCGATTGATTTTTCACGTTATTTTGAATATTTTACAATCATATATGGTAAAGAGCACACGGCGGATGTGACCGGGCAACAGGGCACCTGATTCCACCTAATGACAATATACATATACAATTCAAACTATACCAGTCATGGTCTGCAAAATTTTCCTCTGTAAACCATTATAATGCCTGTAGTCTGATAGGAGGTAGAATATTTACATGATTTATTCAATACTAGTGACTGATAAAATTTTAGCAATCACCTCTAATGCTTGTGTGAAATCAAAGTTGTCTCTCTTTGAAAGGTGACCGAAGTTCGGGGATTGCAAGTTCTGAAACATTGTGAGAAGACTGTACATCTTTTTTAATACATATTAATATTCAGATCTGCCGTAATATATATTTAAAGTGACTCAATTGATTACAGAATAAATACTGCTGCTGAAACGCAAATTTTTGTAACACCCCCCCCCCCCCCCCCCCCGACCCCCCCCCCCCCCCCCTCCTCACTCAAACATTCTAAAAAAATTATAGCTAATTCTTAATCTTTAAAGCTAATTTATAAAAAAAAAAATTAAAATTGAATACTTAATTAGAAAATGTTGTTCAAAAATGCTGTGATTTGTCAAGATTTGTTTGAATATTCTACCTCCAAAATGTAAAATATTTAAAGCGCAAGAATAAATGATTGCAAACAGATTTTAAGAAAATTTATTGCACTTCTTTCAATTCCATACCTTTTGCATCAAAAACCAACATCTACTTTAAAAATAATTGTCTTTACATCCCACCCGAGTAAGTATATGCATCAATGCTGCAAACAGATATCAAATATTCAGACAAAGCAGTTTACGACAACTATTAAGGAATACGCAACACCTCTTTCAATTTCAGACCTTTTTCTCGAAAACTAACCTCTACTTCAATCTAATTATCTATACATCTTTCACCCTCCCATATGTTTTGTTGTGATACAAAACTTGTAAATTGGACTAGAGCTCCTTAGATCAATTCTTTCGGAAGACATTTTTTTTGCTTTTCAAGCGTGTTTTTTAGCCGTTATACACAGACAAAAATATATGTATACGAAAGTTAACACAACATAGCGATATACTTTGAGATACATTAGAGAGCTAATGTTGAGAAAATGTTTTTCTGAAATAAAGTTAATTAGTGTTCCTCACGTTGTGGTAAAAATATCGAACTATCAAAGTCGTAAATATTTGACATGAAAGATCTTATATTAGCATCTCATTAAACCAAGACAGCCGTACGTGAGAACACTAGAGGAATGTAGGTAAAGTTTATTGAAATTAGAGAAAAATCAGGATATGTGCTGTCGATGAAATTTTAATTTCCATGAAAATTTTATCTCACTGACCTAGTCTTTTTATGAGTGTACCTGTACGTAAAATAAAAAGAAAAACAAACAAAAAAACACCCCTTTGTTTTAATTCTGGGTTTTGTACGATGCATAGTCCGTCTAGAAATAAGGATTTTCATGTAAAGTGAAAAATAAAATAACAGGTACATTGTATTACAAAGAAACGTCCATCAGTGTATTACTCTATATTTTGTTAAGAATTCTCCTCTGTTTAAGGATTAAGTTGAATATAAATTGCGAAGAAGCCCTACAAATAATAATAATTAAAAAAAATATATGAAGAGTAGCTACTGTCCGCTCGAATAGAACAATTAAATCAACGGTAAAATCTCTGAAGTTCCTGTATGAACCTTTCGAGAAATTGTTTTAACATATATTAATATCCTTACTCGATTTCTAAACGCCAAGATGTAATTAAGTATTTGTGTACATCAAAATTCTTTTTTAGCTGACATTTAAAGAAATTTCATCATGTTTGGTTTTCCTTGTTTGCTAAAGATATCTTTGTATTTAATACGAAAAAAGGTTAAAAATGAACAGATCAACTAACATTTACTTTACACAGGAAAAAAATGTAAATTTGAATTCAAATGTTTCGACCTGAAAAAATGTCAACATGTACAGTTTTATGTTCCCGGAGACGTATCTTTAGCCCAAATATTTATGTATATTTAGGGCTACATGTTTACAAGCTAGCTTGTAAATTTGTCTTCGATAGATCATCGGCGCTCACTAAATAAACCGACAAAAGCAAACATTGGTAAGTATAGTATACGCAGCGAATACATTGGGGGTAGCGCGGACGGATTTTTTCATTACGTCGATATAACTTCATGATGATATGATCTCCATCAAATAATTAAGAAAATCATAATTAAAGGATTATTAAAAGGATTGACTGATGGGAGTTGATAGATATCGCATAAATGACGCGAGTATAGCGAGGAGGCATTAAATAAAACCTGGAATACAGCGAACTGTTATTTTCGGCAGTTTTCTATTAACCTCGAGAAGTCTCGGGTGTTAACGGCGCAACCTTAAAGGATTCGTTTTTCATTCTAATGCGACAGTCCTGATTAAATTTCCCATTGATTATAGAGAAATGTCTGCACTCCACGAAGGATGCTAGTGAGATTTAGGAGCATTTTTCGGACTTTTAAATGCCATTGAAATGCGAAATAAGAGGGAAACGTTTAGCTCTGAGCAGTGTCCCAAAAGATGCAAATCATTGTCTGGACTATGACTTTACTGGGAATATGTGTAGCCACGCTCATTTTTACAGCAGCTGGTTCCATTCAAAGTGAAAAAGGTGAGGTGTTACTTTAAAGAAAAAATTACACATGTAATTTTTTATGTCGTTAATTTTAAATAGGAATTAAATCGCTTTGAATTGTATACCTTATCAAATTTATCGATTTTATGGAAACATATTGGAATTTATTTTGAATAGACAAACATGCCATATGACAATTTTAAAAAGTTAAATAAGCAAATGCATAACCTTTGAAACTTTTCAATCAATAGTTCTGCAGTATGAAAAGGGGCTATATTCTTCGAACAATGGTCTGATATATTTTTATACTTCTCTTCTTTTTAATTGAATGTGGAATGTTGAAAGAAATAAAATACTAGAAGAATGACTCAATGATGAAATTGCATTTGAAGGTATGAATAGGTGCAAAAGTATACTATGATAGGTTTGCTTTTTATGTGCTCAAAGACAAATTGAAGCTAACATTAATTGCTGATCAAAGAATGGGAAAAAAGGAACTGTCATGCACACCCTTCTCAAAACCATTTGCACGGGAGCTATCCTTCTGTATCAAGATTGAGCTCATTTTTTGAAAGACGAGCCATTACGTGTGTTTGCAAGGAAAGCCAACATTCCTCATCTCACCTCATCTAAATTAATTAATAATCAGTTTTACCCGTAAATGTTTCAAACAGCTTAAAATTTAAGTCTTAAAAAAACAAATAAAGCAAAAACAAAAGAACGAACGAATAAGCAAGCAATCAAACAATATTACAAACAATCCCCCCCCCCCAAAAAAAAGACGGAAATAAATAAATTTATTAATTAATAAAAATGTTTTAAAGTGTCACATTTTCTGCATTAATCAAGGGCAACAAAAGAATATGGTTATTCAAAATTGTGATATAATTTTCACATACAAATAAAACTATACATTAAACAATGTTTATGGACATTTGATAATAATGGTACAATTTTTTTTTGTATAATTCTGCATAAATATATATTAAATTGAAGTATGATAAAGATAAATTAAGAATTAAATCAAAATATGCACTCTGTGCGTAAATATCCTTTCATTTATCGCCCTCAAAATTAGATTTGTTTTTTAAAGTTCATATTTACCGGCGAACTTTAGCGGTACAATTTATCTCTACAAACAATAAAAAGTTTGTAACGACGCCATTCTAAGCTTCATTGGTTACTTAATAAGCAACTGTATTAAAAAGATAGTCCCATGGAGCGATGTTTAAAATGTAACATTGGCTCGTAAATAAATTTATCTAAACCTTGATATTTACAGGAGAGTAATCCTCTTTATTTGCAAATGTATTGCCCAGAACCATATTATTTGCACACACAAGATTTGTTCACAGAAAGAATATATGTAATCGTGCATTCCATCTTTAAATGATATCACCGTTGTTTATAGAAATAGGCGTTGTTGTATAATAAACACATAAATCTGAAAGTTAAAAGGACGCGTTTAAGGAGAAGCAGAGAATACAGCACTGCACATACTGAACACACCAAAGCTCTAAAATACTGTTAATAAATGGTATATGTACATTTGTCTATGTGTTCATACACGAAAATGCATGTACGTTTACAAATGCATTTAATAATGTAATATGATACAGCTCTTAATTTTATCATACAGTATGACTTAAATGGTTTTACATATTATTGATGCCTTAGTATGGTAAACCTTAATTGCTATAAAAAATTATATCATCTTTTATGTAGTGTACTAACACACCGAGAGAGAGAGAGAGAGAGAGAGAGAGAGAGAGAGAGAGAGAGAGAGAGAGAGAGAGAGTCCTTTACATATACATGGTATCTGTTCTAAAAGTTAAAGAATGCCTTTCATGTGTTATCGATACTAGAAATGTTTGCTTAATAAAACCCAAGTGACAGGTCTCAATTGCCAGTGTTTACTTAACATCAAACTGTCCCAAACAACAATTGGGAACAAAAATCAAGCAAGTGAAAACGTCGTTTTTACTTCCCAAATTTTACGGTGGCGAAAAACACGCGTTTGTCCCTTAAACGAGTGTCAAATAAACAGGAATAATAATGGGCTAAGTGGACCTCTTTGTAATGAGGTGAATGTAACACCAAAATTGGGATTTATCACGAAACTTCGAAATCGGCGTCCACTATTAAATTTATGTTACTTTGTCTGATTTTTGGGAGTTGATTATATCAACGACTCTATGTCAGTGGTCCAGACAGGAAGTGCAACTGACAAACAGCTGCCAAGGAAAATGAGCATTGCGAATAAGAAAATAGTTCCCCATTATACTTACTATAAAGAAATCATAATTCTTGACAATATAGTCCACAATCACTTTGTATTCAACTTTAGTCTGTCATTTTAATTTCCTCTTAGGCATCTGTCACCTAAATAATCATACCGATTCTGATATGTATTCATACATTGTGCATGTTTTCTAATTTTAAGACAGGAAATTCCCTACTAACAAAGCGTCTGCAATGTGATGAGAAAACATGATGGTATTCTGGTGGTTAAAAACAGAAAAAAATTTGATACAGTATATTTAGACAATAAAACAATGGGCTTAGTAATCAGATGTGCTATAAAATTTAAAGTCAATTTGGAAAACAGAGAACAAAACTTCATGTCTAGGCTAGCTGTTTTGTTTACGATACATGTGTATGTGTGCACCTGACTCAGGCTGATTGATAACTCAGCGGGCATTGTGTGCTTGCGAATCTCTAATATGTGTAAAGCTTAATTTAGATAAGATCTCCCCACTGCTGCAGAAGTGACCTACTGCATGGATTAATATTACTTCTCGCCTTTTACTTTTGTGTCCGGAATGATAGTTAATGAAAGTATACACAGGATGATTTATGAAGCTTGTTAATTTCTTTTGTTTTTGGAAATTTGTACAGTTATATATAAAGTATAATGATAGTCAATTTGCGTGATGACTGTTTGACCAGGGACCTATATACTAAGTATATAGGTCCCTGGTTTGACTAAGCAAGATAAAGAGTGGAAATAGATTATTGCAAATTTTTGGCACATTGAGTATTTTAAGGACGTGGATGGATGTTGGGGTATCCAATTTCCCTCTAATACAGATCTGTGTAATACTAGTGCATATACATTTTGGGAAAAAAGTCCAAATACACACGTACTAGTAAATTATGCTTTGTGGTTTAAAAATATCTCGTTGCAATTTTAATTAGATTTCACGGAAATCAGTCTCAAAAATATAAAATGTTCATTTTGAAAATGAATTATACCAGGCAAAAAGGCATAATAAATATGTCATAATCGAACGATTTCTATTAAGTATGAAATACATACACCAATCTGTTACATCACAAACTACATGAACTATACTTATATTCAGATTTTTGAACATCATTGAACTTATTTTATTGTATGTACATGAAATTTTGGGGTTTTAGCCATTTACAAAAAATATATATTCGCATATATGATAAAAATTTATTAAAAGCAACCTAGCTATTAAACTTTATTTTCAGAATTTACTCCTGCTCAACCTGTGAAAAAAAAGTCAATTGATTTTTTTTTAAACTCAATACCTGGTGTGTATAAATTTGTTACTAATTTTGCTGTAGGAAATGTAATTTCTGAATCTGATAGATTAACCCTACACTTATACATAATACTAGCGATGATAAATTGTTGATATGGGCTTGAATAGTCTTTTCCTATTTTACAAGATGAATATTGTGAACCAAAATCTATATTTGTGAAATACCTTCAAAGTAAAGTTCCGTTGATTTTCTCATCACCAATTTAGATTGTATTTGTTATTTTACTTTAATTAAATTTCATTATATCGAAAAACGCTGTCCTCCTTATTCATGAATTAATTGTGATGTCGTAATCGTTTGATGATATTTTTATCAAGTTATGTCAATATTTATCCATATTAGTATTTCCCCATACCTAAATTAAGATAATTGCATTTTCCCCACTGAGTGCGTTATTCATTTTCTCTCAAATTTGTCTTGAGTGTCATTTTCATCCTAAAACAACTTTTTTATCTTAGATACTGAAAGTACAAGTTCCATACCTTCATCTAAGATAAGGACGAAGTCTGTGAGGAAAACAATCAATCTAACAAGATTTCGCATATCGTTCAAGCTATTTTCAAATTACTGTAGATCACTTAATTTTCGAGACATCTTATTTTCGCGAGATAGTCATTACATGTAACTATTTATTAGCATGACAAAATATTTCTTTACGAATTGTGGTTATATCTTTAAAACTGTCAAAAGCACTTGTATATGTGCGAGAGAGAAATTACGCTGTCTTGCTTAGTTACGCGGAAATAAATTTCTAATAAAAAGTGATTTACAGTAGAACAAACCATACCGCTTTGACTCTGTAAGATCACGAAATCCACTTATGCATTTGCTTCTTGAACACATGCCTCAATCAAGAAGCATTAATATAAGTATAATTTGGAAAGTGGGCAAGGTTACACACATCGAATTCAGGTTCGAATCCCATGCACCAAAAGACTTGGAGACCGGTCCTTTAGATGAGACCGTGTAAACGAAGGTCCCTGGTCGCAGTAGGTGCTGGCTCGAAAAAAGACCTCTCTCTCTGGTCATTGGGTGCCGAGTATAAGTAAAAAAAATTGCAGTTCTCCACCGGCAAGTGATGGCATCTTCATATGAGTCAAAAATTCTCGAGAGGGACGTTAAACAATATAAATCAATCAATCATACATCGAATTGATTTAATAATCAACTCCCATCAGTACTTTCAGTACTTTGATTTTAATAGGAGAACATCTCCAAATAATCACGAATTAAAAAGTTGCACGATATTAGAGGTTAAATTGAATAATAAAGACAGATCAAGTATTGCTTTGAAACTTGAGTAAGTGTTTTACGCGAAAAAATATGAGTACGTGTTTTGTAGCTATACGCTCTGGAATGCATTCTGATACATGTTAAATGGGGACATAGATATTTATTTCGACACATTTTGGGATATGAAAATCTGAAAATTGCCTGAGAATTCCTTTATTGTATAAATCCACAGAATTTTATGGACATGAAGTTTAGTTTCAGACTGTGAAATAAAAGTTGTCATGCATTACATATACTTATCGTCACAGCATCAAAAAAGATTAATTCTCTCTGAAGTAAACCTTTCTTCCCATTCATTCCGCATTCAGACTTTTTATGGCTAGCCTATTTACTATTTTCACTCTCAAAGACATGCGATAGTAGTCCGAGAAATCCACATACATTTTTCTTTTTAAGATTATACATATCGAAAAAATTCCTATGCAATAAGTGGCAGTCTCAGCCCTTTTAAATCCCACCTTTATCCATTGCGGGCAAGTTGTAAAATTCTTATCGAATATACTTTGTTATCAATTTTCCATTTAATACCCAAATTGATATATATCCCTATAAATTTATGCGTGGACATTTACCCAAGGCTCAAGAGATTACATTACACTGCCCGTAGTGTTTTACCTCGCATCTGTTAGAAACTAAAGCATTAACGATGTCTGTCTTTTCACAGATTTTTTTATTATTTCAATACACAGCGTTATGCTAAGCTAGATACCACCGAAAGGCTTTATTTCATTAACTGATGAGAGTTTATGGTAAACGCCGTCTTACAAATCTTGATATGCATGAAGATATTTCGTAAAATTCGCATGTATAGTGAGAATTGTGTGATGAAAGTTAATTTTTGGCGAAGAATTAAATAAGATTATTTTTCTTAAATTTGAGGTTAAATGCTCTTTGCAAGAAGTTCTGTAAAAGAGGCTCACCAAAAGCAAAAAAATATTGAAAACTTTACATGTACTAAGTGTGGATATCTTGTCTTCATTCTTCGAGGAATCCCCTGCCGAGAAAAGCATCGTGGACTTTAATTTAGTGTAATCATAAAAATTTTCTAAAGCACCTAGACAACATTATTTTATCAAAGTTCCGTGCATGTTCATAATAAACGTAGTGATTTTTTTTGTATAAAAAGTCAAAAAGTTCTAACTTTTGTTCACACTCAAATATTGAATTTAAACTATGCAGAAAAAAAAATCATTTTTTGAAATTCCTAGTTCAATTCATACTGCCAAGCATTTTAATTTAAGTGTCTCACCAGAATAAGATATTTTGATATACATCGTACATGCATGTATAAATCAAAGAAATGTAGAGATCCATAACTGCGTCAACAGACTAAATACCTTTAAGTCGTAAAATTCGTTTAAGAAGAACTGAGCATATATTGTTTCTCAATAATCGATTGTCCATGAGCTGCTCTTGTCAATGATTGAGGGGACAGAGGAGCATGCCAGCAGTCACAAAGGAGAATTCAGATATTAATGCAATTTATCACTTATATTTAATATGAATTCATTGCCAACATTGTTGCGAACGTCATAGAGAAATGCGCCATTAGGGGAGTTACATTAAGACACAATAGAACTACGATTGAGACCGGCGTATAATACTCGGTTCTGGCTTGATCAAATTGGACAAGATGTAAAAATTAGTTCAATTAACTTCCTAAAAAACGTTGAAGAAGGCGGGCAAGTGATTAAGTTTAAGAGTGCTTGTATTGAAGTATTTGTAAGGCAACCACCTGCCCACTTAGTTTGACAAATAGTTGTACCTCTGTGTTTGACCCAGTGTGAGCATGTATCGTTTATAATCAAGAAAAAGGGGGTAGCTATTGATTTCGTGTGACAAATTGAAGATCACACGTTGCTTTGGAATGTCTCAAAATCCCCTAATACGAATTTAAAAGATGAACCCGCACATTGAACTAAATCTTTAATAACGTGTAATTTTTGTCATACATTAGAGCGATATAATTGGATAGATTATATATATGTACCCGTTCTTCCAATTTCATACTCATAATTCTCTTCCTTACTTGGTCGTGATTGGTCGTAAATCGTAGTTTACAAAGACGTCCGCGCGCGATCAAATACAGTGTACGTCGTTAAAGGCACCGCGTTGATCGATTAGATAAAAGTATCACTATGGTGTCATGTATTGGCGCGAATAAAATAATCATCCTGAATTTCTTTTGACATTTTTCACCTTTCTCATGATCCGAAATTGGGTTGTTTTGTTGTCGGACAAGTAATTTACGACAACCTGTTCACAATCACAATATCAAAGCGTATACCCCATTATCTAACGCAGAATAGAAGGAATCTATTTTAGCCTGAACTCGGGAGGTGAAATATTTCAGAAATATGATAGATAACAATTAATTCGCTTCGTTTATTACAAAGAACTTTCAATTCTGAGTTCCAAATTCTCTCTGATAAATTAATAAAATATTAAAGAAAAAGCTTACGTATAACTCCCGTGTAATACTTTTTTAAATTATACTAATATCGAAAAAATGAAGACGCACTAAGTCCTATCTCCTAATCTTTAGAATTGAAAGATAGTGTATACATTAATACTGACAACTGAAATGAGATTTTTTTTATATTGAAGATCCCTGTCTACCGGAACACCACAGCATTATCGATGACTTCCGAAGAAGTACGAAATACCGATCGAAGGCTACCGACCGGCGGCTCTGCGACAATAGCCTCTCCCCAGGGTGGTACCGATTCAAAATCAATGGAACAGACGCTGACATGCCAACCAAATGTGTTAAGGTGACATTTATATCAGACCCTATTTGACATTTATACTGTAATGGAATAGAAATATTTATAAGATTAGCATAGTTGCCTATATGCAAACATACAAGAAAAGCTTGGATATGATGTATTTGAAGAATCCAACAACTTATATTACGAGAAAGGGTGGAAGCAATTAAGATAAAAGCCTTTTTTTATCATCAGCACTTTATTTAGTAAAGGGTTGATCACTGACATCATTTAACAAGTAATTGTAAATTTGAAATTCTATTTAGATTTAATGACGATAAAAAAGACATAGATGTTTTAATGCACTTCGATTGTTTAAATATTTGAGGAATAGTTCAGCTATAAATTCCTTCAATCATACGACACTGAATGCACTCCTTTTAATTTTAAATAACTGTTCAATCAGAAAACGGGAAATTATATCTACTAGTTCAGAGGTCCTGTTTCTTAGAGGGTTTTGAATGATTTCATTAGGAATCTGATCTACCCGGTATTTTGAAACTTTCAAAACTATCTTTTTAAAACTCTCATTTAAGTACATCCGATAATCGTGTAGACACACTACGGTGATCCCTTTTATTGCGAAGCGAATAAATCTACAGAATCTTAATACAAATTGACATCTTTTTAACTCAGGTAAAACGGTGTGGAACAGCCGCCCCAATATGGCTTTCAATACCAAAAGATGGCATGCCAATCCCAGGAGCCACCAAAAGCGGAAGTGCCTGTGTCACGTGGGCGCCAAGAGGAGAACGTCCGGAATGTTGTCCAATCAAATTTCCAGTAGAAGTCAAGAACTGTATCAATTTCTTTGTTTACAAGTTAACGAGTACAGGGGGATGTGATCTAGCTTACTGTGCCGAAGGTACACTGTAGCTATATAGTGCACTTCTCTTTATGTTAGAGAACATACATACCATACATGATGTAGGCTATGGCTGTCCACCTCTATAAACAGAATAATAAAACGCTAACCTTTTCATACCTACAAAAATCAACACATTCTATCAATAATTGACATCAGCAATTTTAAAACATAATCCATAAGATACAATGTAAAAATTTCTACTTATATAAATAATTTTTTTCCCGATTTTATGGTCGGTATAATTATAAATTTTTAATGAATTTTACTTTTCAAGTTCCCAGAAAGACTTGCTCAACTGGACAAGTGTACATTCGCCATTTAAAGAAATGTATAGGTACGGATATGTTAGTAATTTTCCTCAAAAGAAGCCTTTGATAATTTTCAAAAAAAGCAAAAGATAATACAAGGTCATGAAAGTTATATTTAACTTTTATCAATGAGTTCATAAACTTCCAGACTACAACGTCAGAACCAGCAAGCCGTCCCTTCAAGTGAGTGTGTCCAGAAAGAACGCCATGATAACCTGTACCTTTCGGGTTCTCAATAAACTGATTGCAATGACGTCACCAACCTTCTACATAGCTTGGTACAGAAAAGAGCGCGGGCTTTCTCTGATTAAATCTACTTTTACCAGAAAAACGAAAGACTCCATAGTTATCGGGGAACATGCTTTTTCGGGCGATACGGTAAGAGCTTTACCGAATTTTACACCCATTTATATCTATAACATAAACATGTTCCACAACCTTGTAACTTGTTCCTTTTTTCGTGGAATTTCAGGTGATATGCAGTGTTGAGGAGATTTATCAAATGAGAGACAAGAAAAGCCGAAAAAGTAGACCTTATTTCATTGGTATCAAGGTAAATGAAGTGGAAGAATTTTAATTCACCCACAAAGTGTATCGTATATGTTGTTCATTAGCAAACTGCTTTGTCACTAAATTAACAAGTGTTGCCCAATATTTGATCCATACATTAAAAGTACACATTGTCAAAATTGTTTAGTTATATTACTCTGTTGTAAAAACCCCTTTTGAATTAAATTCTCAAATATAAAAAGACTTCACACCAAAACATCAGACACACCTTTATTGTGTTGTTGAGTAGCTCTCCTTTCTGTTGGGTGAGCTACATTGACCTACACTTTTGTACGGCCTTTAACAAGAATTGTCGCTGTTCCTGTGTATTTATGGCAATGTCGATTAGTTAGAAAGTTGATTTATTCTCGAGAAAGATTTAAAAGCAGCAAGTACTTGAGAAAACTTTTAACGACTATGGTTTAGTCAATAACAGGTCGAACTAATAAAATGGCTCGTTCGATTCTTTGAAGCAAGTGAAAATATTGCATATCAGGTTCACTAACAAATAACCGTACACCGTGTGTTTTCCGAGATAGGGTGCTTCTTAAGAACGTGTATTTTGTTTTTCAATTGTTGTAACGTGGCTTAATCTTTTCTTCATGTGATGTTTAAGTTTTTTTTTCAAAGGTTGTGTTCTATTGCTGCAATTAGAAAAAATCCCTTCGTCGAATAAACAAATCAGTGATTAGATGTTTCAACACAAAAAGATTGTCTATCCTTTGCTTTTACATGGAAAGCCTACATAATCCACACCGTTTATACACCCGAAATTTGAGGCTAAATACATATGTTGACAGAAAAAGGCGGTTATTAACCCCATTTATATACTTCGCATCAGATTGGAGAGCAAACTTATATTTAAGGGCCGGGAACATGTATACATGCAAGACAAAGTTATCGTTTTGAAAGAACGCGTTTACTTGGATGATTTTATGCGTAAAAATTCTCATGTTCACAAATTGTACAAAACATTATTGAAATATCCTATACGTACCTAAAGACGCCATACAGGAATAGGTTTTCATTAAGACCGAACTCATAGAGTGCAAGTTTTATAGATAAATACAAATTTAGCTCCCAAATCATGATTTTTTTTGTATTCATATTAAGGTAATAGGAAAGGGGCGTGTCGGAGTTAGAGGGGGTTCGTTTTAAATTTGGAATACGGCATTATAAGTTTATGAACATGGTTATATAAAAGATTTTAATTCGATATCTTATTTATTTTGTAGCTTTTACGAAAGAAAATAGTTCTTCGAGAAGACAGGCCTGTAGCAAACGTATCCCTAATATCAACAGTACCGATAGTATGTGACAATAACACCAATACATGTGGCATCACAATTAAGCTCTCCCTGCAAACACCAGGTAATGATACAAATTCATTCTTTAAACACAGGTGTCCACGAAAAAAAAATTGAAGACATAATAAACATGTTACTTGATTGAAAGGTAATATTTGATTTCTGTTTTATTACCGCATTATCCCTTTAACATTTCTTAAAGAATCTGTTGTAATGTTTAATTAAGTTACACCAAACCTTCTACGACTGTCCCATATCATTGACACGGTAGTATTTGCTGTTTCTTTTTCGTGTGTTGATGTGATTAATGATATGTTTTTTAATTGATGAAAGGCGACATTTCCCCTGAAATCACATTTGATAAATGTGTCATCCACTTTGGAATGGGTTGGAAGTGTCGGAAGAATATATGCCAGGAACAGACCTTTCAGGTGGCAATGGCTCCTAATCTGAAACATTTTCCAAAACAAAAGCTCTTCGTCAATGGCCAGATTACGACAACAAAACTTTCGTCATGGAAACAGAATCAAATTAAGTTTAAGGTATTAACTTCATAAAAGTGTTCTGCCAGTCACATTACTGTGAAATTTTTGAGATCTAAGATGATTAAAAAATATTTGATGAGTGATAGAGGAATGGTAAATAAAACAGTTTGGTTGAGACCATATTTTTAATGAGTGCTAATTTGGTTAAGGCTGACCGTAGGAAAATTTAAATTTAGAATATTATTGCAATAGTTCTCAAAAACTATGCCAAGGTCAAAGATAAATAGAATTTTTTGTTGATTCTGACCCAATTTCAATAAAAGAAATTGTAATATTTATAGCAAGGAATGTATATTTTCTTGTGGGTAATAAGGTTCATTGAATACGAATGGTGGCTTCTAGAGTTAATTTACAGTTTTCTATCCAAGATAATATAAACCATTCCCAATATCTCAAAGCAGGTCGTGTAGTTGAAGAACACTACTGGTCTGCATTGTCGAGAGTTTGTTAATTAGTCACCGTATCCTAATTGACACTGGCCGGTGTAGGACGATACTTTCCATTAACTCTCTCCAGAATTTTCAAGGACTAATCAATACAGCAATCATACTGATTATTATGACTTTCTCGCCATTAATAGAAATCTTGATGACCAATATCACTCACTTTTATGTGTCACTGGGTCATTTGATAATATCTGTCCATGAATCATAATTTAAAGCTGACCAATGTGCATCAAAGCAATATTTATTGTAAATATGTTGTTAAAATTTTAGTCTGCAAAAAAACTGAAGCAAAC
The DNA here is from genome assembly GCA_003671525.1 of Saccostrea glomerata. NCBI lineage: Eukaryota > Metazoa > Mollusca > Bivalvia > Ostreida > Ostreidae > Saccostrea > Saccostrea glomerata. The sequence continues at coordinate 349,145 of PRKT01000171.1, read as the reverse complement.
AAAAGATTTTTTGAATTTGTTTGAGATTCATTAAAATGATAATCTTCTATGCGTTTGAAGTCACGACAACTCGCTCTTTTCCAGATGAAGGTTGTTGACTTTCCACCTGCTAGCTGTTACATCTTGAGTGGTGTACACGTTCTCTCATTTGCCGGCAGGTAAAAATGTGCAAACATAACACTTTCCGAAAAGGTCATTGTTCTTTAAAATTTAAACAAAAATCAAATAGCAAAGGCCAAAGTAGCGTTATCAGAGAGTTGATTCGTCGTTCAGTGCATAGTTTCCAGAAGTGCAGCTTAATAACTTTTATTAATCTTGACGTTAGATGATTGGTACATTTTTTTCTGTTGCAGAGTTCAAAGGTTACAGGAGAGGGGATCTTTTATCCTTCTGAGCAGTGAAGAGACGACCTTAAAGGTAGATTTATAGGGGGATCCAAGAGGCTTGTTGGATATCGAACTGTTATAAACGTCCACCAACCTCTTATACGGTATAAATTGCAGCACTTCAATGTCGGTCGATAGCTTTTAATGTCTGGACAAGGTTTACACACGACTGAAGTGTTTATAGAGGCAAACAGGTCGTGATGAAGCGCAGAAATCTGGAGTCTTTTCCATAAAGAGTCCTGATTTTTTGCATGGATCAGAACTTGACGTCACAAAATGTCTGAAAAAATTAATTTACAACTTACCAAACCTCTTGAATAACATTAAGATTGCGTAAATCACCCTCTTTGAGAGTTTGTATACATTTTTCTTTATGCAGATTTCCTTTATAGTTATTCCTCTTAAGCCACTGTAATTCCAAGTCCTGCTCTTTCTGAAGTTAAGGTGTTTAATTTAACATTCAGTCTTCAAACAATGCCATTTCCCTGTCATATATATTATAATTTTGTTAAAGAAGTTCAAAACGAAACCTACTTGTAAAAACCTTCTTCCCAAACTCTCAAATAGTTGTCATTTTTGTAAGTCTCCAAAGTTGTGGATCTGCTGATAATTTATGTCTTTAAATCGGATTGAAAATTATTTCACTCCTTTCCAGGTCCATATCCAGACGATGAAGAACCCACATCATGATATTTTTAGTCTCTGTGGTCTTGCCCTACGGTATGAGGGCGTGACTGTTACTATAAATAGATGTTCCGAAAGTCTGTGGAACAAACGCTTTACCTTACAGTACCAAGGACTGCAACATAACTCAAGAATAAGAATATTTGAAGCTCGTAATGGAAATTTGTTAACGGTATTTGTATTGAGCTTTTTCTGATTGGCATATAATATCTGTGTACTGTCATGTTGTAAATTTTGAATTTACTGGGTGGCAGTAAATACAGAATTTACAACATGACTCATGTTGTAAATTTTGTATTTACTGTCACCCGGTAAATTCAAAATTTACAACATGACAGTACTTTAATTCAGTTCAATATACATGTGTATTTGGGGAAATTTTAAGGGAAAAAAACCCACAATAGTTAAAATTTGGCTTGGAAGTATGGTCACTCTATTTATTTTTTACCCCTCCGCACTTAAAAACCAACATGCTAATTTTCATATTAAAAAAACTTCAAGTAATATACCAGTATATACATGTAAGTTATTAAGAATACGTTATGAAAAATGTGTCTGATGGCAATCCTTAAATCTCTTCCTCTCTTTGTTTTTCAGATTTATATTCATGACCTCGTACATATTCGTATTGATATTAACTCATTAGATATATCAGCATCCGTCCATGTTTCTGGTTTCCATAGCAATAAAATTGAGGGTTTATGTGGAACCATTGTCCGCAAGAAAAATAAGAACGCTGTATCCACGGTAACCGACGGATATGGTATTAGGGTTTGGAGGTATGGGGTTGTTTTTGTCCTCTAAGCATAGGTTGATTCTTTTGTCATGTACTTAACTTGTTGAAGAGATGATTCACGAAAAATATCATAAATTAAGGTGATAACATTCTTTAATTCTTCAGAGTGCAGCCCCACCAGAGTCTGTTCCAAACCTCACCTTCATATCCATATGAAAGAATGAAAGCTTCATTTCCAAAGTGTGGATGTTCACCCACGAAATCATCTAATTCATGCACAGAAATCAAAAACAAGAGTGAATTCTATTCTTTTATTTATCAAAAAGACATCACATCGGAATTTTATGTGACAAAAAAGAATCCGATAATCACAAAAACATACAACATATCAGCCAAAAGTGATATTAGAGATAATCGTGTATCGAAACCAAGTGAAGCTAGACAACAGTGCAAAGAGGTCATTCGTGATTCTGACCTTTTCCGTAAATGCGTTCCTCTAAGAGGAAATATTTTGACGGATATCGTCGTAATTTGTGAGAAAATTGCAATAGTACAAGATAAATCCGTCTGGATACCCATTGTGCTGCGTTTGATGGAAAATGTTTGTAATTTTGCTTATACATCAAACACTTCATTGTCTGATCGGAATGTTACTTCTGGCATCGATCAAGTGACAAAGATTAAGGATTTGTTTCGATGTCCAGAAAAGTGTTTCGAACACGGAATTTGTACTAGAGGCGGATGTGAGTGTTTCAAAGGATACTCAGGGGTAGAGTGTCTGAACAAGGCAGGTAAATTCTAGTTTATTTACTCCTTTTATATTCTGTGTCATAAAACTGTTAATAGTTTACGTTTAAAGTAAAATACAAAAATGTTTGCCATTTGTTAAAACCTTTATTTTTTTTTAACAACTGATTTTTCTATCTTTATAAAATTTCTGGAACTTATTACTAGTTTCAAAACAGAACATGTAAATGAGATTACTTCATGATATTAAAGAAAACGTGTTAGATGAAAATATTACGACCACATTTAGTTGTCCCAACAAATGACGGTTCAAGCCAATCGACAGAGGTGCGGACCGTGAAACCTACCTCAGATGAAATTTTAACCTCAACAAGTCCATCCGAAGCGCAAACCGCTAATCCAACCAAAGATGAAGAACAAACAACAAAGAAACGGACGACAACCAGCACCACCACAACTAGTACCACAACTACCACCACGACATCAACTACAACAACAACAACAAAGCAAACACCACCAACAACAAAGCAAACGCCAACACCAACCACAACAAAAATAACTACTTCAACAGTTAGCTCAACAACACCAACAACCACGTTAAAAACAACTTCGACCGCTAGACCAACAACATTGAAAGAAACAACAGTCTCAAAGCAAACAACACCAGCACCAGCTTTACCACCAACAACCGCTCGCCCCAAGATCCCCATGTTTGTGTCTTGTGACACCAGATCGTCTGGCTGCAATTTCGTTTACCTCAGAATCAGACGTAACCAGTATCCAGTTTCATGTCGTGTAACAAACGTTAAGGTAAAAATTGCATGGGGGCTTCAATCAAATGTTTGCAAATCGCAGTGATAAAAGATTACAGTGACGTCTTTAATGAGACCTTTCCTGTAAAAGGAAGCCTAGCTAATCTTGATTTGTTTATTTCTGTCATGTAGTGTCTGGTATTATCTTGTTCGGCATAAAGTTTCTTATTTTTTAGTTCAACAATAAAAAATGGATACAAAGGCAGCCACCTATGTTTGTCAATATACGATATGTCACCCCGACGCTTGCTGAATGTCTACTTAATACTACCGTAACAGTCCCAACTGATGGCGATCCTGTATTTAAAGTTGAGGTATGTATTTGTCTACATTTTCATTGTTGTAATTTCTCGGATATCAGTAAATGGTCTTTTATCAGACATCCTTTCTAAATCTGTGCACTTCATTATGATACCTTCTGTTTTTGTTCAGGTTTTGGACGCTGGTAATGAGGTTCTCTCAGATAAATTGTTTTCCAAGATGAATAAACAGTGCCAGAGCTGCTCTTATTGGCGGGGTTGCCGAATAAGGGTAATACATAAATATACTGACCTCTCAAACAGATCTTCAAGAGAAACATGGTTAATCTCAGTTTTAAATTCATGTAATGGTTTGTTTTCTGTTTTAGCATAACTTTTGTGTGATGGATGGGAAGTGTTATATGCACGAAGATAAAAACCCTTCAAATAAATGCGAAGTTTGCTTAGTGTCTTCATCTAGAAATCAGTGGACAAAGAGTGAAGGTAAAACTAAAATAATTAAATGTTTGTCCCAGGCGTGTTTGAGTTATTTTCTCAGGTGGCAATCCTTGTTGATATATCACAAAATTCATTCATAATTAAAAATATATGTATGTGAATTTGTGAATAAACATGTACTTACATTTCAATCAACTTTTGATTTGACCCATCAGATAAACATTATTTTTTCCAACAGTTATCAATCCAATTCTCTTCATTAAAATTTTTATTTCAAAGAAAATTTAAACAAATTCTTTCTATTTTACATATGTTTTGAGATACGAATTATTTGTATTTAATTCATTCATAGACATTATCGTTTAATATAGATAAAAAAGTTGTATGCTTTTGGGACCTTTTCATTTAGCAGTTTGTTAAATATCTATTGACGTAAATAATACATGTACTAATTAATAATTTCAAGCCTCGGTCCAGAGTCCAATCAAACATCTCCCAGAATGGGCAAAGATCGTACATTTTGGTCGTGGTTTGTGACAGTTCCAAATTGTTTATAGTACTTAAATGCAGGTCAATGATAAAGTACAGATATTAAGAAGAATTTCTTTCAACAAAATATTTTACGTTATTGTTATGGGCAGAAAAAAATATCAAAAATTAATCCTAATATTACAAAAACAAATAATGGTAAATATACCGACATATGTTTCTTGCTGAGGGAAACATAAGAACATAACATGTATCAATTAAAAAGATATAAACCTTTATCAATTGTGAGTGCAAACGAACCTCTTGATCGGCGCTAACAAGTTATGCGCACTAAAATTGATAATCCCAGTAACAAATGCATTCTGAGAAACCCAGCAACGTTAAGAGAGAAAAAATGCGTTTGGAAGCAATTTAAACTGTAAAACATTTATACTGCACTACCATACTTTTACCCAGATCTTTTTATGTCTAGACTGTTTTGTCGTTCATTTCCGATGTTAGACAAAACTTAAGTGTTTTGAATTTATTCTTTTGGCGAGTAGATAACCTTCCCCCAATTCTACAAAGAGACCCTTACGAGTTCTCGGTCGTGGAGGGAGACACCATTAATAGTAAAATTATGGCCTATGACCCAGAAGGGTCTGAATTAACGTACAAAATAAACAGCACCAAAGCCACAATGCAGCAGGAAGGAAGATTAATCTATAAGACGAAAGTTTCCTCCCTTGGAAGAGATGGGTACTTCGAATACTTCAACATTTCCATAACTGATGAATGTGATTTGCAGTCCTCTATAATTGTGAAGGTGTGTGGGAAATTCCTTGATTATTTTATGATGAATTGCCACAATGATAAAAATTTAAAAAAATCCTTACACAAGTTTAATTTACAATTAATGTAAAGTTTACAAAGAATTGAAAAATAACAAAGAATTAAATAAAATTTATTCAAATCATTTTGTGAATTACACGTTGTGTTTATTGTTAGGTGGCAGTGAAAATGTGCAACTGTCGAAATAATGGAACCTGTGTTGCAAAAAATGTTACAAAACCCAACCAAGCAAGAGTGGCTGAATGTAACTGTAAACATCCGTTTTCAGGTGGGTCGTTGACATCAAGAAGATGCTTGAGTTTCTGATTGACAATATCTATGTGTTTTTTGGAGACCAGGTATTCCAACAATCTATTGGAATTTCCATGGGTACAAATTGCGCTCCGTTATTAGCAGACTTATTTTTATATTCATATGAAGCAGAATTTATGCAAAATCTTATGCGTGAAGAGAAGAAAACACTTGCTGTGGCCTTCAACTCGACATTTAGATATAACGACGACGTATTGTCAATTAATAATGATAATTTCTATTCCTACGTCGATACGATATATCCCGGAGAGCTTGAGATAAAAGATACCACAGAGTCCGACACTTCGGCTTCATATTTGGATATTTTACTTGAAAAAGACACTAATGGTAATCTAACAACCAAGCTATATGATAAACGTGATGACTTTAACTTCTCTATCGTCAACTTCCCTTACTTATGCAGCAATATACCTTCATCACCTGCATACGGAGTATATATATCTCAGTTGATTCAATACGCAAGAGCATGCTGTACGTATGAACAATTTCTTAAACGAGGTAAATTATTGACAAGCAAGTTGATAAAACAAGAATATCAGCAGTCTCGTTTAAAGTCATCATTTCGTAAGTTCTATGGTCGATACAATGACCTTGTTAGCAAATACAATTTATCATTGAGTCATATGCTGACTGACGTTTTTCATACCAATTGTTAGTCCATTATTTACAAACTGAATTGACGACGGATTTTTTTTCGTTATTTCCTGATCATGACAACGAGCAAACAGCGGGTGTGACCGGCCAGCAGGAGATGCTCACTCCTCCATGGCACCTGATCCCACCTCTGATGTTTCGGAGGTCCGTGTTTGCTCTGCTCTGATTTTGTATATTGTTTAATGGACTTTGAGATTGAATACTATTCGTTATGTCCATATCCTTCTATCCTAAAGCAATACTTAAATAGGTTGATTTTGAAAATATCTATAAACCACTGCAGCTAAAAAAAAACCAAAATGCACAATTCCAAAAAGATCGACAAAAGATTAGATTAAAATTCTAACAGGATTTCTGTAATTGAGGCTAAAAGCTTATGAATTTTGTACTTTTGAACACCTTAAGGCTCCCTTTGTGAGAAGTCGCCAGATTTCTGCGCCACCCAACCGTGCTTCCCTGGCGTCCAGTGCACGAACCTGAATACCTCCTACAGATGCGGTCGCTGTCCCCACGGTCATGCTGGAAACGGCGCTATCTGTAAGTAATGCCTTCCCAAACAGCAGTTTTTAAGGAGGATTAGCCTAAATTCTCAAAGATTGACTGCTGTTTGATATCCACGACCTGCGATTTAAAGGTCGGTGCTAAATATCAATCAATTATGTTTTCCAACGAATTGCGATAAATTCTAAGGATTAAGAGAGATTAAATGAAAATTTGTTTTTTCTACCAAGAATTTCAAAAAACTTTCAAATGTTGTAAAGGGTCTGTTTTTCTGTGATTGATGGTTTTGGAAGTCTTTATACCAGTCCTTAGAGCTGAGAAAAATGTAACATAGTCTATTTTATTTTTAATCCAGGTAGACCGTCGTGTAGTTCTTCACCCTGTTTTGAAAATGTTACTTGCACTGATGATCTTTATGGGGAGAAGGGATTTAGATGTGGATATTGCCCTCGATTTTACAGAGGGGACGGTGTACAGTGCAATAGAACAGGTTGTTTGAATAAAATTTTTAAAATTCAACTTAGTTGCATAATAATCTTGTGGTTTAAAAAAAACTATATGCAGGTATACTTGTTTATTAAACAAAGTTCGTAATTATCTGTTCAGATTTAGATGCATGTAAGTATGGTGTATGTCCTAGAGAAGGCAGGTGCGAGAACATTGCGCAGTTTCCGGGATATCGATGTTCATCGTGTCCACAAGGTTACCAAGGAGACGGCATCAAATGCTCAGGTTTTATTTCATGAATTTTTCACATAGAATTCTGAATTTATACTAGACTAGGTCTATATTTTCAAGAAACTTTTAATGAGATATATATTTTCTTTTTAGTTCTTTGCAGAATGAATTGCCAGAATGGTGGATCATGTATAAATGGCAACAAATGCTCATGTAAGCCAGGATATGGTGGTGAATCTTGTGAGAAAGGTATACCAAACAATCTTGGGATTGTTTAGAGTATCTAGCGCTACTAGAAGTCTTAATTCGAAATTCAGTGCTGCCCTAGCGTTCTTTAAGCATAACCTTAACGTTACCAGTACCACACGTAACATCATAATAATTGCAAGCCTATCTTTGAAATATTAAATATAGTTTTTCCTGAAAAGTTTAACAAAAGTTTAACAATTAAATTTTCAAAAATAATGAAATCTTATTGTAGATCAATAAACGAAAAGAATGTTGCAATGCAGCATTCTACAAACGTTCTTAGAAAAAATAGTCTTAATTCAAACATTTTTTATTTTAGAGACATGTTCAGTAAGATGTTTGAATGGGGGTCAGTGTTATAACGGAAATCGATGCCTTTGTCCAAAAGACTACACAGGCTACTATTGTCAGACGCCCATCTGTAATCCCCCATGTCAAAACAACGGCATGTGTGCTCGTCCGGGCACCTGCTACTGCCCTTTTGGGTATTACGGCCCAACGTGTGAAAGAAGTGAGTATCTTGTAAGAATGAAGCACCATATATAGCACACAACTAAAAGTCTTGAATTGCATGCACTTTGATACTCAATCACCAGATTAATAAATAAGATTTTTATCCAGGACATATTTAATAAACAAATGCTTGGTTGCCTTCACTCGACTGACTGGCTTAAATTGTTAGACTCAAAACATATTTTACATTCAGAAAAAGATTTGTAATGCATTTTCAAAATTCTATTTTAAAAAATTCAGCAAATTTCATGGAAAAAAATTAGTCTAACTACCGACCCAATGTTTTCATCTTGAGTCGAGGAAGGTCAGGCAAACATTTTTTTTTAAATTGGTCCTATTCAATCAAGATTCTATTGTTTTCAAATTTTGGCTTGATTATTCGATTTTCTATCTGGTGTTGGTGTATCTTTCACACAGTACATTTTCATAACTAACAGTACTGTATAGCCTTCTGTTTTTGCCTCTTTTGCCAGTAGAAGTAGGCGTAGTCATATTTTGCTGACTTTCTTATTACAGCTATGTGCTTTCGCAGATGCAGATACTTGTGTCAGCTGAATTTTAAAAGATGTTAGTATTTTATTTTTCTTTGGTTTAAAGTCAGTGTAAATAACAAAAATGGGACTCCAATCAATTTTTTGTCTTATATGTTTATTCTCTAACTCCATAGTGAATTGTTTTTATTATTTGAATGTTTATTTAATAAAGATACTAACAATATTAACAAAAAATAAATCACAATATTTATTCTTATGATCTACATTAAATAAACTCCTTAAATCATTGAACGTATTTTAAGGAAAGATCTACTGCTTATGTTTGTAAATTGCACATTTTAGCTACATGTTGGACATATTGTCAAAATGGTGGACGTTGTGTGTTTAATTCGTGTTTGTGCTCAAGAGGTTGGACGGGTATTCATTGTCAAATACGTACGTACATTAATTATTGGTGCAATATTGATAATTGATTATTGCATGACTAAAATATACCGATTAATGATTGGGGAAAAAATAATTGCTTTTTTTCTTGACAGCAAAATGTGAAATTGGTTGTATGAACGGAGGAACATGTGTGGGAACAAATCAGTGCCGATGTCAAGCCGGGTACTGGGGCTCATATTGTCAACATGGTAAACATGACGTTTTTAGTTTTGTTATTTTGCCAAGACAATAATTAATCTAACGATGAAATTTGTACTTTTATTTTCCTTTTTTGCAGCATTGTGTTGGCCAAGATGTCGTTATGGTGGCCAATGCATAAAACCAAACGAGTGCAAATGCCAACCTAACTATTCTGGTCGATACTGTCAGGTAGGACTTTGAAGTTATAGCCCAATTACTGAAGTGTTATTTTCCAACATGTTTTATAGAAAATTGTAAAGAAGTGTTTAATGTTAATAGTCAGAATATAAGCATTCTTATTAAATAGTATTACATGTGACATGTATGTTCTATCTTTGCAGATCATAAGATCATCGAGTCGACCATCATGATAAATTTGGTGCAAATCTTTACTCGGTATGCGGGGATTTATTATAATGTACTCATTTTTTTTTCTTGTTGGACTTTTTTTTTATGTTTATACTTGAGTATTTTATTGTGAAAAGAGAGAGAGAGAGAGAGAGAGAGAGAGACATTAAAATGATAAAACACTGTTTCCTTGTTTTTATTATCTCATGAATCAGATGGCAAAGCATGGTTAGTTATTCTACATAAGCAATTATTTTTTCTATATATACATTTCACAAAATGGAAATACAGGTCAGGTTATTGTATAAAGCCCCCCCCAATCCCTTTTTTACATCGGGAGAAAGGTATCCCGAGTAAGATTTGCATCCTGAATTAACAGTTGAACCATATACGTTAAACTGGCCCTAAGTAGAATTTCCTCCACTAACACTCCCCAGAGTCGGATTTTCAATTGGGAAAGTTCTTATTTTGTAGGGTAAAGCCCCTTACCTTTAAAACCAGTCTCCTCTCCCCTGCTTGCATTTTTCATATATATATATATTTTTATAATACAGCCAACGTCTCGCACTCGTTTAAAAAGGTAAAGACGTTTCAACCAATAATTTCCACTTGTTTAATTTTCACTTATCTGAATCAGAGACAAGAAAATTCCACTTGGTTTTCAATAAAGAAGTAAAGTTAACTCTTGATAAGGATTTTCTTCCCGGGAAAATCTTTTCTCCTTGAGGGAAATCCCATCAGTATTTCAGTAGGAATAGGAAATCTTACTATTGTGGAAATTATACTCTATATCTCTTGTAAACTCAACAAAATTATTAAATTAAACACGCACACAAAAATTCAGTAAAGAAAGACAATGCTATATGAATTGCCAAATCCCTCATGCATTTGCGGGTTATGAGCGTAAAAAATCTTGTATGAAAATTGACTGACAAGAGGTGTTTCTCTTAACAAATCCTACAACTATGATTTTTCCTTATAAGGGCAATTTCGAAAACGTGTTTCATTTTCTATACTTACACTATATCCATTGTTTTCGTTTGAGTTAAATGTCAGTAAAAAGAATATCATATAGTCCTGTTACGTACATTTAGAAAGGACCGGCGTTGCCAAATACAAAACCATTGTAAACCACAGGGACAGTTATTTTTGCTGTGAAGGATTAATATGAAATTTGGTTGAAATAAAAAAGATTGAGTAATTTGGACTCAAGCATTGATAAGATCTTAATTTTTTCAAATCCATGGGATTCTGAACCAAAAAGTTGACCGTAAAAGAAAGTATAATTAGGGAAGTGCAATTAAATTGCTAAACCCTGTTTCGATACTTTTTGTCTTGGAATTCAAACATAAAATGATTTTTTTCCGTTGATCTGTCCAATGGATCAAGACATCTTGGATACTGGACGAACGAGAGTTGTATTTGTATACGTATCTAAAAAAAAATTTAATTTAATTATTTTGAAACCCAAAATGCTCGAGAAATATCCAAGAAAAAAAAGCAAAAATGTCTACCTCACCCTGAATCACGAAGTCAGCTTTCCCTCCATTGTTTTCATTGATAGAAATTTCTTCATAAATACCTGGCCCAACAAACTCTTTCTCCAAGTTTAAGTATGCCCTAATTAAATGTGCTTTTAAATGTATATTTCTTTTCGATGTGATAAAAAAATAAACTCTCCAGAGGTGCTTAGCGCATAAGATTACAAATTTTCAAGAAATTCAAATAGCAGTCCTAATTAATACTTACTCTGGCGATTTCAAAAGATTTGCTGACTCTTTTATTTTTATGGAAACATATTCGTCTTCAGTAGAAAGAGTCGAAATCGAGGGTTCTTTTGGGATTTTACTGGGCTTTTTAGCTAGAAGATATGAAAGTTCTCCTGTAAACATTTGTCATGAAGGAAAATCTAATCTGTTCTCTTGAAAAGTAGCTTAAACGACTAAAAAAATATATATAAAAACAAAATTTTTTTAAAAACCTTTTTTCGATATTTTTATGTTTTTCCTTTTCAAAGCTGTCTCTAAAATATCATCATACAAACATGGACTATCTTTTGGTTCTTCCTGTAAATTCTGATACGAGATCTCCCTGAAATGAATTTTAAAAAGTACTAATAGTTGTTTTTAAAAGAAAGAAAACAACACAAAAAAAATTGAAAATGGCATTTACAATCATGTACATTTTCGAAATCTGCTCTGTAATTTTCAATGTATTCGATACGGAGAAATTCATACAAGGTAAATAATTTTCCAAGCAAAGGTGATTATTGTTCTTTAAAAATGCCAAGCATTTTGCCAAGCATTTTGAGATAGTAAGTACAGAGAAAAAGAATAATGGCGTCGACATATCTCGGATCAAGATTAATTGTATCATTATCAGAAAACTATAAATCCAGTGTAACACCTTGTACTTCATACGAACTAGTTTTCGTGACATCTTATTTTCACGAGAGAAACATTTACACTTTATTAGGAGACACCAATTACACGAAAATTAATGATTTAACGAACTTTGAGTTGCATTGTTTCAAGATACACAGTTCATACATCTACAAAGAGGTCAATAAAATTTATTGCTTATGTCAAACAGCAATCGGTTTTCATGAGAAATAGATTAAAGTTATTCAGTGGATGTACATTCATTTATTTCATATAAAGAATATGATTTAAAGTGGTGTATAACACGGAATTTAATTTCTACAGACAGTGTTACTATTACTATTTACATTGCACTAATATCATGCCTTACTTTGATTCCTCTGTATCTTTTTCGTTATATTTCATCTCTTTTACATTGGTGACGTTTTTCTCCCTTCCATCAGGTATAGTATCTAGTTTTGATGTTCCTTGGTCTTTTTCTTTTGTGTCCAGAATATGATTTTTTCCTTAATCATATGTTTCCATCAATATTAATATGTACTATACAATGTACTAACAGTCTGCATTCTTAAAAGTGAGCACAGTTTATTTTTTCCATTATTAAGGTATACCTTTACTCAGATGACCAAAAATTCCACTGATAAGATCGAAAACTTCCTATTGCACATTGTACACCTATGATTCTTGTGTTAAATTTCAATTTCAAATAACTAGGTGAATGACCTTCTTTTCATGCTAGTGGCCCCTGAGTATTTCTTGGGAAATACCTCAATTTTTCACACCATGACCAATATTTTCTATACACACAAAATATTACAAGCAACTAAACTCTTTAAATAATGAAATATTATAGCAATGGAACAGCGTTGCTTCATATAAAGAAAGGATTGGAGTTTGGGCCATAAATGTGATAATTATTACAGTCCGAATTTCCTCTGTCATATTTATATTTTTTCTCAATTTTTAATCAAATATTACAAAAATCTATCTGATAAGAAGTCTAATCTATTGATAGCCTCAGATTACTTTTGTTGCCCTTATTCTCATGGTATTAATATTATATGGGGTCAATGATCAAATTATTGAGATATGTTGTGTCGAATGGTTTTTGTACATATTTTTGAATTTCTATATTTCACTGCATTCATTTATTTGAAATAATTCAAAGCTTTAACACATATAATACTTGCAAAATGATGTTTAAAAATACATGTAATCTTTACTTTGTGATTAATATTGCAAGAAATAATAAATTGACAAAAATGGAAAATAAAAAATTTAGTCCGAATTTCCTCTGCATTACCATACTTAGACTTTTGTTCCTGTATATTTTCTTTAAATAATAAAATATTAAATTTTCAAATTCATTTTGATTTAAAACTTGCTTATTTTATCCATTTAGAACTATTTTGATTTAAAATATTACACTTTATAAATTTCCTTTCTGTTTTCTGAAACCTGAGTAAACATCATCCTTACTCAGAGAAATTATGATTGTTTAAGACACACTGCAAAAGTTTTGATTTGTATTCAAAACGATATGAGCTGCAATTTTGAAAATTTTATTTTGCTGTTAAAATGTGTAATTATGACAAATTTGTATGTAACTTAAACCTTCATCATCAATTAAAGTAAAATAAAGCAGAAGAAAGACTTTCTATATACAATCCAATATACAACTCTATATAAGAAATCATATTTGTACAGTATGACAATAGTGTAATTTTGATTCAATCAAAGCTTATAAATAGTTCTTTCATCGCAAATATGAACAACAGAAGTTTATTAACGTTATTTTTTTCAGTGATCAAAATAGTTATATACAATTTTGCAACAAAAAACTCCAACACCAAATGCAGCTCATATTGCTTTAAGAAAAGTTAACGATTCCCTCAGATTTGTTACATTCTCAGAAGAAACAAAACACGTGCATTATTTTTCTATTAACCTTAAGATTAATTATGATAAGAAATTACTATCATAAATATTGAAAACAAAATTGTTATACGAGGGTTGTATCAAAAAGTCGTAGACAGGGAAAACAATTTAGTTTCTCTTTGCTTAATTAAAATGCTTTTCTTGTCATAGCAAAAATTAACATTTTATGATCATGCATTCCAAGTTTCATGATGATATCACATTTGATAAGAGAATTATGACAAAATAAAGACAGCGCGTAAGTGTACATCAGTGCACGAAAACAGTTGTAATTTACGTCTCTTATAATGTCATGATCTCTTTTTCCGCTACACACGCGTCTGTTAATATCGAATATAACTAAGGGACTTATTTAAATTCATTACTGTCCCCCTTTTTTCAGTCTAAATTTAGCCGAAAGATCACCTTACATTGTAAGCAGGCAGCAGAGAATACACGTTGTTTGACGTCGATCGTGGCCCACTGTCTGTGTTTGACAAACAGTACTCTCTTTTTACATGCGTTAACTATTTTCGGTATAGAGGAAAAACTATCATTGAATCTCATATACCAATTTAAAACAAGTTTTCTATTATAATCTGTTAGAATCTAGTGTGTAATATCACTTTTGTACCTTTTTCCTCCCCGTCTCTGGTGTATATAAACCATATCGATAACGTTTTATAACATTTCCATACGCCAGATACGCGTTTGACGACGTCATTTTCATCAAGCTTAATTTCAACAACACTTTGAAAATCATGACACCAATCGTCTGTTTCCAATGCTATTTATATGAAAATTTGACATGTTATTAAGATTTTGATTTTAGTGTTACTGATTAGAATTTGAATTCAATATTTTACATAGTAACAAAGAAATAAAAGCAAATGGAATAGTGATATGCGTAAATTATTCCGAATTTTGTTCTTTCAACAGACCATATCGGCCTACGATATGAATCGTATATTATTTATATGAAAGACATATATTTAAGAATTCACAATTTCAAAGATTTAATATATGATGCCTATGCAAAATTTGGTAAGTATTTGTTGCATGTTTAAAAAAAATTATTAACATTGTCTACGACATTTTGGGACAACCCTCGTAGGTTCAATCAATTTATAACTTATATTTTCTTCCCAAAAGCACATGGTTTAAGTCCAATATTCAATAAACTATTATCTAGAATGAATTTCATTTCAAGTCGTTATATTTTGCTCTGGTAGGTGCGATGAAATCTTGGCTTGATCCTTTTTAAAAATGTTATAACTTTTTGATGCAAAATCTTACCTTTGTTAGAATTTTGACTAATAATACACGCCAGTGTTATTACCATTAGTACAACTGCAAAACTTGTTAAACCCAGCATGGTATACTTATAGCCAATACCATTAAAATATGACTGCACTGGTGTGTTCAAACCATCTGAAAGAAAAATATATTCTATCAATAGGCGATAAACGGAGTGCCTATAATATTTAACAAAATCATTGATGGATTGATGAACAAAGATTTCTGTTATATATACATGTACATTGTATGTAGTATTTAAAACATTTTTTTTTCAAATGATATATGTAAAAAGTGTACAATAGTTTTGCTTTTTTGCTAAACTACAGTTTGTCTTTAGTTTTTTTCGTTTTTTAAAATATAGAATAAAAAAATATTTTTGGTTTTCTTTTTATTACAGTACTTTACCTGATATTTTATTCCTCTCTCCAGCAGCATACATGAGGGAAGCAACCGCCACCAGTATGCTAAGATACTGAGAAAACATCACCATGCCACGCATCTAAACCGGGCACTGTTTCCAAATATGTTGTACATAAAGTTGTGCAACAGAGAATAATTTCCCCTTTAACCATTGTAAAATATCCGGGATTGACGCCCACTGGAACTTTCATTTTCGTATTAAGACCCAAATAAATTCTAGAAATGACTTCTTCTTAAAAAGTGTTCGTTACTTTTGAAGCGCAGAAAGTTACAGTTATTGCTAAAAGACTACTCATTTATAAGCCCTGCAGTTTATCTAATCGCGAATAAATTAAAACAATGGACAATTTTTTGAAATTATAGATGCTTCTTTTTATATATAAATGTATTTAAAAAAATTATATTACCGTATATATCTAGTAGTTTGACTATAAGCACATGCTTTGGAGGTTATCCTTAATTATTTCTTCAGTTGGCATTTATTGAACGTTTACCCTTTTTCAGAGACATCTTTACTTTTGGGAAAATAAAAAATAAAGAAGAAGATCCTTATGTTTTTATTTGAAAAAGCTTTGTTTCCAGTGATTACATTTCTCTATCAAATATCTAGAAGAGTTTCTGAAATTCAATGCTTGAAAAAAGGTTATTATCAAGAATTATCTTAATATACGGAACGAAAAATAGTCCTACTTCCCGGAAATAAGATACTTATAATAAGTTAAAATCCGTTAAATTTTCAACCGTTAAATAATTGATAAAGCAATACTTCAAAAGGGAAATTAATCAAATATTTAATGGAAACAGTTAAAAAGTTTTAATTTCCTCATAATACGGAAACTTGGGCACAAGATAAGGAATAAAATGCAAATTTGTACACAGTATTCTTCTACTGGGTATTGTTTTAACATTCCAGAAACAATAAATAGACTACATGTATTTTAAGATTACAAATGTAATCTATGTAATTAGGTCGTGGACACTGTTACCCCAAACGTTGTTAAGCTACCAAGCCACTGCGTGCTTGGATTCAAATAGGGAGATGACACAAATTAATCAAGCTCGAAAGAGCATTGAAACAATACAAATCAGGTGCAGAGCAAAGATATACCTATGAAATAAACTGCCGTTGTCATAAAGGAAACATATTTTAAAACGAAACAATCTGCGATGTATATTTTGATCTGTCAAAGTGTTGTGCATGTTTTATTGAAGAAAGTCTACTACTTTAATAAGAATGGAAATATACATATTCGTCCTTGTAATATGGTAAAAATTATGTTTTGATTGACACTTCCTTATCAGTCTTAGGAGATCAGGGTTCCCCCAATCTTTTTCACGAAAGTATGTTATTTCACAGCATACCTTATTTCAAATCACTGCAACTCTACCGCTTTTTATCTTTATCTTGATATAGATTAATGTTTAATTGAACATTTCTTGCAATTACAGAAAAATACATATTACATTTTTAGTGTTTTGATGAAGTGCTGGTATTTTACTGATACATCAATTTATTTACGTGTGTAATATAATTTTTTTTTAATAATAATAAAAGAAAACGTTTCAAGCCAAGGCAAAAATACATGTTTGTGAAAAGTTAAACAACACTTTATTTAGATATATTCATTATATACATATTTCAAGAAGAATCCAAAGAGTTAAAATTTTCTTTTAGGAACTTAAAACAAAGAAACATATCTGGTATACTAGTATGTTGGGATGTTGACAATTATATTATAAAGTTAGGCATGGAAAAATTAGATAAACAGAATTGTTATATTGAGAAGTATCAGTATTATTGATGAGGAACTTTCTAAAATTTTTTGTCCAAGACCAAACTAAAAAAAAAAACAAGAATACTACATAAACTACAGTTTCTATGATAAGCATGGGTAAAGAAAACTAATATGTATTGCGGGATCGAGAGAGACAGTAGGCTGGACTTGTACCACGTTAATTTTCGAAAACAAGAGCATGTAAAATATTGATTTTTATTTTTTTGTTTCCTGACGATAATCGAGCAATTGACTTGCATGCAAATTATTACATCAGCCATTTGCTTGATCACATCATGAATTAATTTTTTTCTTTTTACAGTTTTTCCTTAAATATAGCGTTAAAAGTAGTAATCTTTTCTTTCAATGTTATGCTGAAATTTTCTCGATCCAATCGAATGATCCGGTCGCCTAAAAAGCTTTTCCTTTCTAAATGACTCTAGAGGAATTTTGCGCTGGTGGCTCTAGTTTGTGAAGCATAGTGTTGAAAATTCTTCTCTATAGTACAAATTTCGTAGGAAAGACATTATACAGGAAACCATTCTCTATAATACTAGTACCTACTGTAATTATCTGTAACAGTTACTGATCATACATTCTGCGCCACTTTCTTCCCATGAAATGTGTTCATTTAAAAATAATAGACGTAATAATATCTTATGCATGTTATGTTAAAAGACAAATTCAAACTTTAGATCTGTGATGAGATTCAGATGAAGTCTCATCTCGTTAGCTGAAAGCATATCATGCTAACAAGAATACAGTTGTACTTATCTAAGTGTAAAAATAAAATATTTACTCTGATTTAAAAAATAAATTTTGAGAAAAGGTATTATTGTAGCAGATGTTAACCATTTCAAAATAAATTAAATATTGCAAAGTTTGTAGACTGAGAACGAAATAACCACTATTGAAAGACAAAAAAATAGATAGATGAAACTACAGTGCAGAATTATGTTTTGTTTTTGTCTATTAATATTGAAGATTGAACACTGAAAATGATATAAAAAATGTCAAAGGTGTTCCACATAAAGATCTGCAGTCTCCTTGTAACTTTCGTATGCGGTAGCGCGGTCTCTTTCTTTCTTTGTGGTTTCCTTGGATCTCTTTTGCACTGAGCTTTCAGCAGTAGAGTTCGAATTCCTTTGATCATCTGTATAGTAGTAAGTACAAAATAAATATATTATCGGTTAATACAACAATAGGACCAAGGACCTTAATGGTTACCTGTGTATAAAGAGCTTCTCAAGCTGTTGCTGTTTTAGCCTATTGGAACTATAAATCTTTAATCTTAAAATTTTTTTGGTTAAGACCCTAAATATATTTAATACATGTATTTAGGAAAGCCCAGAATAAATTTAATTTCTAAAAACGTATCCTCCTGATTATGACACCAGAGGACTTGAATTTTATGGAATTTTCTTTTTAATGATAACTGTGTATTTTTATACTTGCAAATAATTTCTCGTCTACTAGATGTTCATTAGAATAATGAAAATTTTCAAAGATGAAATGTACCTTTATCTTTTGACAAATTTAGTTTCACCATCTAATGAACTGGGATATCCAATATGTTACCACTTATCGTACCTACCTTCATCCCTGTACCTCGGATGCAGGGACCAGGAATTTAACAAGTTTAAAATAGCAAATAGTCAGCTTAACATTTATGATTACAAATGAAGATATTCACAGATGCCATGTAGTTTAAACATACAACATTCTGAGCCTCATCCTAGGATCGCACCCTTGGCCAAAGGAGTGAAGAATTTCATGATTTTGTAAAATTAACAACTCATAATTTCAGACGGAGTCATCTAGATGTAAACAGGTTTTCAAAGTGTAAGGTATATATTTACGTGTATAGGTAAGGATATGTTGGTAATTTTCCTCAAAAGACGCATTTGATAATTTTCAAAAAAGCAAAAGATAATACAAGGTCATGAAAGTTATATCTAATTTTTATCAATGAGTTCATAAACTTCCAGACTACAACGTCAGAACCAGCAAGCCGTCCCTTCAAGTGAGTGTGTCCAGAAAGAACGCCATGATAACCTGTACCTTTCGGGTTCTCAATAAACTGATTGCAATGACGTCACCAACCTTCTACATAGCTTGGTACAGAAAAGAGCGCGGGCTTTCTCTGATTAAATCTACTTTTACCAGAAAAACGAAAGACTCCATAGTTATCGGGGAACATGCTTTTTCGGGCGATACGGTAAGAGCTTTACCGAATTTTACACCCATTTATATCTATAACATAAACATGTTCCACAACCTTGTAACTTGTTCCTTTTTTCGTGGAATTTCAGGTGATATGCAGTGTTGAGGAGATTTATCAAATGAGAGACAAGAAAAGCCGAAAAAGTAGACCTTATTTCATTGGTATCAAGGTAAATGAAGTGGAAGAATTTTAATTCACCCACAAAGTGTATCGTATATGTTGTTCATTAGCAAACTGCTTTGTCACTAAATTAACAAGTGTTGCCCAATATTTGATCCATACATTAAAAGTACACATTGTCAAAATTGTTTAGTTATATTACTCTGTTGTAAAAACCCCTTTTGAATTAAATTCTCAAATATAAAAAGACTTCACACCAAAACATCAGACACACCTTTATTGTGTTGTTGAGTAGCTCTCCTTTCTGTTGGGTGAGCTACATTGACCTACACTTTTGTACGGACTTTAACAAGAATTGTCGCTGTTCCTGTGTATTTATGGCAATGTCGATTAGTTAGAAAGTTGATTTATTCTCGAGAAAGATTTAAAAGCAGCAAGTACTTGAGAAAACTTTTAACGACTATGGTTTAGTCAAGAACAGGTCGAACTAATAAAATGGCTCGTTCGATTCTTTGAAGCAAGTGAAAATATTGCATATCAGGTTCACTAACAAATAACCGTACACCGTGTGTTTTCCGAGATAGGGTGCTTCTTAAGAACGTGTATTTTGTTTTTCAATTGTTGTAACGTGGCTTAATCTTTTCTTCATGTGATGTTTAAGTTTTTTTTTCAAAGGTTGTGTTCTATTGCTGCAATTAGAAAAAATCCCTTCGTCGAATAAACAAATCAGTGATTAGATGTTTCAACACAAAAAGATTGTCTATCCTTTGCTTTTACATGGAAAGCCTACATAATCCACACCGTTTATACACCCGAAATTTGAGGCTAAATACATATGTTGACAGAAAAAGGCGGTTATTAACCCCATTTATATACTTCGCATCAGATTGGAGAGCAAACTTATATTTAAGGGCCGGGAACATGTATACATGCAAGACAAAGTTATCGTTTTGAAAGAACGCGTTTACTTGGATGATTTTATGCGTAAAAATTCTCATGTTCACAAATTGTACAAAACATTATTGAAATATCCTATACGTACCTAAAGACGCCATACAGGAATAGGTTTTCATTAAGACCGAACTCAGAATTATCACGCAAGCCAATCGATTGATGTCATGAAATTGAAAAATCTGACAGTTATTCCTTATATTTACAGTGTTTTTATTCCGCCAATCCACGTGTTAGAAGCCCCGCTTCTTGTCTCTATTTGTCCCGCCCTGCACGTGATTTTTTTACTAAGTCGCGCCTACCGATGAACCAGTGCATTGATAGAGAAATAAAGTACATTGACTATTTGTAATTTTATCTCGAACAAAGACATTGGAATTGTAAATATACATGTATATTTCCCGCTTCCAGATTACTTTTTGAAGGAATAATTCAAGAGTTTTACTTTAATAGATATTTTCCTGAATTTCGAAACCGTCACGTTCCTGACTTATTTCCTATTTTCGTTTCTTTTTTGCTCACCTGAGCCAAAGGCTCAAGTGAGCTTTTCTGATCAAAATTTGTCCGTCGTCTGTCGTCGTCGTTGTCGTCGTTGTTGTTGTCGTAAACTTTTCACATTTTCATCTTCTTCTCAAGAACCACTGAGCCGATTTCAACCAAACTTGCCACAAAGTATCCTTAGGTGCAGAGAATTCAAGTTTGTTCAAATGAAGGACCACGCCCTTTTCCAAGGGGAGATAATCATGAATTTGTTAAAAATTTATGGCATTTAAAAAAAATCTTCTTCTCCAGAACCGCTGGGCCAGGAAAGATGAAACTCATGTGGAAGCATCCTTAGGTAGTGTAGATACAAGTTTGTTCAAATCATGACCCCTGGGGCAAGGGTGGGGCCAAAATGG
>PRKT01000171.1:264714-318708 GCA_003671525.1 Saccostrea glomerata | reverse complement strand
TTTATTGAAATTGGGTCAGAATCAACAAAAAATTCTATTTATCTTTGACCTTGGCATAGTTTTTGAGAACTATTGCAATAATATTCTAAATTTAAATTTTCCTACGGTCAGCCTTAACCAAATTAGCACTCATTAAAAATATGGTCTCAACCAAACTGTTTTATTTACCATTCCTCTATCACTCATCAAATATTTTTTAATCATCTTAGATCTCAAAAATTTCACAGTAATGTGACTGGCAGAACACTTTTATGAAGTTAATACCTTAAACTTAATTTGATTCTGTTTCCATGACGAAAGTTTTGTTGTCGTAATCTGGCCATTGACGAAGAGCTTTTGTTTTGGAAAATGTTTCAGATTAGGAGCCATTGCCACCTGAAAGGTCTGTTCCTGGCATATATTCTTCCGACACTTCCAACCCATTCCAAAGTGGATGACACATTTATCAAATGTGATTTCAGGGGAAATGTCGCCTTTCATCAATTAAAAAACATATCATTAATCACATCAACACACGAAAAAGAAACAGCAAATACTACCGTGTCAATGATATGGGACAGTCGTAGAAGGTTTGGTGTAACTTAATTAAACATTACAACAGATTCTTTAAGAAATGTTAAAGGGATAATGCGGTAATAAAACAGAAATCAAATATTACCTTTCAATCAAGTAACATGTTTATTATGTCTTCAATTTTTTTTTCGTGGACACCTGTGTTTAAAGAATGAATTTGTATCATTACCTGGTGTTTGCAGGGAGAGCTTAATTGTGATGCCACATGTATTGGTGTTATTGTCACATACTATCGGTACTGTTGATATTAGGGATACGTTTGCTACAGGCCTGTCTTCTCGAAGAACTATTTTCTTTCGTAAAAGCTACAAAATAAATAAGATATCGAATTAAAATCTTTTATATAACCATGTTCATAAACTTATAATGCCGTATTCCAAATTTAAAACGAACCCCCTCTAACTCCGACACGCCCCTTTCCTATTACCTTAATATGAATACAAAAAAAATCATGATTTGGGAGCTAAATTTGTATTTATCTATAAAACTTGCACTCTATGAGTTCGGTCTTAATGAAAACCTATTCCTGTATGGCGTCTTTAGGTACGTATGTCAAGTTTGTTCAAATCATGACTCCCAGGGGGTAGGGCGGGGCCAAAATGGCCAACCAAAGTTTTACATAGAAATGTATAGGAAAATTCTTTAAAAATCTTCTTTTCAAGAATGACAAAACCATCATTCATTATATTTATATGGAAGCATCCTCGAGTAGTTTAGATCCAAGTTTGTTCAAATCATGACCCCGGGGGTAGGGCGGGGCCAAAATGGCAGACTAATGTTTTACATAGACATATATAGGATAAATCTTTACAAATCTTCTTCTCAAGAATGACAAATCCATAATTCATCATATTAATATGGAAGTAGGAAAATTCTTTAAAAATCTTATTCTGAAGAATAGCAAAGCCATAATTCATCATATTTATATGGAAGCATCCTCAGGTAGTGTAGATTTAAGTTTGTTCAAATCATGACCCCCCGGGGTAGGGTGGGGCCAAAATGGCTGACCAAAGTTTTACATGGAAATATATAGGAAAATTCTTCAAAAATCTTCTTCTCAAGAATGACAAAGCCATAATTCATTATATTTATATGGAAGCATTCTCAGGTAGTGTAGATTTAAGTTCGTTCAAATCATGACCCCGGGAGTAGGGCGGGGCCACAATGGCCAACCAATTTTTTCATAGAAATATATAGGAAAATTCTTTAAAAATCTTATTCTGAAGAATAGCAAAGCCATAATTGATCATATTCATATGCAAGCATCCTCAGGTAGTGTAGACTCAAGTTTGTTCAAATCATGACCCCGGGGGTAGGGCGGGGCCACAATGGCCGACCAAAGTTTATCATAGAAATATATAGGAAAATTCTTTAAGAATCATCTTTTCAAGAATAGCAAATGCATGATTGATCATGGGACTACTTTTGGATTTAAACTTTTCAATAATAAACCAATTACTACATTTTCCTAGTCACAGTGCTCAGGTGAGCGTTGTGGCCCATTGGCCTCTTGTTAAAATTGTATTTTTAATAAAACTTGCTAAAACTATCTATTGATATGAATAACTTAATTTATCCTTTCCTTTTTATGTATGTCGTTTAACTGAAGCATTTTAGATGAAAGGGGTGTGCTCTAAATTTCTTTTTTTTTTTACATCCATACAATTTTTTTTTTTAAATTGATGTGTCTTGAGATTTAATTTTGATTAATACTGTAAGTTTTAATAACTGGCGGCCACCAGATAATTTTCTAGCGATGTCTTTTTTTTTTACCTGGCACCTACCGGCTTCCAATGAAAAAAAATTGTATAACTAACAGTTGTTGATCTTACAGACAAGCGATCAAAAAAATTAACAAACATTACAAATCTGTGAAATAGGGCGATAACATGGAAACCCGCATATACAAGACATGGGATCAGTGCTTGAGAGGAGTAAGCATACCCTGTTGAATGCTTGCACCTCCGTGAGGCCTATCGTTACGTCGACAGAACACTCCTCAGTCAAATTCAGTTTAAAATTAAAGACTTGACAATTGATATGAAACCTTTAATTCGATCAAAATGATAGGATATATTTGGTAACAAGGTCATTATAACGACGTAGAATTTACGAAATGCTGCCTTTGAACCAGATTGTTGATTTCCCTGTGACATCCACTTATCTATGAGTAGCCTGCCTTTGATTAAGAATCCCTCGTAATCAATCCAATCGAACAGAGTGGGAGATATAAATATCAGATGTAGATGATCGTGGAATAACATTAAATTAAATACAGTGTAAGGAACATGGGATATGGCAAAGTCCTCGATTGTCACACAATGTAGTCGTTAGTTATCCTATGTCATCTGTAGTCAGTTAAACATCCAAATACGAATCATATGTGGTATATAAAATCTGTGGTGTCTGTTATTTCAAGTGATTCATTTATTGAGTAAACATATGAATGGAAATAATTATTGTTAATTGATAAAAGGTACTCAGTATATGTTAATGTTGAGCAAGGGTTTTATTTTTTCTCATGCAGAATTTTTGAATGAAATTTAACTTGATATTTTTATTTCAACTCTTTATATAATTTAGTCAACAGAAAAAATGTTAAGAAAGTATCTTTTTGATGTTTTTTTTTACTTTATTGCTGATATTCTCTTTGTTTTAAACCCTTTAAAAAAATTTCATCAGAGATGACCCTGATTTTTTATCTTAATTACTGTATAAAATCAAATTAAGAATTCACAACTAGACCAAAAAATAAATTTTGTTAATAACTTTTTAATTTTTATTATAATGAAATGGTTCTAATCTTTTCAAAATAAATGCAGAAAGATATTTTGAAGCTGGCAACTTTTACATAATCATCAATCTTTTAAAATTTATAATCAACTATAGAAATTTTGGTCTTAGTTGTACATTCTTTTGTAAAATGGGCTCCTGGAGTAATTCTTATCATAAAATACATGGCAATGTATTGAACACACAATTCATATCAGTGTGTATTGTCTGTCTGTCTAAAGCCAGTTTTTACACTCTGTGCACATCTACCAGGTATATGATCATTTTAAATTTTCCCTTCACATATTAGGGTAGTTGATATCAAGTTTATTCAAAATAAAATGTTGGACAATACATCCCACCAGTTTACAAAAATAGCAGATAACAACATACATATTACTGAAAAAAATAATGAAAATCAATGAGCCTAAATTGGAACTGAGGGTTTGGTTTGGGTTGGTTGAAACCCCTGGCCAAGTGTTCCTCAGTCTCACTCATTTACAATTCACAAAACTAAAGTGGTATTAGATAAAGCAGATAATATATAATCAAAAGTTATAAAATAATACGTAATGGGTATAGAAAGATCTTCATACTTCTCTGCATCTCTGACTAAAGAGATCTTTAGAGACATTACATTATATCCATCACATGTCTTTGATTTAAATCTAAATTAGCAGCAACAAAATTATCTCTTTTGCTATTAAATTAATATACAGTGTTCTTGTATAAAATGTACTCAATCATTATAGGAGTTGGACATTTCAGAGATGAATGATGATCAAAACATTTTAATGTTTATAAAAAAAACACAACTTGCATTCCAAAGACACAGATTGAGACCTATCTATGTCAAAGCCCCAATTTTCAGAACAACAGCTTAGCATTTGAAGGGTTATGATAGGTGGAAATTTTAGGTGGGAGATTAAGTAACAGTGAAAATAATTATAAAAGTTATGGAAAATCTAATATTTTTTTAGCAGCCTAGTCATGCTGATCATGAGTTTTGAATTTTGATCTGAACTTTGATATTAACTTGTACCTGACTTTTAGTGCTAAAGTAGGAGAAACATGCCAAGAGTGTAAAATAAGGTCCTGATTTTAACATCAATACAGGGAATAACATATGCTGATGTTAAGGGTTCAGATTATTTTCTCAGGAGTATTACGTATTTTCATGAGAAATAAGTTTTAATTGATAAGGTGAATTGACATGATTAATAAATGGAATGATGAAGAGTGGTTGATAGAAAGGTGGGTGGGTGCTTGGGGAAGAATCAACAATAGTAAAAATGTTTAAAATTGTCTCTTTTATGGTACAGTGTATATTTTTTGTACTTTATTGCAGATATTCTCTTTGT
Source organism: Saccostrea glomerata (assembly GCA_003671525.1). Classification (NCBI taxonomy): domain Eukaryota; kingdom Metazoa; phylum Mollusca; class Bivalvia; order Ostreida; family Ostreidae; genus Saccostrea; species Saccostrea glomerata. The sequence continues at coordinate 314,002 of PRKT01000171.1, read as the reverse complement.
GTATTTGGTTTTAAAATATTTTCTCATAAGCGATCATGACTCGCCCTCCCACCTGAACCATTCTCAAAATATCATAAATATTACAGCATTTTAATGATTCATAAGTTAAGAGCATAATTTTTAAATCATCTTTCTGCTATATAAGAAATTGTTTATAAATGTATACTCTTCAAACTGCAAAATATATAGGCAATGAAAAGTGATTTTAAATTCAACATTCTAAAAATATATAAATTTAAGTTAATCCCAGGAAATGACTCCAGGGGTAGGGCGGAGCCACAGTCAATTATCAAAGGGGAAGAAACTTTAAAAACTTTTTTAAAAAGAAAAACTGCATTTATAGTTGTGATAAAAGTTTATACAGTATTAAGATACAACAATCCTCAGGTTATGGAATGAAATATGAAAGCACATGCACTGAAAATAAGTTGAGACAAAAATGGTTTAAAAATTAAAAAACAAAAATTAAAAAAGGAATGTATTAACAGATCATAAAAATTACCTAACATGATAAGTTTTGTTTTTCTTTGACTTTTAAGAACCAGATGTCGGTATGCCCCAACAGGATGCCAACAGATACTTTAAACAGCTCATCAATGGTGTAGTAAGTCAAGTTACTGTGCTAGTTTAATACATGTATAAATGATAAGTTAAAATCTAGTTAAGTGAATATTTGCTCCATTGTCAGATGTCAATAGAATAATTTTTGTTTCCTTTTTAGGAATATTTACACGTCAAAGGTGTTACTCACAGAGATCTCAAACCAGAAAATCTCCTTCTGGATGACTTTGGTAAGGATTGGTTTGATTTCCTTTACCTTTTAATTAGAAATTTCATCAAATGAATCCAAATGGTTCTTGGCATGGAAGTATTAAACCAGTTTAATAACTGATCGAGATATTGACTGTTTGAAGATTGGACATGTCTTTAAATTCTCTGTGTGCTTTGGGTTCTGCAATGTTTCATAATTAAATCTTTTGTAATATTTCTGTCAGACTGTGTGCCTTCCCCAAATTATACACATTTCCTGATATGCATAATAGAATACCAATAATTTAAACAAAAAACTTTACATCTATAGATAATTTAAAGATCTCAGACTTTGGCTTAGCCACGGTATTCAGATACCAAGGAAATACTCGTCAGCTGGAAAAGTGTTGTGGCACAGTCCCCTATGTGGCCCCAGAGGTGTTGTCAAGGAAACCATATGATGCTGAGCCAGCTGACATTTGGTCATGTGCTGTAATCCTAGTGGCTCTGCTGGCAGGAGGTGAGGAAAGTTTGTTAAATTATGTTGCAAGCTGATACCAGAATTCAGGGTTGTACCTTAGAATCTAGGTACAGGGCATTTCTCAGCCTATTGTGTCATAATCTCCTGGTTATTCCCCCTCAAATCTCTGTTAGGGGAGGGGCAGACGCCTTTTTACCAGTTTTAATCTCCCCTGCTATTTCAATTCTTAGGGACAACCCTGTGTATTTTATAGTATATCCTTTTTTCAATGACTTGTATTAGTGAAAATTGAATGTGAAACAAAATATACTTGGAGTAATATTTGGAAGGTTTGATATTATAAAATAAAATTTTAAAATTGAATTTTTAAAAGAATTACCTTGGGATGAGCCGACATATGGCTGTCAGGAATACTGTGATTGGAAAGACTGTAAAATTACTAAGACTCCATGGAACAAGATTGACAATCTGGCTTTGTGTAAGTAGAAGATTTTGTTTCTTTGCCTCTAAGTTTGAAGATATACTATACATATACTCCAGTACATTAATTGATTCAAAATGTAGCACAATCACTGGGCTTTGACAAGTTCCTTTAATTTTTGTATACAAAGAATCTATATTAGAATATCTCTTCAAGAATACCAACCATTTTGATGCTATTACAATACATATACTTTAGGTTTATTTCTCCCTAAAAGAAAAAAGTATACCCCAGTAAAACATGCTTGTAATGAAGAGCCAGGGATGGATGACTTTGCTTCAATTTTAATGTTATTTTATCTGTAAAGTTTACAATCTATTTTTAAGCCACAGGGAAGGAAAATCACTTCACTATAAGCATCAATTTATTATTATCTCACTTGAGCTGAAAGCACAAGTGAGTTTTTCTGATCACATTTTGTAGTCCGTCTGTAAACTATACATTTTCCCCTCCTTCCCCAGAACCACTGGTCCAATTTCAACCAAACTTGCCACAAAGCATCCTTGGGTGAAGGGGATCCAAGTTTATTCAAATCTTCCAAGGTGAGATAATTGTGAATAAGTGAATTTTAAAAATATCCTTCTCAAGAACCACTGGGCCAGGAAAGATCAAACTAGTGTGGAAGCATCATCAGGTAGTGTACTAAATTCAAGTTTGTTGAATCATGACCCCCAGGGGTAGGATGGGGCCACAATGGAGGATCAGATCTGGCCCATGGGCCTCTTGTTATAAGAGTGTTTGAATGTTTTACTGTGGCATTGTTTTCCCAAAGACCTTTTACCGGCCAAAGTGACCCCTTCAATTGAAAAAAATTCTGTTTTAGAATATTTTTAAAATCTAAGTTTCATTGTTTAAGGTCCACAGAGATTTTGTTCATAAACCTCATCCCGTAGCCTGTTAATTTAACTGATCTTTACTTTGAAATAAATGGAAAACACTGCATCTCTCATTTTAACTTTATCAGTGCATTTAAAATTGGCCAATGTATATGTGTATGTATTTTAGCGTTACTCAGGAGACTTCTTGTAGAGAACAGTTCCAAGAGATACACAATAAGACAGATTAGAGATCATCAATGGTTCAACAAGAATTTCAACAGAACAGCTCTAGGTATTTATTAGGGAAATAATTATACATGTTATTCAATAAAATTGTCTGTTAGATTGCATGGGCATGTTAAGTATCTACAAATGTGGATACCAAGGTTGACTGACATGCAAGGATGAAAAACACATTTTGAGACTTTTGACGTTGGCAAGTAGCTTTCCCTTGTGTCAACATTGCAACACGAAAAACATTTTAAATCCATTGTTTTCACAGTCCAAAAAAATGCACATAGAAAAAAATGTTCATCATGTTTTGTAATTCACATTATATGATTAAAAATGTAAACTTACCAATGTAGATTTCAGTAAGGGGTAGAATACCAAACACTGTTGTCAAGCAGAATTATAATTCATTTTACCTTTATTTGCTTGAGAATGGGCACAAACCTTAGTAAAATTGGCTCATCTTAAAAAAAGAAAAGATACTGTAGATACCTTCAAGTCCCTATAATACTACTTTTGTAAAAACCTGAGATTGAATGTTATTGTTACAGGTCAGCTAAACAGGCTCCCATCCTCTCCCACCAGTTCTCCCTCAGGAACGGGACCATTTAAACGGGTTTGCTCAGGAAATGAACTCTCACCTCCTTCTCACTCAAAAGACAGGTATATCTATACACTCGTCTGAAGAATTATTTATCTTAATTTTAATATAACAAACAAATCCCTGAAAAATTAATCATGTGAAGTGAATTAAATGTTAATCGTGGAGTTGAATATTTTTTTAGGTTTATGCACATATCGTCCTCACAGCCTGAATCCCGACAAAGGTTGGGATCTGAAGGTGACACTAATTCCCCACTGGATCCCGTGGACAGGCAGTTTTGTTTCTCACAACCTGTTCACCCAGATCACATGTTACTCAGCAGCCAAATTCAGGGAACACCAGGGTCTTCACAGGTAATGGAAACAATAATAACTGTACTAAGTCAGAGATAACCAATTCCACTCCAAATGAGGCAATGGGAATAAAAACACCTCGTGTGAATAATTGTCTCTGAAATTGGCTACAGTCTATTAAAGTTGAACTTTTTTCACCATTCATTCATGGACCAGGTATAAATTGTAATTATTCATGACCTTTTGCAGAATCCATGGCAGAAACTGGTTCGTAGGATGACCCGGTTTTTTGTGAAGCCAGATAGAGATGAAACCAAGAAGGAGTTGGAAAAAGTGTTTGAACTCCTGGGATACAACTGGAAGTTTAACTCTCCAGGAATGGTATGTTACAAAATATTATTGTTGATTAAAATACCTGCCCCATCCTAATGGGAATGATGTACAAAATAAGCTGAATGGGGCTTTAGAGAAATTAAGATTTTGTGGATACAACAGTTTTTAATATATAGGCCTAGAGGTTTTATATGGACTTTAAGTCAAAAAATTCCCTTTGTCCGTTTTTATTTTCTTCAAGTTTTCTTGTATTCTTGTTTCAGGTCACCATAACAACATTAGACAGAAGGCATATCCCCCTGGTGTTCAAAGCCTGCTTTCTTGAAATGGATGAAAACCTGTTACTTGATTTCAGATTATCAAAGGTAGATCTGTTTTATAATTAATGTTGTTCATATACTTGTACTTCAGTTTGTGTAATAGTGTATTCATATGTTGAACTTAATAAATTTTATCTTCATTTTGAAATTAAATATCTTTCACATTAAAAAATGTACCAGTTTTAGTTAATGATTGGCTAACACATGCAAATATGGATTTTATTTTTCAGGGGGATGGTCTGGAATTTAAAAGACACTTTATAAAGATTAAGAATCAGATGAAAGCCAGTGTAAGCAAGGTACCGCCTACGTGGCCTTTGGTACCCTCCCAAGTCACATGACCTGTGCCATATACATGTATCATATAACATTAGTACTCACAAATAAAGCATATTATCATTTAATATTGAATTTTCTTTATTCTTGAAAAAAAAATCAGCATTTGCACCAATTCATGACCAGATAAAATGCATGGACAATTCTTGTAATGGTGTTTATCCCCATCCTGAAATGAATCAATCTGTGATAGAATGATTTATGTCCGAGTGGCGCCTTGTAAGCTTTATGCAGGATCTTCAGATGGATTGAGATATTAGGGGAAAAAAGTAATGTTTTTAACACCATACTCATTTGATTGTGCATACATATCAGACTGTCAGAGATGTGCTTACTGCTTAGATTAAAACTGAGAAAATACCAGCTGTGAAATTTTTTTTTTTTTGGCAGAATATTACTCAGTGTACCCCATTTGTCTGGATATTTCTGATGAGTTTTCAAGATATGAACTTATACACACTAAAACAAAGTTTAGGGGGGTATATAGAAATTACTAATACCTTGTCTGTCAAACCATCTGACGGTCCCTGCATATTTGAACTTTGTTATGGAGAAAACTGAAAGCTCATAACTTGTATTGAGATTGTTTATGAACCGGAAAAAGAAATCTAATCAAAATGGAAAGTTTCATTTAATAATATTTAATTGAATTCATTTTATAGACGTTTAAAACATTAAACATAGGGGGTGCCGCCACGTCAAAACTAAACGTCACGTTTTAAAGTGTATATTGTTAGAATAAAAAAGACAAATACATTTAAAAAGGCATTTAAAATTATTTTGAAAAGTATAAATCATTTCAATTTGAATTTTTCAGAATTAATTTGAAATAACTGTAGCTACCAACTTGTATAATTTTGTTAGTTTATCTCGAGTAGAAGCAATTTTATCGAAGTTGTGACATTACTTTTGGATCAACCCTCGTATTAGCACACATAGCAAGTCGTCTGCAATTATTATTATAATTATCATTATAAAACTCCAAAGAGTCATAGTTCAAAAAATACTCGAGAAATACTTTTTTTCAAGAAATCAACAAGCACGTTTTCCAAGCTTATATCTTTAGTTTTGTAGAACATAAAATTCATGAAAGTTTAAAAGTTCGGGCATAATACTCGAATAAAATTTGCACATGTGAATGCACACGGTAAATCTTTAAAGTGTTAACGTTTTACCATTTGTTACAGTGACCGTTGTCGTTTCTTTGGGAACGTCATCATAGACGATATGTTCAACTGACTGTACCCTTGGCTTATCTCTGAAATACATTGAAAACAATACCATATCTGATGAAATAAAGATGGAAAAAGAACATTTTAACACATGAAACTGGTGTATAATCCAACCAATAAATAAAATGCATCTACCATCATGGCTTATACAAATAAACAGGATTAGATCATTTATCAATCACTTTATTGATTGAATGATTGATTGTATGTTGTTTAACATCCCTCTCGAGAATTTTTCACTCATATGGAGACGTCTATCAATCACTTAAAAAAAATAATCAAAAACTCATCTTCATTACTTTCATACACACGAATAGAGCTTTTACTTTATCGTTGTGTTTAAGTAATTTTTGGAAAAAAAATATAATGAAAAAATAAATTTCATACTGTTGACTTTTGCCATCTTTTTCTAGCCTTTTCTTTCCAGCATTTTCCATAGACGTTTCACTCATTGTTTTTGGCATTCTTTCATCAACTGAAATAATTCAGTTTCTTTTTGATTAGTGAAGAAAAGAAATGCATATTAAAGTAGTTTTACTTGAAATTATTCAAAATCTACATGAAAAGCTTTCAGTGAAAACTTCTATTTTGAATAGAGTATTTCACTAGGAGGGAAACACATCTATTGTTGGAAAAATGATTAGGATTTAGTTGTCCGAAATAAATTCAAAATAAACATCATTTTAATGATACAATTAAAAACAACTCTAAGACATACAAAACCTATGAACACCTTTTCCAAAAACATTTAAGAGCTTTAAGAGAAAATGTCCCCCACCAATTACATGTTTAAGGCAGCAAAATTATGATGATCGGTTACAGGAGAATCATGCAGATGAGCGTAGATAACAACCTTATAGAAGGAGCAACCATTTTACTGACTGTAATAATTACAAAGTAGGCATTTAAGAAGTTACTGATAGTTGTTTATTCACCATTTGTAGCTGGTTTGGGATAATCACGAAATGGAACACTTGGCACATTTTTGAAATGTTCTCTGAAATACATTGTGAAAATAAGAAATCTTCTAATTCCAAGTGGATATCAGATCAGCCAATAAAATTAAACGTAAGATAAACAGCGCTGAACTCTTAATTACAGTTAAAGTAATATTTTACTGCTAGATATATGTGGACATAGTTTAAAAATTCATACTTAATATTAAAAGATTATTTAATTTTGGAAATATTAAATTATGTTAACATTTATATGATTTAATATGTTGAAAAAATTACATAAATGAAAACATCAACGGTGCACTGGCCAACTAGTGACAATTTACATAACTAAAAATAACAAACACAATTTTAATACATGTACATGTATATAAGAATAAATGAACTTCGTCCTGCAAGCATAAATACATTCAACTTCTGCTGCAGTTTATCAATTAGTGGCATCAGAATTAGGTTTAGAGGTCAATTACATACTTGGAATGTTTCTTTCCTGTGTTGGTCAGCAAGGAAGCTTTATCTGCCTTCTTTTCATCTGCTGAAAAAATAGGGTGCAATAGACATGTTTAAAACTCAGTAAAATAAAAAAAAGTTTGTCTTAATGCTTAATCAACAGCAACTTCCTGTGATCTACATCACAAAGCAGGAGATGCATTGATCACAATCATTGCTTAAAATTGAAATGCAAACAATTTTCCTTTTACAATTCTAAATTTTACATATCATTCTTGTTCAGAGACCATGGCAATACTAAACAAGCTCTTCTTCTTAAAATTAAAAATAAGGAATCATGTATCTTGATGTAGTCTGCTTTTGATACTTAATATTTTTATTATATTAAATCTGTAGAATTTGCGGTTCTTTATTACAGAAAAAAGAAAAAGAAGGGACCGAGAGGATCCAGAGGAGCTAAATCCAAGAAACACGTGAGACAACACACTTACCAGGTTTAACAGGTTTTGAAGTCTTTCCATTTGTGTTAGCTATCGCAATATCTTCATAGTAAGATGGATCAACCATCAATTCGGGCTGGCTGCTGAAAATAACTTAACATTGTTTTCAGATGTCTGGGTTTTTTTTTAAGAATGCAGTATTTGCTGTTATTTTATCAAATTTTATCATAAAACGACCATAGAACTTAGAAAAGGTTGACGTTAAACGAGATTGCTGAAACCCTTGAAACATCTACTTCTTTTGCCTATTAATATTATTTACATTTATGAAAGTAAAACGAAGATCGCTGATTGCTTGTTGCTTTTTTAAAAGAATATTTCATCAATAAATATATTTTATTAAAATCTAACTGTAAAAGGTCTTTGCTTTGTTCAAACACTTTTAAAAATAACTTGCAATTAAGTACAGAACGAGAGAACATAGCTTTAAACATAAAATCTGGTGTATGTTTCAATTTCTTTTGAGTTGTCCTGCCAATCATAAAAATATTTAAAACGTTTTGTTGCGCTCAACTTGAAGTTTTAAAAACATACTTAAGAGAAACCGAGCTTGTCTTTCCGTTTGTGTTTGATAAAGAGTCAACTTTGGCTTCTTTCTTATCTTTATTTACTGAAATTGAAAAATAAAAAAAATTTTGGTTTTAATGCAATGACTGTTATGATTATCTACCATACGTTATAATAAAGTATGAAACATTAATACCAATAGAAATTATCTTAGAGAATCAATGCATAATTAGACAATTGTGAGCTGGTCAAACTGTTTCATATTATACACTATGTTAACCGCTTAAATAGTTCCAAACATATTACGACTATCGTACAAAGTATGCAGTTGTTCAAAATGAGAAAAAAAAATAAACACTACAATAAATCTGACAAAAGTGTCCAAATTTTAAAAATATGAAAAAAAGACTTATCTATAAGAGAAGTTTTGTGAAAATATATTACTTACAATTTTGAACTAATTCGGGAGTTGTGGTATTTGTTCCTTCAATTGGGGTTTCATAATAAGGTGTATCAATTGGCAACTTTTTCTTACTTTTTCTGAAATACATAATTTAAAAAAAATCAAATTTAATTATTTCAACATGATGTCCAAAAGTTGAATAAATACAATGAAAAAAAACAACCATATAAAACCCAAATCAATTAACAAACAAAAACCCGAATAAAACAGAAAATATAAATAAATCAAAACCAAACAAAGTAACAAACAAAAACATGATCAGTGAAAAGTTGAATCTGATTTGATAAAAAGTAAGAAAGCTTAAAAATTTAGAATAGTCTTTGTCATTATGAAGATATTAAATAAAACATCTAGTCTCAAAGATTTTATTAATTACAACTTATATGATTTGTAACTTGTAAATCTAACATATCTCTCATGTTACAAGATGAAAATTAAAAAATACAGGTTTACTAAAAACAATATTTTTTTCAAGAACTGTACATTCATGTTGATATGTGTGCATTATATAAGCATATTGTTAATTTTCGGAAGACATCATATAGCCATTATACTTATGAAAACGCAGACACAGAATAAAATATTATTTTATTAAGCTATACAAATTTCTTTACAGGGCACATGTGACAGACTTTATGGGTTTTTTTTTAATTTCGAGTTCACCGAGATGAATAAAAGCAACTAGTGTTGATTGATAAGGCGTCTTCGATTTATATAAATGTGCAGTTTAAATCAACAGTAAAAGTTTTCTTCGTATGTAAAAGTTTGTGAAATAATTGATTGCTTTCGACAGCAAATTACTCCTGGAAATCAAATTGAATTTAAATGCTACATCTGCATGTATATAATTCGTCTTTTGCAATGAAGATTTATTAAATTGCAGAAAGAATATATCTATTTAATAAAGCCGTAGGATTATGTGGTAAGTTTGCATTGTTGACCATGAGGGATAGCACCACATACATGGAAATTTCCTTTCCAGGGTCTTTTAGGGAGGACCCGCTCCTTGATTCGTTTAACATTTCTTCTTCTAAAATAAACAATTTCATATACATATTCATATATATATATTTTTAAGTTCCTGTAAGAAAAACTTTATTCCATTACTTTCATACTTAAATATCTACGACACAACATCTAATAAATTCCATTAAATATATAAAATAATTAAGACATTAAACGTCTCGTCATCTGGATATAGAGCTGTTGCGTTGAAGGAAAAAAGTGTCAAGGCATCTTCAATCTAAAATTATGGAAATAAGAGATGAAATTAAAAAATCATTTGGAAAGAACTTACTTTTTGAAGTATTCTTCTTTTTGTCTGCTAAATTAAAATAAACAAAATTCTTGCTAGCAATATTACTTTTTATGTTCGAAAAATAAATACCAATAACTTTTGAGATAAAAAGCATACGGAGCAAGCATTTCAATTTTTTTTTTACTAAAAATTTGGTCAAGTTCATACTTTAATTGTTGAATTCTTTTAATTTAAGGTTAAAGAGCTGTATATAAATTACACATACTATTCATTAAGAGAACCTTTCAAAAGAAAATTCTAAACAAGACTTGTTTATTTTCGGATTAACCTTTTCACCCATTGAACAGTTCATAATCAAAATTACGATATAGCATACTACACTGACACGTTTGCATGCATATTTGCTATGATCAAAAGTTTATTACAACTTTGCTGAGGCTTTTGTTCTTCTTTACGGTTTGTTGATTCCTCTTGTTTAATGTCTTCATAAAGACCACGTTCGTCAAAGGGCACGAATGACCTTAAAAATAGTCATAATATAATACTTGAGACTTTGAATGGTTTTTAGAGATTAAAACATCATTTATTAAGAGAATTTATTAAGAAAAAAGTGCTATCATAATTCCTAGGATATAATAAAGTACAATAATTGCGACTTAAGATCTATTGGTATATACATGTATATGCAACTTTCGATACTAAAGAAAACCATGTCCATTTTTTTTTAATAAAAAAAGAATGATATTGATACAGTAATGCTTTTTATTTCAAATATAGTACAAAATGTCTACTTAGCGTCTTACGAATAAAGTAGTACATCTAAAACTGTCAATATTAATATTTGTACCTGCCACTAACTGGTCTTTGGGTTTCTTTCTTTTCAGCATTGCTAATCTCGTATTTATCTTTGGATTTATAATTTAGTTCCAATTCGAGGTGTTCCGACTTGTGAATGTGGCTTGGTAAACGTTTACCTTCAAGTAAAATTTAAACCATTACAGAGCTGCAAGTAGAGAACCTTCATGAAGCTTTGGATGTCTAGAATTTCTATTCAATCTAAAGTATCCTTACTAATTTTCAAGTATCCACACAGAACACCTGTCAGTACCAGAATCAATAAAACAACTCCCAAAATAGTCGCTATAAATACAAAATATTTATATTCCACTCCATTGGCGAAACTTTCCTCTTGGTTTTGCACCTCTTTATTATCTAAAATAAAAATTGTTTAAAATAAAGTTTAAAGATTAAATTGCATGCAAAAAAAACTTTTAACAATTAAAGTTCTCTTTACCATAAGATACGAGAGTAAATGTTCTGTTGGTAGACAAAACAAAGCTTCCAAGTGAAACCGTTGCTTTGCACGTGTAATTTACATGTGTGTTACGGGGGACAGTAGGAATGACCAAAACAGAACGAAACACTGAGGTCTTCGTTTGTTGTACTTTAGTCCTGCCTTGATACCACTCTGTAATGGGGTAGGGATAGCCGGAAGCTATACAATCCTTAGAGAATGGTTGCCCCGGTTGTGAGTAGATTTTGTCTTCGAAAAATTCAATTTCTGGCGAGACTAAAGTAAAAGATATTTTTAGAAAAGCAAAAATTAGTTTTAATCGAAACGAAATAAGTTATTGATTAATGCAATACCGTCTTTTATTACCTTACATAATTGTACTTTTGTTCTGAATTTACTTTACATTTTGAACAATACAGTGTTGTCGCGATGAAATGCAATGAAAAAAAGCTACGTTTAACACTGTTGAAAGAAAGGAATTAATTGTTCTTTGATATATAACTTACCGACAATAATTAACGAAAAAGACTGACTTTTCTTCGTTGAATTATCAACGTCTGTGGTAGCACATATGAATTGCAACCCCAAATATAACTGCTTGACATCTTCAATGATAAGCGTTTGACCCATGATACCATCTAACTTAAATGCCTCACTTTCAGCAATGGCTGAATCGTTTGAAAGACTCCAATATACAAGACCGCTTTCATTCGGAGGCTCAACGTAGCACAGCAAAGAATAGTTCTGACCAACAATGGCAGGATCTGGGGAGTTCTGTCTGACTTCTATTATAGACATGGACTCTAAAATGATCAAGACAAACCTATTAATCAAACGGTTGAATATTTCAAATAGACCCTTAACCTTTTTTTTTTTTTACATAAATCGGTTCATTCTTAGAATCAGCGTTTATGTCTGTAGTTATCCCGGTAAAGTGAATGTAACCGGTTTTTTTTCAATAAGTTCTCCGTGAAGCAATTGGTCTTTTTGCAAACCTAAACACTCGTATGAATGTATTTACTTAAAACATGAATATCCATTATTTCTGTTGAAAACCTAAAGGACTAGTCTACTTTTGAGACTACACATAAGTTGGCAAAGAAATGAATTTATTCATAGCAAAACAGTGGAAATGTACAGCCTTATTAGACATAAAAAAGTACTTTTTTAAGATTTTTAAAACTCTGAACGAAAGTAAAAGTAAAATGAAAAGTTATCTGAAGAATATTCAGTACACTTTACAGTACACCTGGCAGAATTTGTATTATGAAGCAGTAGTGGACCTATATACTAAAAATTACTATTTGGAGGTCAATCTAACAACGACATGCATATTCATTAGGAAAATATATGAATAAAAATTGGTATATTAGATATTCAGACTTACCTTTGACAATTAACGTAAAGGGTTTGCTTTTGGTCGTTGTATTCTCAAAGGATGTGGCAAAACATACGAACTGTACACCATTGAAAGTTTTTTGGACATCCTTAAATATGAGTATTTCACCAGTGTTACCTTCTAAATGGAAAATTTCGTTTTCAAAAATTGTTGAACCGTTCGAGAAACTCCATGTTATTGAACTTAGGTTTCTCGAAGGCTCCGCTTTGCACAGCAAAGAGAACTTATCGCCAACATTAGCTGGGTTTGGGGAGACCTGCTCAATTACTGGATCTAAAATAATAAATAAAATGACTATATAACTAAATGTCTACATAAAATTGAGTCACCTTATTTTAAAGAAAATCTACGTATGTATTGAAAGATTTCTAATTTCAAACGAATAACGAGATTTTTTGACACTCTGAGATCCATTTTCTGAAATCATTTGGCTTGTCAGCTATAATAAAGTTGTAAATGCATGTTTGAACAGGATGAAATGATCTCGAAAGTGAAAGTAGTAATCAATTTATGTATACGCGCTTTTTACGGAATTATAATTTCGTGAATTCATATTGTCCTGCGTACCAATTGCGCCCTGTTATAAGCAGACCTATTTTTGTATTCATATGAAGCAGAATTTGTCCAGAATTTGTCCAAAATTCTTATGCAAGAAAAGCACAATACACTTGATATGGCCTTCAATTCGATATTTATATATATCGACGATATAATGTCAATTTACAATGGTGTTTGCATTCTTATGTCGACATGATATATCCTGGTGAGCTTAAGATAAAGATACCTGACACATCTGTTTCATATTTGGATATTTTACTTGAAAACACCGTTAATGATAATCTAACAACCAAGCTCCATGATAAACTGGATGACTTTAACTTTTCAATCGTCAACTTCCCTTACCTATGCAACAACATACCTTCATCACCTGCATACGGAGTTTATATATTTCATATTCGATACACAACAATTTCTAAAACGAGTTAAATTATTGACACACAAGTTGATGAAATAAGAATATCAGCAGTCTCGTGTAAAGTCATCATTTCGTATGTTCTATGGTCGATACAATGACCTTGTAAGCAAAAAAATATCATTAAGTCAAAGGAGCACACCGCGGGTTTGACCGGTCGGAAGGGGATACTCACTCCTCCATGGCACCTGATCCCACCTCTGATGTTTTGAAGGTCCGTGTTCGCTGTGTTCCTATTTTGTTTTGATTTATGGATTTTTTTATCTTGAAGACTTCGTTATATCCAAACGTTTCATTTTTCGATTCACGTGTAAAAAATAAGAATGCATATTTTTGAATTTGTGTTTGTATCTTGTTAATAAAATCTAAATATTTATTTAAATTTCATCAGTGACAAAAATTGATGTAGTCTTCGGACACAAAGTTCAACCAAAAATTGTTGGAAATCCGTAAAGTAATAAATATGTGTTACTTTATTAGCTGATTTTTTAAATATTCATATGAAGTAGAATTTATTCAGAAATTACTACACGAGAGAAGAAAAAAACTTTTTGTTTCTTATTTGGATGACACATCTGTTTCATATTTAGATGCTTCACTGACTATCGATGAAAAGGACCAACTAAGAACTAAACTAAATCTGACAAACGAGATGACTTCAACTTTTCTATCGTCAATTTTCTTCATTCATGTAATGACCCGCTTATTTGATATACTATAAGGCATACTCAGAGAAAGATAAAATTTTAAACCTTGACAGGTTACTGACATTGAAGTTGATGTTACGGGGATTTCAACAACGTCGTTCAAGTCTACATTTCGTTAATCCTATGTTCGTTTTTATGACCTTGTTAGAAATTATAATCTATCATTAGGTCATATCTTGGCTGTTTCATACTTATTTATAGGTCTTTGTTTTTATACAGAATTTGAGTACGGAAAGTTCCGTCGAACTGATCAAACATATGGTACACGGCGGATTTGAAACGGAATACTTACTCCTTATAGGCATCTGAGCACAGCTCTGGAATTCCAATGTTCCAAGTTTTCTGTCCTCCTTACAGAATGGTACCGTATTTTGTGGGAATGATCACTGTTCGTTATTTTTATCGTTTTATTCATCAGTACGGCGCCGCTGAAGGGCCAGGTAAAAATATTTTTACATATTCGGTAAAATTAGAAATTCGTTCGAACGAATTGGTTATTTGTTCGGACGAATTAGATATTCGTTCGGACAAATTAGAAATTCGTTCGGACAATTTTAAATTAGAATTTGTTTGAACAAATTTGTAATTTGTTCGGACAAATTAGAAATTCGTTCGAACAAATTAGATATTTGTTCGAATAAATCAAAAATTCGTTCGGACGAATTACATATAATTGTTCGCACAAATTAGAAATTCGTTTGGACGAATTAGTGAAAAAAAAATGGAATAGCTGTCAGGAGGCCTCAATTAATGCGCCATTCTCAACAAGACATATTATTTTTATTTGTTTGCAAAATAACTTTCATCTGCATATAATCCACAATTATAAAGGTGAGAAGCTGGTTACCGGGTTTTCCAACGAGACCTGTTTTTTTTTTTTGGTCATATTGTAGCAAAAGTAGGTGACAGTCGCTAAATAGGTTTTTCTGCAACTTATATTTCCAATGCGCAGAGAACATTTATAAAAAGAGCACTTGCGCATATTGTACACTCGAGTGAGTATAGCATAGATGTAACTTGCAAATGAAATCCTTTGATGACGTCATAAAAATTGTAAATCTTCTAATTTACATTATTTGCAGTAGAAAAAAGTTAATAATCATAGTTACCAGAGGCAATAGCAACTTCAATCCACACCAAACTTATGATTAGTAAATTGAGCATTTGGACGACATCTACCAATTTGAGAACAACTTCCAATAAATACCATTTACTTTTCAAGACGAAGAAATTAATTTCCTTAATTTTATTCTATTTTATTCTGTTGCGTCCGGGATCACGTAACTCTTGCCTTTATTCTATGGGCAACCATTAATATTTCATATTATCTGTTTTATTCCTGTTATTTTTTTTTACCTGACATTCGACTAACAATTAGGTAGGTATGTGTGAGTGTAAAGAATAATGGTCTAATTCTTGTATAAAGTTTAAGTATTTTCTATCTAAATAAAACAATTCTCTTGTTTGTCCGTTTGGGATCTTTTCAATGTTCTATACATGTGTTTAAAGGTAATCATCTTTAGTTACCTCATTAACAATCGGTACAAGGTCATTAGACAACGTTTACCATTATGTAAGTTTCTGCTGTCCTATAAACCCCATACATCATAAAAGAGATTTTCCTTCCGTGTTAATAGGAAATAAATCCCAAAAGGAAACAATTTTTCGCAATGTTAAAGAAAACGGTAAATAAATTATTTCATACTTATTTTTTCCTTCATTAATTGTTCAGATTCAACTGGGGTTTCAAATTTCAGATGTCAAGTATACAGACAACTCTATGTAAGCCGTAAATTCCTTTTAGAAGTGTATGTACTCTTTGCTTTCAAATAACGACAGTCCAAGATTTTAAACTATATTGGCTTTGCTTTTATTCATAGAGCAACGTTGATATCTTCATAAATAAATGAAACAATTTGTCAATGGTCAATAGATTTTTATTCCCCCACCTTACTATTAGTGTGCTAGCATTATATCGTGAAAAAGGTTAAATGAATCCATTCCTTAAAACCAGCAGGAAAGGAAAGACTTCTGACCTTCGGAAAAAGAAGATTAATTCTTAATTATGAACTTTATTAATTTGACCTCATCTTTCAATATTGTTTCAATGCATTAATTTCAACTGGTTTTATTATTTGATTTATATAGAATATTAACTGTATTTTATAAAATCAAAATATGATGAATCA
The DNA here is from genome assembly GCA_003671525.1 of Saccostrea glomerata. Lineage (NCBI taxonomy): Eukaryota > Metazoa > Mollusca > Bivalvia > Ostreida > Ostreidae > Saccostrea > Saccostrea glomerata. The sequence goes on along the minus strand of PRKT01000171.1, from coordinate 297,427 downwards.
ATTGCAACTTCTCGAACCTTTCTGGCAACTGATAAGAAGACCTGAAATGCATTTAAATCACCCGATGTTTAAAATTCTATACAGAAAGCAGGACATTTATTGGTTAGACAGTTGTTTGTCTCTTCCGCGGTATATTAAAAATATATTTTTGAAATTCAATAAGGCTAAGATCCAAAGTGAACTCTGCAGATAAGATGTATCCCTACATTTATTTTAATGTTAATGAAAACGGTGTGATGTCTACATAGCACATTTAACGAGGCTAGGGGGTGGCAGCCATTTTTAGACTATTTCAATCTCCTTTAAAAGGAGAGCTCCATATAAAGATATACAAAATGATCAAATTTTAAAACCAATATATATGATTTTTTTCTTTGCCAAATGATAGTTGACAGCTAAAGATACCGTTTCTAAAAAATAAGTTAAATCTGGTGGTTAATTTGGGATTAAATTGTTGACCCACCAGCCTCCTTAATGTTTTCCCGCTTGTCCCAAGACCCGAGATAAGGTGCGATAGTATGATTCTGCTATAAATGGATCTTAAAAATGTAAAATTCGTCACCAGATATATCAATAGAGGTAAAACTTTGTTAATCATATAATTATAGTTTTGTTTAGTTCCAAATCCTCGGGGAAAAAAACATGTCTACGCATGAACAAAACGCTTTTATTATACCAGGTGTTACTAGGAGAAAAACGATGACGTAGACCTCAAACTGTAGCGTGCATAAAATTCCACTAATCAAGATCAGCTTGGAACGGTGTTAACCTTTGCTCCTTATAAATATTCATGAACTACCTAATAATATTCTCAGTTATATAGGGTTGAAAACGTTTCTCTTTAAAAACAATGAAACTCATAATGATCAGAGGAAGTGTGTTAATTAAGTCATAAGAGTGAGGCTAAAAGTTTCTTCAAACATAGGAAATGAAAGTTCTAGGGGCTGTTTTCTTCTATTTAAAGAGTAATTTTTAGATTTATGAATGTAAAGTACTCTGGGTTTTAAAACTATAAATAAAACTAAAAAAGCAATTAATAAACGATGATTTAATGGATACATTTTACACATAATACAGAAAGACAATACGAGATTATAAATGGTTTGGCGTTAACAGCAAAGTGATTTAAGCATAGTGATTTGGCATAGTGACTCACAAGACTTCTAAAGACAGAAAATTTAGACTTTATCAATAGATACCGTTTTGATTTTGCAGGAATGATCGGATTTTGCTGTGCTAACAATATCACACTCGAAGGTATCTTGAACTTGTGGCTCAAATTTCTGTCCCTTCGGAAAAAGACTGACAATGCAAAGATTTATACACGTTTACATAATGACGATTTAGCAGAAACAACATAGATCTTTAGCTATAGCAGAATATATATATAGTCCACAGTTTACTGTACAAATTTTACTTTCTGCTGAGTCGGTAGACGTGTACACTTTTCACACGAAACCCCCCTTAAACCCCAAGAATAGGTCCCTTTTCTCAGTACTGTGTGTATCCCATGGACTCTGCCAGATCTGTGATTGGAATATCAGCGACCCCTCGTCCTTTTCCGAAGTTCATGCCTGACTGACTCGCTCCTTTATTACTTCCATACTGTAACCCTATTGTTCCCGCTCCTTCTTGTGAGTACTCGTCTGCGCGGATGTCAGAAATATGTCGGACAGCACCGAATGACATGCCTGTTTGACTAGCTCCCCTGTTGCTTCCAGACTGCAGTCCAATGACGCCTTGGCCCTCCTGAGTTGCGTCATCAGCACGGATGTCAGCGATGTGTCTAACCGCCCCAAAAGACATTCCTTTCTGACTCGCAAATTGATTCGTACCAGATTGTCCGCCCGTTATTCCTTGCGAGTCCTGTGACATGTCGTCTACTCTAATATCAGAGACGTGTCGTCTGCCACCAAACGACATGCCAGACTGACTTGCGCCCTTGTTGCTTCCGGACTGTAGTCCTATGACGCCCTGTCCCTCTAGAGATGCTTCATCAGCACGAATGTCAGCAATGTGACGGACGGCCCCAAACGTCATGCCGGACTGATTTGCAAATTTATTGGTTCCTGCCTGTGCTCCCACAATTCCTTGTCCTTCCTGTGTCATATCATCAGCGCGGATGTCAGCAATATGACGAACTCCACCAATTTTCATTCCTTTTTGTGAAGCATACTGATTCGTGCCTGCTTGTGCTCCAATGATGCCTTGGCCCGCTCGATCGAGATTATCTGCTTTGATGTCAGCAATATGGCGGGCTGCTCCAATCTTCATGCCCTTCTGACTCGCGCATTTGTTTGTGCCCGCCTGTAATCCAATAATGCCGTGACCTGCCCGCTTCTGTTCCTCCGTAAAGTGAACGACATGTTTTTCGGTTGGTTTAGATCCTATAGTAGGGCCATTAAAGGAATTTCGTTGAGCCTGAAACGGTCAAAGCATTGATAAAGAATCACCTTCATTCAATAAGTATGCCTCTTTTCAAAGTGAACAGCTCATAATTGTAATTCAGCTATCTTTAGATTAGAAAAATGCTCTATATATGTACCTTTCTTCATTTTCATTGCGCATTATGTTAGGTGACCAATGCTAAATAATTAATAATTTTCATTTCCTCTTGATAACGTCTTTTTTAAGTGATGTAGTATTGGACTTACTAAAGATAAAATTTCATTTTGAAATTCTCCTTAAAAATAAATCATGAAATTGTCTACATAAAAAAGACATAGAAATTGTGTAAAATTTATTGAAAAACATAATACAATTTTTGTAAATTTTTTGCATCTATTATAAGCAAAATAAAAATAACAGAAGGGGTAAAATTGTTTAGGGCATTATGGAAAAGTTTCTATTGTTTTAATTAAATGCAAAGAGTCTAATTTCATGCAAACGTCCCTGTCCATTTTTTGTAAGATGAGTGCATGTGCGAAGGAAGTGATATAAATGAGTCTGCATTCAGTGCAAATGCACATGTGCTTGCCAAATGTTCTCTCGTCAAATTAATAATTTAATTTATAAATATATTGTTTGTCATCAGTTTTTTTTATTCGAATTTGAAAAAGTTCTAAAGTTTGAAATCTGGTTTAGTTTATTCATCCGCAGTTACATCCCCCTTAGAATCGGACTTCACGACAGCCTTTGGTGGTTTGTATCCCGTTTTCTTGCAAAACTCATCGGCCAAATCGACAACCGCTATGTCAGACACATGACGTTGGGCGCCAAAACCGCGCATGCCCTTTTGACTGTCTCCGCCAGTGAAGGAGATGACAGGCGAGATTTTGTCTGTACCCTCTCGCAGAAGGTCATCAGCTCTAATGTCGCTAATATGTCTAACTGCGCCAAATCCTCGCGTTCCTTTCTGGCTGTCAAACTTGTTGGTGCCGCTCTGCAGGCTAATATCCGCTTGTCCTTCCTGGCTTGCCTTGGACACTTTTATGTCAGAAATGTGTCGAATGGCGCCAATACTCGTCATACCCTTTTGGCTGGCCCACTGATTTGTTCCGGCTTGTAAGGTAATGCATCCCTCCGACTGCTTGTCAAATTTGTCGGCTCGGATATCGGAGATGTGCCGGACAGCTCCCATGGCTGTCATTCCTTTCTGGGAGTCCAGTTTATTTGTACCAGCCTGCAGACCAATGGTACCATGACTTGATTTCAGTTGCTCATAAGAGAAATCTCTAGCGTTTTTCTCAACCGGTTTGTTACCAACGGTTGGGCCTTCAAAACCATTGCGTTGGGCCTAAAATAAATGAAGAAAATCAGATATTCTTGGTTGAGCTCCCTTGAAAGGGCTTCATTTACAAAGCATTTTGTACTAAGTGGAATTTTTTGCTTTAAAGGAAGAAATAAAAGAAAGTAATGGCATTCTGATTAGGAAAAAAACTTTAAAAGCCCATGGTCTTGTCAGTAGCGCCAAATTACACAAACAACGAACATTCAAACAATAGAAAAACCTGGAAATTGCATTCCATACTCAGAGAATCTCTTCGGAAGTTTGATTTTTATTATTTTCTCTAAAATAAATATTTACGTACAAGAGAGAAGAAAAATCAAAATCAACTTACAAAAGATTTAGTAAGCTGTTCAAACTCCTCAATGAAAGGCCCACTAGTGGTACTGTTTATCTTCTGTCGAAATTAACTGTTTGTGGTACAGGATGAAATATATTCATTAGATTTTAAAATTTCAATTTTGATACTGCAGTTATCTTGTCACTGCGCGAACAGCCGTAGCTTACATCAAGTTGGACTATGAACAATTGGATTTGATGATCCGTAATGCTTGAATACGTCAGACGATTACGTTAATTTTATAGTATACTAATATGCAGTATAGTTCAATTTATATCAGCTTTTAAAGGACTTTAGCGATTTAGTTTTTAAGCTTGAAAAAAAAAACAACTTTTATTTATCTTTGCTTAATCTTCGCAACAAAAGTATAACAAACAAGAGTATCGATTTTTCAATTCTTTCTGTTGCAGCCATAAGATTTACAGGAAGATCTTTTATGAATGCCACACTTTATACATGGATAGTGGTCTAATCTTATTGTTTTTTCAATGCCACAAGACCAAAAGAACTTATCTTCGTATTCGTTCACATTTGAATTAACTTCATCGTTCATTCGAGAGAATGTGTATTGTTCACGCAATATTAATTTTTCAATTTTTGTCACAATTCTGTTCATTTCTCCGCCTATTTCCTTTTTAAAGTAACGGACAACAGATAAAAAATAATAAATTTTATTCACAACACAGCGTCCTTACATCATGAAAATTTACATTGTACGTACATTGTTATAATAAAAGATGACACGTGTCATATTTCGACGTCGAGTCTTTGTATAAAAGTGTATAAAATAATATTTACTCAAACAAATACACATTTCATTACAGTCTCACTTCTATATAATGATTTCCGGTTTCCGGTCTCCGGCAAAAGGGCCCATATGGAACATTCCGAGGTATCTTATGGATTTGCCTAAACAAGTATAGCATGTTTATCCAGACCTAATGTTTTGCATTTTTAGCAAGAGCAGAGAAAAGCACAGAACTGAAAAATGACATATAAATAACAAAACATCTCGGCCGAGATATGTTTATTTTTGTTCTCTCATCACGTAGAAAGCAGTCTGACAACATTTACATTAGCAAGGGTTTAGCGCATTTAAAGTTCCGCGTAGCTCTCGGATATCCGTTGTATTTTTAAGACGTCTTTAAGGGTCCAGTGTTTATATATTCTAGAATATAAATAGTCAACAAGTAGTCCATATATTTCGTTGCACTTTGTTTCGAAAGTCATGAAAACCATGGCAGATATAAATGTTTTTAAAAGTCTATTTCGATGTTGATCCTCCTTCCCAGATTTGATTTTTTTACTGTGAATAGTCCTGCATATCCTGAATTTCCTGTTGAGATGGCGTGTAGCCCATTTTACGTCTCATGTCCTCGGCCAAGTCGGTAACCTTGATATCGGAAACGTGACGTTGTGCTCCAAATGATGTCATTCCCCTCTGACTGTCGAATCTGTTGGTACCGTATTGTAAGCTGACCTCTGCAGCAGCCTCTCGGTCCAAGTCGTCAGCCCTAATATCAGCAATGTGGCGGACTGCCCCGAAACCGGTCATACCTTTCTGGGAGGCGAATTGGTTTGTGCCGGATTGTAAACTGATGTGAGCTTTGCTGTCATCGGAATATTGATCAGCTCTAATATCTGAGATGTGACGAACGGCTCCGAAACCACCACGCATTCCTTTCTGGGAGTCGAATTTGTTCGTTCCTGATTGGAGACTGATGATACCGGCCGATTCCTTGTCGTACTGGTCTGCTCTAATATCTGAAATATGCCTAACAGCACCAAACCCTGTCATTCCCTTTTGACTGGCGAATTGGTTAGATCCAGCTTGTAAACCAATATGGTTCTGTCCATCTTGAGTTAAGTCGTCTGCCCTGATATCAGCGATGTGACGAACAGAGCCAATACGCATGCCTTTTTGGGTAGCGAATTTATTTGTGCCACTCTGAAGACCAATAACCCCATGAGATTGCTTGAGCTGCTCGTATGAGAATTGAACTTGGTGACGCTCGGTGGGTTTGGAACCGCAGGTCGGTCCATTAAAACCGTTACGTTGAGCCTAAAAGATACAAAGACCGATTCCAAATTTTAATGTTTTGGTTATTTTGACTTGATCATTCAATAATTTTGGTTAGAGACACGAGTACTTCAAGCAGGCACTTGATTTCATCGGGATGTATGATTCAGCTATCCCAAAAACAGCGTAACTGGCCCTGTTGTCATTTTTCTTACCGAAATTATAACAATCCTCAACAGAAACGACAAAGCCTAATGGTTGTAAATATTTATTTCTCATCTTTATACAATTTTGAAAAGTTAATGTAATTTGATTAGTTGTTGGTGCTGTTACGATTATATAGGTCCTCGATTCGTTACATTAAATATCTGATGACACCAATTCGATCTAGCTAAGTTACTATATGAGAGAAGAAGCTCTATGGGCGAAGAAGATCTATACATAAATGAGGGAACTAAGTAAATTATCAAAAACCAAACTCCCGATGAAATCGTTATGAACTACACTCAAATATTTACTAATCAATTCGTAAGCATAATGCAAGCACACAGCCTAGAGACTTTACATTGAAGAAAAATATCTACAACATCAAAGCGACAGAAGAAAATTTACACAACTTTCATTACAATCAAACAGCCAATGGCTAAGCAAAACAAGAAAAAAGAGTCAATGTTAAAAAGACGCTTGTTACTTACCGCTAAAAACATGCAAAGCTTTCAATACGAGCGCATGCCACTTCTCCTGCCCAGAAAACTTGGTGATCGTTGAAAAGGAACCGTCTTAATCACACTATCTCTTTGAAAGCGCAGAGAGTTGTACATCAATTCAACGATTATTCCAAGCAAACATTTTATATGCAATTCACTCGATATTTACTGCAGCAACTTGGTGTTTGCCAAAGGTAACATCTGCATTACAAGCACCATTCAATTATCTAGAAACCATGCAGATATTTTCATTTGATATATCTTTTCATTAGATTAGAAATGTGCAAAAACAGTCACGTTGCAGATGCAAAAACAGCACAACATAAATATATTGTATCATATCCCTTCAACAGCTTGAATAATTATCGTAAGACCTGTTGTTTTTGTTACATGTATTTTGAATACAAGGTTTCGTGCAAGGGAAATATGATTGTGATTAGATTATCTGGTTAAAAAGGTTAAAATGGTGCTGTGTTTGTTAACTAAAAATAATACAGACCAAATAAGAGGCCGAGTAGCCTTTATGGCCATCCAAATTTCCAAACGAAATTGTTTTTTGTACAAGGTTTTCCTATAATATCGGCTTTTTCTTGATTTTAATAAATATCTATATATGATTCAGGCAAATTTTGGGCTTTTTCCCTCCTTTATCTGAATTTTGTGCTATTGAAAAAAGGCACGACCGTCTTGGAATATCTGCGTCTCCTGAAAACCTCGTTAAAATTTTAAAGAAAAAAAAATCTGAAACAAAACCGATGAAAAGGTTCACCAAATTAACTTAGATGACCTTAAAAGTGTTCTTAGGAATTTCTGTTGAAGGCAATATATAATCATTCTTATAAAAGCGTTAGTATATCAAGCAATGGTATGTGAATGCAACCAACATAATCAGGGTGAAATATATAGATATCAGAGATAGAATAACTTATCGCCCTTACCTCTGTCCCGACCTGCAGGATGGTAGCGATTACCATGGCCATGTTTCTGCCTTCGTACAAGTCCACTGTCTGGAACAGGCTGTTGTCGGGGACACCATAGGCATTGGCGCCTTTCAAAAACAATTCGATGTTTTCCATCTGAAAGGAGAGAAATAAGGCTTAGCGAATAAAAAATAGGGCTGCCGTTGTTCATCACAATTTAGAATTTTTTTTGAGGAATTATTTTCAATCAGGAGGCCCATGGACCATGAGTAAAATAATTCCCTTTTCTTTCTCTCTGACAACAGAAAGACATCCCGTCGGTCAACAGTCCCAGAAAATCGGTTTTAAAAACCCTTATTAATTATATCAATGGACTCTGTCCCCTTAAAAGAAGATTATCAAAGTATTAATGTTTTATCACTTAATGATCAAAAAGACCCTCCCCGTCCTAAAACCAAGACCCCTGACCCAAAGCCATGAATTTCACAATTTTGGAAGACACACGGTTGCTCTTTAACTATGCACTGTGTTTGTCTGCAAGTTATACAGAATGAGAGAAGGTAATTTACAAAGAATTTATGTATGTCCAATATGTGATCAATTAAACGCAACCCCCAACTAATGACCAAAAAACGTGTCACAACTTTGACGAGAACATCTTTCCTAGTGTTTGTTAAATATCATGTAATATCGGCTTTTTACATTCAAAACAGAAATATTTTATTGCTTCTTTCATTTTAATACAAACTAAATGGGTGATTTACATAATGATATACACGTACTCTAATTTTACAAAGGATAAACTGTGATCAGAAAGCTAACCCAATTATCTGGTGAGCATAAAAAGATAACGTTATAAAGTCATTAAGAGAATTCAATCACCCATTGATTGTTGAGTCAGTTGTTAATTTGACTTTCAGAGCTTTCGCTTATAAATGATATGAACAAAGTGATAAATCACATAATTTGTATATTTTTTAACTATTATATAACAAATGTAAAAATGCCACACAAAAAAAAACACTAGATTTGTAGGTTTTGCAACAGTATAATACAGAATTTAAAAATGTGCAAGGGCATCTATAAAAGGAAAATCACAAAGGTTCTTTTTTTTTCTTGGTTTCAGCCATGCATGACAATACAGACAATATAGAATGAAAGAACAATGAAAGAAGAGGTATTTTCTTATAATTTCATCCAAAAATAGCAGAAAGAAAATAGTAAATAAAGTAAGATATGCTGTGAAATCACTCCAACAGCATTAGAATTGACTATTTCAGCACTGAATACAGAATACAGGCAAAGTAGTCAAGTTATGCAGACTAAAGAAGAAAGGGCAATTTATACTTTCATTACTTACCGCTGTTTCTCTATGAGGCAAACATGCATCTTTTTTTATTAAAAAGGAAGCAAGCTTTCAAGATAAAATAAAAAAAATTCACAATGCAGCACCTGCACTGTCTTAGAATTTCTCTATACAAAACTCAGGTTATAAGAAAGAAGAATCGGATCTCTAAAGCAAACAAAATGGTAAAGATAGAGGCTTTTCTAGAGACAGCTACATGTACAACACTGACATTCACTGCTCGAGCTGGCCATGTACGTTACCTGCTTGAAGGGAAGAGGCGAAGTGTTGAATTTGAGCTTTATTTTACTACATCCCATGGGAAGGTTTGGTGTTCCTTCGTATAACTTTTGCAATAATCTGTAAATGCGTATTGCAATATTGAACCTTTTACTCTAAGACACTATACCTTATCTCTACCCTTAAAACCTAAATAAAATGGCCGCCACCTCCGGGTGCTTGACTACAGTCTGAAACAAAAAATTTGTTAGTTTGGATTGGGGTTTACCTGCTTGAAGGGAGCTTGAGAGGTGTTGTATTTAAGTTTCATTTTATCACAGGCTGCTGGTTTGTTTGGTGTTTCCTCGTACAATTTCTGTAAAAGTCTGTAGAAATAAACCAAATAAGATTTCATATTCATTTGGCTGGAAACGACAAAAATTGGCAAAAAGAGTAGCATACAAAGAAATGCACAACAGAAAAAGACCGTATAATAATTTCATAGGCACACTTGTTGCTTTTAAAATTATATGCTTATATATCTAAGAATCATGAATTTAATAGCTATCCAAGTTATACTGTCTAACCTGGATTGGGTCGGTTTACGCTTTAAGCTGTTTCAATCTAGGTTATATAAGTAAAATACTTAGGTAGCTTTTTCATTTATTCTTTATAATTAAATTTTCCATCCTTAAATTTTGAGAAGACAATTTGTTCTCCAAAAATGACTTCAAATCGAACATATTTTAAAAGCAACGTCAAGTGGATTGATTCGTTTTTGACTTGGTGACGTATGAAACAAATAAACTTTTTTGTCCAATCAAATGACGCGTTACAAATAAAATGAAATTATGAACAAAATTAATAAAATAAATAGTACTTTTTAATATAGATTTATGGTACGTACTTGATAAGAAGGATTCCGTCCTTTAGATTCTTCTCTACCGTCATAGCTCCCTCGCCAATGTCTTCATTTAGAAGCTGTTTGAACCACTGTCTAACTTCAGCCTCGGCCTGAGGGTCGTACTTGGCGCCCATCTGAAATCGCAGATGTCTAGAGTATTATAATTACGGTCTAATATTACATATATCAGTGTAATATTACTATACATTTTATCTGTCTCAGAGTAAAAAAAGAAACCAATGTGCAATAAGCCATCAGTCTTTTTTTTGTTTGGAAAAACACAAAGTGCCATGAAAAACATTCTCTGATGTACAAGAACACAAGAATACATTCATGAATAATCTAGTTTTATGAGCATTAATAGCATTTATATCTGCGTACATTGCGAAACAAATGAGCTAGACAGAAGCAAATAAAAGAAAATTCCAGGTACATATAATGTTTATAACGAAATAATACATAAGTGGTGTTTTAACAGATGTTCTCTGCCAATGAATGATCTTACACTATTAGACTTCACCTCGAGTGTTTATTATATGGGGCATTACATAAGTGATATGGCTCAAAAGGGCCGTTTTATTCTTATAGTAAGCAATTTTTAACTGACTTGCTTTAATAGTAAAGCACAAAACAAAGTTTACACTTCTAAATGAAAATGTAAGCAATATATTTACTTCAAGTTCTTGTACAGTAAAACTGGGTTTTAAAGAACCTAATTATAGTTATAAGGGAACATTTACGAATCTTATCTTATTTGAGATAATTGTATCACGTTTACTCTTTTCTTGGGTCCCCTGGATATTAATCAATGGATATATTTTGATGAACCATTGTTGTGAAGTCACAAGAAGTTTTTGCAGAAAAATGAAGTATACTAATATGGATTCATAAATGAAAGGCGTAAAACATCGATTCCAAATCTCCAAAGGCAATGCTTTGAGGATAGATATGATTTTTATCAAGCTCGTTGATTTGTGATTGGATATGAATTTTATCTAATTATAAAAACTATATCCAACCATAAATCATGGGAGTGCCTATATTTCCACTCAATTACTAATTACAGATATAAAGGGTCGCTGTTATAAGGAAGCTAAATTAGAATTCCCAGAGACTTCGTTATAACCGAGTTGTACTGTATGTGCATCAGAAAGTGAATGTGTATTGTGTACATTATTTCTGGCTGTCATGATACGTTTTCTTGATTTCTAACCATCATATATATTTTTCTAATCATTTATTTTAAAAAAATTATGTAAGGTTGACATATACTAAATAATTATATATATGTACAATAAAATTAAACTCAGTTTTATTAGAGAATATTGAGTACAAATAATTAAGATTTTTTTCTCAAACGTTTGAAACACAAATTTGGTATTGCTTAATTATTAGTAAACTGACTTGGATAAACTAGGTATATGTATGCACTATCAATTATTAGGATAAACGGTGCAATATGGGTATAAAATACAGGCCCGTATACCAGCCAATAACAGCTTTCTTTGTCTAATGTGATCAAAACATAATGCATATATATTTTCTAGAAATTTGTACCACAGACAGGTGAAGAGGCATCAATTTACCTCCAACTGTTTACATACATCGCTCTAAATTAGGCATGCGCATGTCTGATCCGACACATACGTTCGTGTATATGCTATAGCTTCCAAGGCCGATCCACTGGGAAATGTTGGCGACTTTTCAAATCGAGCTTGCGCTGAATAAGCAGTGATATGCCAAGAGTGTGATTGCAGAGGAAAATTGTTGAATGTTATTCTCCCCTATAATTCTTTTATCGCGATTTCAAGAGACTTGATATGCTCCTGTATTTTTTTTTACTTTTGGATTACAATTTCACATTGTATGATAGTTGTTGCCTAATATTTCGCCCCCTCATTTAATTAAAAGTATTGTTTCGATTTCTCTACAACTTTCCCGAAACAAAAGTTGTGTATTTCTAAGAAAAGATATCAACTATCTATATTTTGAATTGATAGATAAGAAAAACCAGGTGCTACCGTTCCCTGCCCTAGAGATTTTAAGTTCCTAAACGGTGACTCATCGATTCGCAGCTTATCGTTTTTGACGTCATTCAATGAGAAGACTGTACTTGTGAAGACCGCCGCAATAAATGATTGAAATAAACAGAAAGAAGTTTAGAACTTTGATTTATACTTTATATTGAAGTACAAGAATATAAATTTTCTTATAAAATTTCGATTTTAGGTAGTAAGCGATTCCATTGCGAGTTGTGTTATGCCCATGAAGCATATGATTTATCTAACGTTTTTCCAGCAGAGACGTGTTTGAATGGTAATCTCCTGCTGAAACGATGAGTAATCGTCTGTTGCAATTTGATTCTCTTTTTGACTCTCCAATATTCCTATGTTAGAAGATAATTATGTTAATTTAGACTAATGAATACCAATTCTTCCTTTCAATGAATCCAAAACGATAGCTTCTTGTTAACTGCACAGAAATGGAGGATTTTTTTTTGGTAGCTTGTTATCTTAATTTCTAGACAGATGGGTGTTTCAAAGTAAATCGCCTTTCATCAGATACGTGCTCTATAACACATAAATTCTATATAGCTGAATATGCTGGTGCTTTTTTGTACTAAATCTGACCATCTGAAGTCGATTACTTTAGCTGCTTTTTTTTTTAAAGGGGGTTACTTTTTTTTAGTTTAACACATATTGCCGAAGGTTTCGTTTATCAACTTAACAGTTACGTTTGACTTTCTGTGTAACCATCTTGAAACTTTTGTCTATAGAAGTTACTAATAATTTGGCAAGCGCTATACAAGAACATATTCGCTATAAGTGAGCATGCCGCTATGAAATCGCTACCGTATATACGCATATTGGACAATATTTCTATGATCCCTGACCAAGTTTTGTACAGCATGCCTGATAAATAATTTTGGAAATTGATATATTATTCTATATTGTGGATATCTGTATTCTGCGCATGCCCTGTATACCCGTTTGTCTTGATGAAGTGAGCCTGTTCTCGATAAAGTTCGCCGCATTGATGTGTGTTTGAGTCGGCCTGTGCTATCGGTGCTTGAGGAAGCGCCGCCTGTTTCCTAAATGTGAAAACACGCACAAGTGACAAAAGGAAAATAAACAATATTGACACATGCTTTTCTCTGGAAAAAAAATACCTTAAAATTTCATGCAAAAATAATTTTAAAAGCAGCTGAAATGATATCTGCTTCAGCTTTTGGAAAAAAAAATGTGCACAAAAAAGCAGAATTAAGTCAATTATCACGACAATGATATGAATATGAAGCAAGATAATTTTTATTTATATTACATATCCATGTTATGTTCTAATTTAAAAAACTTTTCCCCCAAAATTGTAAAAATAATTCCAATTCCGCTTTGACCTCCAAGTGCAGGTGATATGGTATAAATAGGAACAGGTAAAACTAAAGAAGTGGCCTGACTTTAGACTATGTTGCGTTGGATAAAAAAGGTTTGTATCTACATGTGTCAGGGGTCAATTCCATTACCTACCGCCTTCTTAATTGTCAATTTCCATTTTAGTTCGGCTTTTAATTCGGCCTGTAGTGTGAAAATACACCTGAGAATTAAAATTATATATATTTTACATAAAGTTCACAAGCTACATATTCTCGAAATTAATGCGGTTAAAATGACAACAAACAACATTCATGACTTTAAAAGCACACTGTAAGCTGACATTTATAAGCATCATCCTTTATTTCATCCACACACCGCATGTTGTAATGCAAGCCTATCTTGATTTTCCTTTGACCACAAAAACTAAAATAAACATGCATCGTTTCCAAGCCTCTCTGATAAAATTTGCCTGACTAAAATGTGGTTTTAATAAACCATTTTGGCTAGACTGGGCGAATAATTGGTAGGAAATTTCAACTGGGATTGTGTTCTGACCCACGTGACAGTTGGCACGTGGACTCGCTGACACCCACATGACGTTGGCGCGTGGCTGTCAAACAGTGGGAGGACGCCACTCACATTCCGCGAGTTATTGGGATTGTTGTTTATTTCCGGGTTTCCACATCAAAGTCAGCAAAAAGTCTTACCAACTCATCAGGTGAACTTGCTTTATCGAATGTTGATGAGTCAGCATATAAGAGGGTGTGCAATCATATACAAGATTAAAAGAACCCAAGTTTTTAATAATCAAAAATCTCCAAGTATTGTTTGGTTTATTGAAATTTAAACAAAAAGTTTATATGGACAAAATTCCTGGAATACTAAACTTTTTGAATCATAAACGTATTCACGCAGCGCGAAAGAATTCCTTTCCTGTTTATTTTTAGAAACATTCCAATAAAACTCTTTTCTCTTTCAGCGAGCCATAAGAGAGCAAGTCGTATCAGGTTTCATTGGTTCTGAATCTGCTGAGCCCGGTGCTGATAGATGTCAATTACACAGGGGTTCACATTTATATTGTTTTCTATCCAAGACGTTGCACAGTATTTTCAATATTTCATCTTGTTCTTTCAAAATATTAATTAGTATAAGACTGAATGTTTTAATGTCCTAAATACGAAAAACGTACATCGAAAATGTCACACAACTCATTTTCAAGAAATATAAAATCATCAAACACGAAAATCCTCAAATATAATTATATCCATTCCTTTTGCATTACATTTTGTTAGAAAAGCATAATTACATATCTTCACATTCAGATCCTGAAATAATCAAATCAACACAAAAAACACGAAAATACAAACCTTGCTCGAAAGTGCACGATCCATACCCATGGGTTTCATTCGTTCAGCCATTTTTGAATGTCTTTTTAACTCTAACTATTTAAACTAATTCACAAAACAGATCGTCTTCCCCGTGCACCAAGGCCTATCTCCCTTCACAGCAGATGATAAAATGGAGGTAAAGTGACAGAGGATGTACAACAGCTCCCTCCTACTGCCTTCCCGACTTACAGCACCGTTAACAATTGCTGAGCAGCAAGTTTCGTACGGGCAGAATACCTAAATAGAGAGGATAAAGGGGGGAGCCACTTCTAAGCAAACGTTTTGGTACACGAAACGATCGAGTTTCAGATTGCGACATGCTTTATCCATATATGAGCAAAGCTTGTGAACATGTGATGTAAAATAGGCGGTACTCCTTAGCAACGTTTACCTCCGATTCCAAACTAATGGAAGCCATTGCGTTTTGCAAGAATGTAACGTTGAATCTGATTGGTTGTTGGTTCTTCGAACTTCCTGGAGTTCTTAGATGCTCTCATGGCAAGCAAATTTGATGTAAGTAATCATGGTAAAGACAGAACTGGCAACATTCTTGCTCCCACTACGTGGTCGTTCAATATGCCCTGACAATACCGGGATAGCTTACCGATTTATTGTAAAATGACTGCGCAAGAATGTCTGATCAAACCTCTTAAATATGTTTAATGTATTATCATAAAATTTCTAGACAAATTTATCCTATAGTTATTATCTTCTCAAGAAAGAGATTACCGATGAAATCCAATCCGTCTGAGGTTTTACAAGTGATTAACGGAATATTTTACCCACAATTCTTCATTTGTACATTTAATATAGTACATATACTTGTGTTTGGGTGCACAAGAACACTTTTGATCAACGGCCAAACTTTGTCAATCCTTTACTTTTTGATATTTACAGTAAATGAACAGACGATGACATACACAGATAAATAAAAATCTGTTTTCTTAAACCGACGAAGAGTGCAGTTCTTGCAGTGATTGGAAATGGGGCCCATGACCTCCATCTGAAGGAAAACTATCTATTTGAATCTGGAAACTCAATCAGAAAACGGCAAAAAGCAATACACTTAAAATAAACAACTAGCGCAGTTAAACTGGAGAAGTTCTTAAACTGGTAGAATTTGTCTCTAACTCAAGAGACAACTTTAGGATATTTTTTCTCTTACACGAAAAAATGTTTTTATGGTTTCGTAATGGATCTGTTTACTTTTCTTGAAGTGCTTAGCATAAATTAATTTTACGGACAAAAAGAAATAAATCATGTACACTTTTTATTATTGATATGTCACTCGCTCTTCTAATGAATTCTTAGAACGTCTCCTTTGATAATTCTCATGACCAATTTCAATAATTTTCAGAACCAAACTTTTTTTACTAGAAGTTCTGCTATCCTGGCTAAGATGCATTTAGGGTATTAAAATTTTTTTTAAAAAAAAGGGAGGGGAACAAAATTCATATATTTATTTATTATTAATTGTATCAAATTAGAAATCAAACTGAATGCTTTGCATCATGTCTTCCTCTTCCTTATAACAACATGCAGCTATCATCAAATCCTATTCCGTATTTCTGAAGAAAGCTTAGCGAAAATCTCAAATCGTTAGCTCCGCACAGTGAGTCTATATTTACGATTTTATCATTTATCTAGATGTTTGTTTAGGATCAAGATCATCTTCCCCCTACACACGTGGCCGCAATCTGCGGGGTCCTATTTTATTGTGTAAGATAGACTAGCAAGTGTTCTTTCGCTTCATCTTGTTAGCGCGTTGTTTACTCAGTAGCCGCCTTTGCATGTTCAATCAGGATCAAACCGGTTAAAACTCCTCGCGCATCCTGCTTAACATGAAAATTATTTGATCAAATAATCGTTGAAAATCTATATATTTGTAATCAGTGTTTGTGTAATTCGTAGGTACATGCATGATAGCCGCATACGCCGACGTCATAATATAAGTCATATGCGTTTACCATGATCTCATCTCAATCATGCATATTTTGGATTGGAAGAATTTTGTTGGAATTTACGATACATACCAGCAAAACAATATACACATATGTGAATTTCCAAGTACGGAACTTTGAAAAAGAAATACCGGTATCTGATTTTAATCAAGTCAATTAATTCAAGATCATCGTGCCTCTCTTATTAATGTACATTAACAATTTACGAGATGTTTGGGGAATTTATGTCTATCGCTCTCCATACATACAAAAAAGAATTGGACAACAAATGCTCCATAGATCTGTTCAAATATTTACTTTGCTCTTTTTTTTTATAATTGGTAATTTTAACATATTGTTTCCCTAATCATAAGGAAACATGTAATAAAAATGCAGCAATTAAAATTGATTGATGGTTTATAAAGAATGTTGGTCTTGAATCTCAACAATCGACCTGGGAGTATGAATTTTAGAAATTTTGTAGAATTGTCATGAACAAATTTTGTGAAATTTTAAAGTATGAATTGCTAAATTGGTTTTTCAAAATTAAAATAAACATGTTTTGAAATCAGTAATTCAAAAATGTCAAAACTTTGTAATGCATTAGTTTTGAATTTTTTAAATTCGCATACTTAGTATAAAACGTTTTAATTTGACACACACACACACAATGAAATAACGTCGGACGAGGACGAGCGATAAATAATACAAGTAACACATTTAAGAACGGAAGTAGATCGAACAATATACTGTAAATTCCCAAATATACGCGTGGAATCAATTATCGCGTAATTTCGCGAGAAGCACCACAAGCGAAATAAAATTACTCGCCTTCATTTTTTGGTGCTGAATTCTATGTCTCTATCAACCGCCCATTCGCGAAATAATATTCTCGCCATTTGACGTTTAAGAGTTCATTCGCAATAATTAATACTCACGAAAAAATAACGAATTTACAATTCAGTATCTTAGAAAGGGTTATTTGTAAAGCGGGTTTACCGATTTGTATATGCATAGACAGAAAATGCATATCAGAACGTGCAAAACTGTTTACTTTTTTGTGTCAGTGAACCTATGTATTATGTAATGTAATCAAAGAAACTATCTCTCAACTTCCGATTCAGCAAGAAATCTGAGAAAAAATTCAGATTGTCTTAATTTAGGCGAAGACCTAGCACGCTGGAAAAATGTTTCTCGGAGCATTAATCCTTTATGTACATTATGCGCATCGGTTGAAATATTCTTTCAATTAAGAAATAAAGATTACATAGATTGGTGTTATCTTTCCATTTTGCAAGTTTCCAATTTCATTTTGCATTTTTCGTTTTCAGAAGACAAATGATATTTGTCTATGACAGAAATAATAAAAACAGAGCATTAGTCTGCATAGTATTTCTCTAACTGCAAATTAAGTTACTGTACACATATAGTTGTCTAGGTGCACGCTTATAGTATAAACTTTATAAGAATTCAGATAAGTATGGTTATCGTTTTATTTAAATTCAATACAATAATCATTACCATGATATTCGAACCAATCTATAAAAAAACATACCATTTTAGAAACCTCTCAGATTCTGACCTGTAAAAATTATTCTAAGACATTGCAACTTATAACCTTGAACCTTTTCTAGTGATCTCTGGTGAAGTTCAAGATAGTACTTCACACAGTGCCAATTTTCCCTAAATTAATTACGTACGTGTAGTTGTAGTGTAATGTAATACCAAGCTGTCTAAAGTCTGGCAAAGGACATATTGCCTTGACATTTTACACTGAAGCAGAGGAATATCATCATATGGGAAGATTTTATCACGCCAGCTCTTAAAGTAAATTTTAAGTTGAAAAAGCTAGAATTGTGAATGTCTCATTTTAAGAAGGCTTGTACAACTGTAGGCTAATGTATAATTAAAAGAAATACACATAATGATTGCTTCCTAAGATTGAGTTTGAAAGCTTACTCGAGCTTCCGACTCAGGTGAGCTTAAATGAAGACAAGAGACCCATGGGTCACAAAGCATCATTTGAACAATTTTGTATCTACACTTCCCAAGGATGATGAAACTTTCACAGAATCTTTATTACATATTGCCATTGTGCACGTCCTATTTTACTTTTTGATCCGACACATATTTTGGGTTTCCTACAGCAAAACATGTACAGTGCCATTATATTCATATAGGAGGCGGGGGTATCATTAAGTGAGCTCATTGCTCACAGTACCTCTTATAGTTTTCTATATATCCTCCTATTCCCTATTGTTGCCCCTGTGTACCCCCAGGGGTCATGATTTGAACAATTTAAACTGTGAGGAAGATTCTTTGAGTATCTATATTTTAATGACAAATTCTGGGGGAAAATTATATATTTTTGAGGAACGTGTAAAAACACTGTTGCCTGACCCTATTCTTTCAAATACATGATTTACTGTGACCAATTATCAAACGTGAATATCAAGGGGTAATACCTTCACTCAGTAGAATACAAATAGGCCAGGACTACAACACTTGACTGTTCAAAATTCTAAAACTTTTACTGTTTGCCTCCAAAATATCCAGGAACAGATTTAGCCCCTCCCCCTTCTCATCGGAGAAACACAAGAACTCCAGGGACCACAAGTTCTTAAAATATTTTGTACAGCAAACATGCTCATCAAATACATACACCTGTTTCTTTACTTTCTTACATGGCCATGGAGTAGAGAAAAGAGGCCCATGGGCCAAATAGCTCACCTGAGCATTGGCTAGGAGCAAAAGCCATTCATCTTTCCTGACCCAGTGGTTCTTGAGAAGAAGATTTTTAAAAAATGCAATAATTATTTTACTTATTCCTAATTATCTTCCCTAGAATTAAAAGTGTGGCTATTCATTTGAAGAAATTTGAATCCCCTCCACCCACGGTTACTATATGGCAAGTATAGTTCGGGAAAAACAGTCGAAAATGTGAAAAGTTTATAAACAGACGGAAAAAGAATGATCAGAAAAGCTCACTTGAGCCTTCGGCTCAGATGAGAATTTTTTTTTTAAAGAAATTGTGCGTTTTCACTGTATAATCAATAGATCCCCCCCCTCCCCTTTCTTCATCAGAACCCCTGATCTTGGGACCGTGAATTTCAAAATTTTGAAAGAGGCATACACCATACACTTCCTGTTTTAAAAGGAGGAGAGAAGAAAATTTTTGAAAGAAATAATGCATTTTCACTATACAATCAATACAGCCCTGCCCTGATACCAGGATTCCTGACCCAGGGGCCGTGAAATTGAGGCAGCCATGCACATCATAACTATGTACTTACTTAATTATTAAATACCCAGGAGCAGAGGAGAAGACTTTCAAATATTTAATGTATTTTCACTATATATAAATTGAGCCCCGTCCTAACACCAGAACCCCTTATCCAAGGGGCAATGAAAGCAGTTTTGGAAGAGGCAGCCTTCTTCAATGTAACTACGTACGTTGTTTATCTAAAACCCAGGAACATAGAAGATTAGCCCCATCCTGGCACGAAATCCCCTGACCCTAGGGCCATGAATTTCATGGCTTAGGTAGAGGAATCAATGCTTATTACAATCATGCCAATAGTTTGACTGCTTTGTAAAAAAATATTTTCAAAGATTACATTAGTATTACTGGCTTTAGTCCAAGCCCTCGGGCTCCAAGGGAAAGGGACAATAAAATTCACAATTTATTTATATTTCCTTCACCTTTTTATGTTTTATTTTAAAATAGGTTGAAATTGGTTGAGCATTTTCAGAGAATTTAAAAATGTTCAAATGTTAACGCAAACGGACGATGGTGGACGAAAACACATAGAAATAGGTCACCTGAGTTACTCGGGTGGCAGAAAAAATGTAAATGTATCTAAAATAGTGACTTGCACTTTAAATTTTCAGACAAAAAAATTGATCAGATTGACAGACAGACACAGTGATTACAGTTCTCAAACGTCGTTTATGGGAACAAGATACTGGAAACATGCGTCAGAATAATAACGATAAATTCGACCTTTTTTCACAGCCCACATTTCCTCATATATTTTTTTCTGCGAGAATGACATATAACGGTGAGTATGAGGAAGATGTACATCAACAACCAGAAACACTCATGCTGCAGGTAATTAGCTGAAGATGTTTAACAGCGCTCAGCTCCAGCGGCCTTGACAGCCGTACTCTAAGAAAAGAAGTGAACGCTGCAGGGTTTTCGTGGGGCCAGTTATAATTATTTGTTGATGGAATATCTGATAATAATTGTGGTCGAGAGAAAAATTATCAATTTAAATATATTGTAGAATATTTGTTAAAATTATTATTATTTGCTTGATAATTTCTCTGAGGGACGGTTAAATGTTTTATTTGATAAAATTTTCATGAAAATATTTATTAAGTATATATATGGATTTGTTTAAAACTTCAAAAAAATCTCTTAAAAATGAAAGCTTAGGGATAATTGTTTTTTTTTATGTATATAGCCTTTATCATAAATATTGTAAGAGGTAGGAATTTGATATTAACTGTGTGTATTTTTAAAGAATAAAAATACTCCTTGCACTGAGGTTATTGACCCTGCATTTGACCTTTGACCACTTCAGATCATAAAATTCGTTTTGCTGAGGCTGTGAATATTTGTTACCTCAGGCGATAGGTTCTAAGCTACTTGAATTTAAATGAGGTGTTAAAGCAAATGTCTACAAGATAAAATATCGACAGTTTGGTTGTCCTAAGACTTTAAGAAAATTTTTAAAAAATATTTTTCGAGTCTCCGAGGGTTAGATTCATTGGTCGTACATTAGATCCATAAAATTTCCAATCAAATACATAAAAATATAGATGCTAAATTGTAAACTTTCTGTACTTTCTTTGAACCAAAATTAAGTGCCGGTATTGCATTCAGGGAGTCAAAGGTACTTTTTTGGAACAATCATGCAATTATGAAAAGGGCAATATTAGAAAAACACATTGCTGGTAAAGTATAGAAATTATCGTCATAGAAAAAAATTCTTGCGTATGAACACCATATAATGTTTGTCAACTTTATGCATATGTAATGCATTGCATATGCTCAGCGGTGATGGAAAAATCCAAAAGCCATAATACAGTAATTCTTAAAGAAGTTTTAGTTTGTTGAGGGTCCGTGTAACACTTAACAATTCAAATTTCTAAAATGATTTTGAGTTTTAGAATGTTAATATATTAGTTCAAATATCTAAAGGATGACTGCACTTAAGGATCTGCGAAATTTGCGAGAAAATAAACTTTCAAAACAAACATTTTTCTTTTGATTGCAGGAATGATCGGTTTATTCCCCGAATGGCTACTGGAATAAAACAACAAGTAATTATCACACTCAATTAAGGGGCCCGTCTACGAAAATATAATTTATAACATAAAAACAATATACGATGTAGTAAGAAATTTAATATAATAATATATTTCTAATTACTGTAGACGTACTTTTTCCCACGGGTCATAATTCCGCGGAATCTCAATTTCTGATGAATACGCGTTTAGAAAATTATGCGGGTTTCCTAGACTGTCACTATGCTTTACATTTATATAAAGTACCCTTGGACAAATTTAATTTGTGACCGCGTACATGTTGTAAATTAATACCACGCGGAAAAAGTAATTTTACAGTAATAAGAATTGCAATGTGTGTGGCATTTAATTTCCAAAGGTTTTTATTGGTATTTTCCAATTATTTTGCGTATTTGCTAAAAAGTACTAGTAACATTTTACGTATTTGCAAATTATAGATCATTTTTTTAGAACTGTTTATAAGCTGAAAGACGCGCCTATAAAAAATGTACTGTTTATGCAATATCCGTTAGAAAGGATGACTGCACTTAAGGATCTGCGAAATTTGCGAGAAAATAAACTTTCAAAACAAACATTTTTCTTTTAATTGCAGGAATGATCAACATCTTTTCTACAACTTTACTTAATTACGGTAAATAAAAGTATGTATTTACGATGTACAAATCTGTTTTCTGAGGTTGGGGTCAACACCATTTCTTCGATCTCCGTACAATAATGAGGACGCCCACTTTCTTTACTGACTTTATACATAGTCAGAGCATGTTTGTCTATTGTTCTCCTTTTAACAGTAGTTGTATATTTGCATAAGTAATGTTGTGTTAAAAGGAGATTAATAGACAAACATGCGCTCATGGTTAAAAAGAGAAAAAAACTGCTTCTTCTTACACTCGCTCTCTCTATTGAAACCAAGGGCTGCGACACGTTGAATATTATAATTCACCACGTGATATCTTTCTTCATGTAATTTTGCGAATACTAAATTCCGTCACGTGACATTGCTAGCATGTTTTGTGATAACTAGGACACTGTGTTCGAACACGTTGAATAGTCAGCCATCGATTTAAAATATTCTTTACTTACATGGATGGGTTCATACGTTTTAAACCTTTGTAAATAATGTACTTGTACCTTACAGAATGAATAGCAAGATGGAGAAAAGAGACCTCGAATTTTTGTTCAATACATGTCATTGTTATTCATCCAGTCTAATTCTAGATCCATTCTTACGATGTTAGCACCTCCTCTCATACATACATAATGCTTAATCAAGGGCAGGTAAGTGTAAATTCTCCGTATTTGGAAAACCGTAAGGACAAAAAAAATGAAATTAATTATTGTATTACAGTTTTAAATTATTATTAACATTAAAATTAGGTGTCAAATGAACATACTTCTGTAGTAAATATATAAAAGTGAAGTTAAGTTAAACATTTAAAAGCAACAGAAGCGATCGAAAAAGACCCAAAACACAGCGTTAAGTGCAGTCATCCTTTCAAAAATTCAAACTGATTTGGTATATTGGAATTTAATATTTTAGTTCAAAAATCTAAATTTTCACATTTCAAAACAGGTTTAAAAATTTTAATATTTAAGATTTTTACCTAAAATGTTCAAAATTCAAATTTCTAAAAACGATTTTTGTAATTTAAACGTTTGAGTTTTTAGTTTACCGTTTGTTCAGAAAGTTTATACTTAACAATCTATAGTTCAGTAATATTTTTCGTCATATGATTATTTAAAACTAGCTTTTAACTTCTTAAATCCAACTTTGAAACGTAGAAATTTGGAATTTTGATTCAAATGTTCTAATTTCAAATATCCAAAACGCTTTGAGTTTTTTAGAATTTAACTTTCAATTTTGAATATCAGTACAATATTCTAAATATCTTAAAATATTTTGATTAACCAAATGAGTTTTTGAAATAGTTTAAGAATTTAAACAGGTTTGGAATTTGATATTTTGGATATTTGAAGTAAACTTCTAAAAACTCAAAATTTAAAAAGTGCTTTTGTTATTTTAAATTTGAGTGTTTAAATCAAAATTCTAAATTTTTAAAAATCTAAAACGTTTGAAAGTTGGAAGTTTGAAGTTAATTCTAAATAATCAAAAGACTAAAAATGTTATTGTATTTTAGATTGTTGAGCGTAAACTTTCTGAACAAACGGTAGATTAAAAACTCAAAAGTTTATAATACAAAATGTGTTTTTGGAAATTTGAATTTTGAATATTTAAGGTAAAGATCTAAAATATTAAAATTCTTAAACCTGTTCGGAAATTTGAAAATTTAGATTTTTGAACTAAAATATTAAATTCCAATATACCAAATCAGTTTGAGTTTTTGAAAGTTCGAAATTTGAACCATTATATTAACATTCTAAAACTCAAAATCATTTAGAAATTTGAATTGTTAAGTGTTACATGGACCGATGAGAATTAAAGGCCCTTTTCAGTTTGCTAAAACAATTTCTCCGTTAAATCTGAAACCTAAACGAAGAGACCTAGATTTTCCGGATCACTTAGAATAAGAAGCCAAATTATACTACTTTAAATGTTTTGAAAAATTATTTCTCTGAAGCCACACTGTCAATATGTAGCGTAAAATGGATACATTTCTAAAGAAGCTCTGGAAAAACAATGTTAATATTTTCGAAAAATATATCATCGGTTTCCCAGTGCTTGCTGAGAAGTCTTTCAACCCCCTATAAGCATGCTTGATTAACTTAAACAAGACCATTGATAGAACAGGAATCTGATATTACAGTAGGTTAACACAGTAACTGTACCATTGATTTAAATTCAAATGTAAGGGAAATATTGGAAGAAAGAAATAGAATTCTTTTCTGACTCAGCTTTTTAGTACATTGTACATTGTTTAAATGTTAAAATTTACATGTGCGACAATAAAAACTGCAGCAACAAAAGAGTGTAGAGGGGAGCCTTCTAAATGACAAATTACATAGTAAAACAGCATGAAAATACTACTCTCAGATAAAGTGGGGTTACCATTAAAATTAGCTCAAGCACAAATGCAGAAAGACTGACAGAATGATGGATACTGTTAAAAGCTATGTGTCTAAACAAATAATTATGTGTACAGAGTAAGAAAGAAAATGATTGGCGCATGTCTGTCAGGTACTAACTAGATGTACATTGTACATGTCTACATGAGTGTTCTCTTGTTTCTAAAAGAACGATCAAAAGCTTTTATAACAAACCGAGCCTTAGAATCCATTCAGTTCAATTATATAATTAAGCAAAAGTTGGTCTAGAAAACAGTTTATTTCTAGTAAATTGCAACCAAATGATTGCTTAATGAATTTGGTTCTCTTGCATGATAGCAACACTACCCTATTTTTGTTTTCTCCCGTGTAAACGTTTTGGTTACTATTTTTATCGTGAACAATCTTGTTAACGTGTGGTGTATACGGCTTCATGATAATCACTATACAATGGTGATTCCTGCAAATCACTGGCTCTCTTTCAAACTGTCGAACAACATTGTTCGTGTCCTATCCATGCATGGATCTTTGTAGATTTTTTTTAGAATACAGGGAAAAAGCGGGTGGGGGTAAATACATAAATAATCGTCAAAAGATACCGATTTCATAAAATATTTCCAGATATGAATTTAATAAACCTCTATCCCATCCACCCATACAAACATACACCCAAGAAGTATGCAACAGCCGTGAGCGCACCGTTTCGGTACAAAGTTTTTTTTTTGGTCACAATTTTTTCAATACCGGTAAAACATGTTCTTTTATAAAAATAAAATTTGAAACGAAGGGATCATAAGTATCTGTATTTGGCAAAGGCATCAGAACCGATGGAGCCAAAAGGGACCCCCCTTTTTGGCAAAGATAAACATGTACACTTTTACTTTAATTGGCGCATTAAAAATTAACAGCAGTCCCTCACTTTTTTGCAAAAATATGCATACTAATAATATTGGTATTGGAAATTGGGGCTTTCTTTCTTATGTTGTTTAGCCCCCTTTTTAAATTGCTTCCAACGACCAAGATTGGTCAGTCAATGATTAACTTCTCGGGCGAACCACTAGCATTGCAGATAGTCAGATATTTACAAGTGTATACATTCTCTGACGAAAGAATACCATTTCGTTATGCTTTCTTGGAACGACAATATCAGCAACGCCATCATATAAAACAGGCATGCAGAAAATCAAAACCCTGATGGAATAATCTTGGAAGTAAAAGAACTTCATAAAACCTTCTTTAACAAAGAGATCAACACAGTTTCATCTTTTTTTTGGCCTTTTGATTCTTGAGTTCTTTAAATGACCCTTCTCTATTTTTCCCTTTTCTTCTTTGGAAAAGTGTTTGACCTTTAATATGTATAAAAACTCAAGAATACTTTGTGCCAAGTTTGATTAAGACAATGGCAGCAACAACAATGATGACAAGCAATGGATATATATAAGAAAAGCTGTTTTTGACTAAGACCGGTAACAAGTGGTTTGGGGCCATAATGCATAGCATGGCCCCTTCCTTTAAAAGATTCTTTTTCACTATATATTCTTACGTAAAACTTGTGGTCCGACCCTACCCCTGGGGACAATGATTTGAAAACCCAGGTCTCTCAATCAAGAAGTGAATTCCAATGAAAGACAACAGTTAAATTTTGATCAGAAAGGCTCAAGTGAGTTAAAAGGATCGACTTTCATATTACAAAATTTTATCCGTATAATGCCAAGTTTATCCCATAATTTATTAGCATCTGACTAGAAAAAACATAATATAAACCATGAAATAGTGATGTAATAAAAACAAGCTAACAAAAAAATCAATTAAAGTAGCCACAAAAATTAAATCATCTTTATACATTTATTTTTCAATTGAAAGTATATATAAAAACTTTTTACTTTCCATATATCTTATACATTTTTAAATTTACATGTGAAACATTTAACATTTATTATCTGTACTTATTTATCATTCATACAACAATAACTCAATGTCATACAACAATAACTCAATGTTGTAATGATTATCAGACTCCAATATTCCTACATGTATCTACAATTAGTGTTTAGTTCTGGTCACTGTACATAATAACACAAGGTCATATGTTCTATTTACAGATAATTGGAAACAGTAATTAGCTGTAAAGTGGCCACACATTATATCAATGTATATATGTAATCAATTCTAGCATTTATGCTGAGATTAAATATTTCCAAGTATTTTCTTATTTTAATGAAGCAAGTGTAATATCTGTTCATTAGTATTTTTGTTGTTAATAAACATTTGCTTATGAACATTTTTTCCTAGTAGTAAATTGCTATTAATCTGCATGTGTGTAAAAAATTACTACATAAACTCATACAAGTATTTACATTTTTATACAAAAAATTTTCTTGATGTAGAGAGGGAGGAGAGAGAAATTTAGTGTAACAAAGGGTCAATATTATGATATTTTTACATTTCAAAGAATACTCAGTAGGGAAAAAAAGAGATGCAGGTGTACAATTTATCTTGTTTAATTATTTAATGTGAGCATTGTAAGATGTTAGTATATGGTAGGATTTTTAATATGAAATGAATATATTAAATTCAAAAAAAAGGTACAACTAAAGGAAAAAAAAAAGAAATTATTACGACAACTACTCAATGATCGGGGAACTGGATTAAGATTTAAAATACATGTATTGAAACCCAGAAAAAATAAAGTTAATATTCAATGCATGCAGACTGGATTTATCAATCCAGAATCATTGCATATTAACTTGATATGATGTTCTTCTGGGTTTTTCCAACCTCATCAGATTTTATTTTCTGATTTTACTCCTTCGCCTATCATTAAACAAACTTTAAATATAAAAATACGCACAATGTCACAATCTCAGATATGGAATGTATTATCATTATGTTCCACCAAAAACACACTTTATTTATAGCACTAAACTACTAGTACGACTCAAATGTTTCTACTTTAAGAACACAATTAGGAAAATGTTTAATATGCAAGAATGTATAGAGTAAATGATAGGCAGTTTTAACAATATCAGTACTTTTACTTAACTTTTCATAATGTTTTCCTAATCATATACTCTTAACTTGACTTTACAATAGAAAAATAATTCACTGGTACTCTGGTATTGATTTTTCAAAATCTACCATATGTACATGAAGTACTTGTCAATCTCTGTGCAAATCTAAATTTGGTTACACCTGCTTTCACAATATAGTTTTTTCATCTTTTTGAGACAAATTTTGCACAAATTTTAATTTTTTTTTGGTATGTAATTTTGAAGAATGCAAACATATAATAAAAATATAATTTTATGAGCAGACAGTATGTCTCATGCTGTTAGGAATAAATGAAAATCTCTTGAATAAAAAGTAATTTATCATACATATTAAGTAATTTATCTATATTAGTTTAGTTACATCAAAACATATCAACAATTGTATAACCTTAAATCATGATTCTAAAGTTTGAAATTCATGATTTAAATGCAGCTATTAAATGAAAGCCTATGGCTCAAACAGAATATAATAAATTTATTTTTGATTAATACCTAAAAGTATTGGCAGCCTTTGGCAAAGATATTTTTAATATTTTGTACAGTCAGTAATGTACAATGGTTTTCAAATGATCACTTTTTGGAATTCACTAATCATAAAATACTTTGGAGAGTTGATACCTTATTCCAAAAGCAAGAACACTGCATAGAACCTGAAAAATAAAGAATAGCCCTGAAATACTGCCATGTTATATTCAAAATAGTTTATACTATAAGAAACATTTTACAATACTTGTAGTTACTTGTACCATAGGAAATATTTAATCAGATTTTTTTTTACAAAAAGGCCTGAAATTGACTTTGCAATCTTATAGAAGAAAAGAAAATTTTCTCAAAATTTTTGCAAGAAAAACATTTCTTAGTATTCATCTGACATTGCTCTTTCCTTTTAATAACTTATTTTTTTCAGTCTTCATCTTACATAAAACTTACACCCTGTTCAAAGAAGTATCAAGGATATGCCAAAACATGTACATGTATATATATATATATCAGTTAATTCTTTTACAATTTCATCATTCTTGCAAGTAGGGGGGATTCAAATATCGAAAATTCCTATTACAAACATCTTCCTTTCCATGTATAAGGTGTAATGATCCCCCAATAAGAAGGATAAGTCAGATAACTCTTGCAAGCATAAATGACTACCCTATTATTCCTTTGAAAAAAAAATGATTAAAAGGCATCAAATTTTGCCCTGCAAGGTATACTGAAGTTATTTGAAATTTAATTACAATTTACTCTTTTTTTGAACAATTGTTGCATAAATGCAAAGTTTTATATATAAACTGATCAGAAGGTTTGTCAAGTTAAATCTGTATTTATTGCTTACCTGCATTGTTAACAGAATGGTGACTAGTGTCTTTTCATGTAAGGGTCCACAGAACTTCAGCACCAAGTTAATGAGAGTCATATTATTACACTCTATATACTGTTTATCCTCCCCTACACCTTCCTTCACTTCCAGGAGAAACAACATCCTAAATACAGTCACAGACAATTTTCCAAGGATGTTTAATTTTTCGTATTTAAAGGTGGTTTTACTCATGCCTACAGTATCACTTGCTGGATCATATCTACAAGAACAAAAAATCATCCGAGTTCACAAACACATGATAATCAAAAGCATATACACATTTTTAAAATAACTACAGTAAAACTCGTTTAGTACGAACACGGATATAGCGAATTCACGTATATAGCGAAGTTTTTCTGGGTCAAGGCAAAATTCTTAACAAATCTTAGTAAATTTTACGGTTATAACAAACTCTGATATAACGAATTTACGGATATAGCGAACTGATTTTGAGTTCTGTTGGGTTAAATATAATGAAATTTACATCTTTTAAAACGAACTTTCAAAGATTATAAAAAGTTTGATAAATTGAACTGACTTTATTTCCGTTAAGCATTTGTAAATAAAATTAAATTCATAATAAAACATTAGTTATCGAAGATATGTTTTGTAACATTTGATTCCCTAACATATTTGGTAGTAATACCTGAAAGAAAACATGCATATTGCGAATTCACTATAATGGTTATACGAATTCATTTTACGGATATAACGAATTACGGATATAGTGAATTAAATTCACAGGTCCCCAGGACTTCGCTTGATACGCCCGTCAAATATTGTTCAATAATCATAAATTGGTTAGGATGCAAGAAAATCAGGTAGCCTTGATTAACAGATTGACACAGATTTTAATTATCTAATTTCCATTTCTTATCATACATCTCTAAGAGACGTACAGTGTAGGGATTGATTATAACAAATAATACATCATATAATTCTAAACTGGTTGTGTTAGAGCATAAAAAATATCCATCTGCAGCTTTAAATTGTTTATTGCATATTTCATAAAATAATGGAAATGCTACAGTCTAATAAAAAAATCAAACATGAATTATTCTTTAGACTATAAACATGACTGCAATTTGTTGCAAAAATATAAAAACTGAAATATAATTTTTTTTCAATGAACACATGTATAATTAATTTTAATCATATTATACAATACTAATTTAGTTTTAATCATACACTAAAACATTATTTTGTTTGAATTACATTGCACCAATTGAAAGACCTTTATCTGGACTAGCCATCAAGAACTCTTAATTAACACAAGCAACTATGAGGCCATTTCTTTTTGCCCAACTCCCAAGAGATAAATTAAGATAACAGCTGCATCAGATCTAGAGATGCTCTTAGCTACTGACAATAAACTCATTAATTTCTCTCTAATTTGACATGCAAATTTCTGCTATCAAAATTCTTCTTGACCAGTGCTTGATAATTATGCCCATGGGAAAAACTGAATTCCTCTCAAAGCATAAACATTTGTTACAGATTGCCATAAAGTATATAGTGAAAAAATAAGTTCTACTTAATTTAACATTTTTTAATAAGGATACAACTATATTTTTACATTTTTTAGAATTATGAAATTTAAAATTTAAAAGACTTGGTTTTTTTTTAAAAATTCACTTTAATTAAAGGTCACAGTGACCTTGAAATAGGTCGCGACACACCTTCTACTTTAGATGTATACTTTTGCCAAGTTAAAATGAAAACTCTAAGTCTAATAGTTTTCTAGTTATGAGCCGGACAGGATTTTTCCATATTTGGCTATAGCATCTTTATTAAAGGTCAGAGCGACCTACTTTTTGTGCGCGACACACCGTCTACCCAAGAAGTATCAGTTGACAAAGTTTGATAATCCTAGGCCTAATAGTATTCAAGTTATGAGCTGGACAGGAATGGACAGACGGACAGACGGACGGACGGACATGAAGCCTATAACATAATACGTCCCGTCTTAAGACGGGCGTATAATAAAATGAAAGAAAAAGTGAGCTAGCTCACATACCCCACGCTCCCCCAAAACTTGACGGTGAAACACATAATGAAAGGCACAGTACACTTTAAATACATAGTATAGATCAATAAAGTGCCACGCCACAGCATGATACGCCCGTCAAAAAATTACAATTATCTTAAACAATCAAAAGTGCAAGAAAATCATGTCAACCTTGATTTTAGATTTCCATGATTTTTCAACTCCTTAAAAAATTTGTTTATCTATCTCCTGTGGTGTAGGCATTAATTATAACATATACATGTATTGCACCGGTTTATTCCCCGAATGGCTACTGGAATAAAATAACAAGTAATTATCACACTCAATTAAGGGGCCCTCTACGGGGTACAGGTAGAATTACCTGTATGAATAATCTACCAGCTACCAGAATTGAAACAAAATAAAATGGGAGTTTATAGTATATATAAATATAGTATTATTTATAGTTTTTAATACGTTATGTGCTTGTAAAATTATTTATTTAAAAAAATATGTATACAAAATATTTATATAGTGCTCAAATTTAAAAAAAAGAAAAGAAAAGAAATAAACTCCCATTTTATTTTGTTTCAATTCTGGTAGCTGGTAGATTATTCATACAGGTAATTCTACCTGTACCCCGTAGAGGGCCCCTTAATTGAGTGTGATAATTACTTGTTATTTTATTCCAGTAGCCATTCGGGGAATAAACCAATACACCATTGCACCATTCATAGATTTCTATACTGGTTGTGTTAGACCTTGCCAAATGCCTATCATATTAAACAATATCAAATTAGGCTTAACAACTTAATCTATACCTAATTAATTTTGAAAATGAAAGGCTGGCCATCAAATATAATATGACCAACAGTTCTTCTGTCTAATTCCCAAAGGATACACTGTCAGTTAAGATAATGCTCTGAAGAAATAATTGAGACAGCTATAGCCTTGCTACATTGAACACATTAATTAATCTTTAACTGGATGCTTGTCTACTCATTACTCCCAAGAGATTATTGGATCTGCACTATCTACCATAAAGCATTTTTAAAACATATAAAACCTCAATGATTTTTTTGTTAGATTTAATGGCAGACAGGTTTTAATATGCAATTCATATGGACA
>PRKT01000171.1:247670-264344 GCA_003671525.1 Saccostrea glomerata | reverse complement strand
GGGGGGGGGGGGTTGGTTGAGAAATTTTCTTAAATAATAGGCAAAATTCTTTGGGATAAAATAATGGAATATGTCCTAAATATCTGCATGTACAACAGTTTAAGAGGAGTGGTGCTGACAATCTCTATATTCAAAATATGGCCAAAAAGTCTAAGTTGGAAAAATGCGGAAATTCCCGGAAAAATAAAGGAATCGCAATTTCCTGGTAATATGCACATCTACATATTGTGTCCTAAATATCTGCAAACTTTAACCAAATTCTGTGCAGTGGTTTATGAGGAGTTGCGCTGACAAACTGTTCATATCTATATAAAAGATATGGCCAAAAACCTAAGTTTTTAGTGCAGAAAGTCCCGCAAAAAATAAAGGAATCGGAATTTCCTGGTAATATGCACATCTACATATTGTGTCCTTAATATCTGCAAACGTTAATGAAATTTTGTGCAGTGGTTTAAGAGGAGTTGTGCTGACAAACTGTTCAACTCTATATTCAAGGTATGGCCAAAAACCTAAGTTTTTAGTGCGGAAAGTCCCGGAAAAAAATAAAGGAATCGCAATTTCCTGGTAATATGCACATCTACATATTGTGTCCTAAATACCTGCAAAGTTTGACAAAATTCTGTGCAGCGGTTTATGAGGAGATGCGCTGACAAACTGTTCATATCTATATAAAAGGTATGGCCAGATGCCTAAGTTAAAAAATGCGGAAATTCCCGGAAAAATAATGGAATCGGAATTTCCTGGTAATATGCACATCTACACATTGTGTCCTAAATACCTGCAAAGTTTGACGAAATTTTGTGGAGTGGTTTATGAGGAGTTGTGCTGACAAACTGTTCAACTCTATATTCAAGGTATGGCCAAAAACCTAAGTTTTTAGTGCGGAAAGTAATGGAAAAAAATAAAGGAATCGCAATTTCCTGGTAATATGCACATCTACACATTGTGTCCTAAATACCTGCAAAGTTTAACGAAATTCTGTGCAGCAGTTTATGAGGAGTTGCGCTGACAAAAACAAGAGGCCCAAGGGCCTTGAATTGCTCTTCTGATAAATTGTATAATCTATCACTTCTATTAGAAGCCTCCAACTCTATTAGTATCATAAGACCCAAAATGCATCAGCTTACAAAGTTTGATAATATTTAGCCAGTTAAGACTGAAGATATCATAATTTAATTATAAAATACCGTAAGTAGGTCACAGTGACCTACCTTTTGATTGAAATTTTCTGAGGACTAAAGATACATTAATTGACAAAGACTGACAATTCTAACTAAATAAGTACCTGAGATATTCAAAAGTAGATCACCATGACCTACTTTTGGTCAACTCTGAAAACCCAAGATGCATCATCTGACAAGGTTTGACGATTCTAAGCCAATTAGTACCAGAGATAATTAAATATAGCCATCAAATGTCAAAAGTAGGTCGCGGTGACCTACTTTTTGGTCGACGTTATCCAAAACCGAAGATGCCTAAACTGACCAAATTTGATGATTCTAAGCCAATTAAGAACCTAAGATATTCAAAAGTAGGTCACCGTGACCTACGTCTTGTTGGACATTCAATGAAACCGTAAAATGCCTCAAATGACAAAGTTTGATGATTCCGAGCCAATAAGTATCAAATATAATTAAATATAGCCATAAAATGTCAAGAGTAGGTCACAGTGACCTACTTTTTGGTTGACGTTCTCCGAAAACCCAAGGTGCCTAAACTGACAAAGTTTGATGATTCTAAGCTAATACGTACCTGAAATATTCAAAAGTAGGTCACCGTGACCTACTTTTTGGTCGACATTCTCTGAAAACCCAAGATGCTTCAACTGACAAAGTTTGATGATTCTTAGCCAATAAGTGCCCGAGATACTTAAATACAGCCATAAAATGTCAAAAGTAGGTCACTATGACCTACTTTTTGGTCGACAATCTCCAAAAACCCAAGATGCATCAACTAACAAAGTTTGATGATTTTAGGTCAATAAGTACCAGAGATACATAATTATAGCCACAAAATGTCAAAAGTAGGTCACCATGACCTACTTTTTGGTTGTCACTCTCCGAAAACCCAAGATGCATCAACTCACAAAGTTTGATGATTCTAAGCCAATAAGTACTGGAGATACTTAAATAAAGCCATAAAATGTCAAAAGTAGGTCACTGTGACCTACTTTTTGGTCGTCACTCTCCGAAAACCAAATATACATCCACTCACAAAGTTTGATGATTCTAAGCCAATAAATACCGAAGATACTTAAATGTAGCCATAAAATGTCGAAAGTAGGTCATCGTGACCTACATTTTGGTTGACATTTTTCAAAGACCCAAGATACATCTACTGACCAAGTTTGATGATCGTAGGTCTGAAGGTAATCAAAATATGCGTTAAACAATCTGAAAACAAATGTAGGCAAAATTCAAAAAGTAGGTCACAGTGACCTACTTTTTCATAAATATGTTTTAAGGTCCCAAAATGCATCAAAGTACAAGATTTGATGATTCTAAACCTCCCAGTGTCTGAAATAATGGGATTTAATGTTTTTAAAAGGATAAGTCATAAAGTTCAAAAAGAAGGTCATGGCGACCTTCTTTTAAGTTGACATTGTTCGAGGACCCAAGATGCATCAACTGACAAATTTTGATGATCATAGGCCTTAAAGTGTCCAAAATATGCCTTCAAATTAATTTGAAAACAAATCCCCGCAGAATTTAAAAAGTAGGTCACCGTGACCTACTTTTGAGTTAACATGATGGGAAGTCGTAAGATGCATCAACTTACAAGATTTGATGATCCTAGTCCTTATAGTAAGCAAAATATACACGTTTTTAATGATTGTAAATTTAGGTCAACTTTGAAGTGACCTTGAGACTACACCCTTTGCCCCAGGGTAATTCCCCTTGCAAATTTTAATCTTCGACATATCCTGATCCTTGTATGTAAGTTTGGTGAAAATCTGTCCGGTGGTTATGGAGAAGAAGATTTTTTAGCAACCAGTACTTTTGGTTTTGTTTTCCTGATTATCTCCCCTTGTTTTAGGGTCCCAACCCTTATTTTAGTATAAATGGTAGCCCTTGGGCCAAGGATACCCTGTGACAAATTTGGTACTGATTGGCCGAGGGGTTCTTGAGTTATGGCCCATATTCTAAAAAGTTTACGCACACCGCACAAATGGCCATAGCATTAGCTCTTTGAGCCTTTGGCTCAGAAGAGCTAAAAAGAGGACTGACTGACTGACTGACTGACGGACTGACTGACTGACGGACGGACTGACTGACTGACGGACGGGTCAAAAACATTGTACCTCCCGCAACTAGTTGCTTGGGGTATAATGAGATATTGTTAAATACATTTTAGAAAGCCATGTAAAGAACATAATTATGTTAATTTGAAATATCATCTGGAAAACAATTAACTATAATGGGTATGTGCATGTATACAAGTTAATGCCTTCTACCTTTTCACATCAAAATCAATAAGGGTAATGTTTCAGTCATATAGACATATTGTCTCTTGAAACCATTCATACACATGAATTTTTATGCTCAAAGGAAGGCTTGCTGAAATTTTCTTTTCTGGGATACATGTACATGAAAATCTGTAACTTAAGTATTTTACACAAACTACAGTAAAACGATATGAAATATAAAAATAATGCTTACTTAGGTAGTCTGTGTCTTGGACATGGAACCATTCTAAAAAGCTGTGGTACTGAGTATATGAAATTGAAGACCTGAGGTATAAAGAACAATAACATTGTCTTGCTAAAATGCCCTAAAATTGCCACTACTGCAAATGTCATTCCTGAGAAATAGCAGAAAGTGTCCCCCACAAAAACATCTGCTGGATACCTGAAAATATTACACAAAATAGCTTAAAGTTACTGTAAATGTATTATTTTCAGCGTGTAAGATATTTGGCAGAAATTTGATTTTAAACAAGTTAGCGTGGATTTGATTTAGCGCATATCTTAGTGTTCTTCTTTATATATATATGTGCGATACATTTAGCTTTATATTTGAATTAGAGGATATTTCTTTCCACCAAAAATGCTAAGAAGAATGCACAGCCAAATGTAATATGTTTACAGTACATTGTAAATTTACAATTCCTGGAAACAGTCTAGAACAAGATTGATAAAAATAAGAAACATGAGAAATGATGCTATATTTACCAGTTATGTATGAAAATGGCTAGACAAACAGCTGTGTAAGGTAGGATAAAATATATGCTGAAAATATGTGCCTCTCTACAACATCCTGAAATAGATGTTTACAAACCCTCCAAGCAATATTCAAGACAGTTTTGTATTTTAAAAATCTATTTCTAACTTGTCTTTACCAAATATTTAAGCATAAATGAAATGTCTCAAAAATAATGCTAAATAACTATATTATTTTAATCATATATTCCAAGCCCTCTGATTGGCTTAAACTTGGTCACATGATTAAGTATATAACAGCATATAGACTTGAGTTACTATTTATAGAATCTGAAAAGCATATCGACTTGACGTTTCTTAAAATGGACGTAATTTTCTGTACATGTAAAACAAAAAATTAATAGTAGTGATTTCACAATTATTAATAGCTAATACATATAGGATCTCCCATGATTTGTAGTTGGATATGATTTTTATTCAACGAGTTGTGTGATTTTTATCCCCGAGCCTTGGCGAGGGGATAAAAACACACAACGAGTTGGATAAAAATCATATCCAACTACAAACCATGGGAGATTCTTTTTATCCCATGTTTAATACTTCACAACTGATGTTTTACACCGATTTTATAAGGGACTCTGCTATATTTTACTTCATCACGCTAACGCAAAAACCATTGTGACGTCATAACTGCACTTAAGTGTGGGATATGAAAACGATATCCCATGAGCTATATCCACGGGATAAAGGGGTAAACATGGGATAAAATATATGACTTGATGTTTCTGAAAAAATATATGTACTTCAATTTGTGTTTAAATTTGTAATGTTCTGTAACTGATAAGATGTAACAATGGCCTGAATTAGGATCTACTTAAAATTAGAACATATTGAATATCTTTGTCAAAATTGATACAAAACAATAAAAAATATGTACATTTGTAATATTTTCAATTATTAAATCCTCTAAATTACTCAAAAATGTAAAGAAAAAACAGGTAATATATTAAACAGCTTAATTTATTTTGATTTCTAGTTTGTAAGTGTTTAAAAGAGAAAATTTGTGGTTTGTCCCCATTTTTTCAAATTGTTTTTTACCAACCTCTGTAAAAAATAATATAACAAATGTAGCCCTTTGATTCGGTCAATCCATAGATATATCGACTTCACAGAAAAGCATATCGACCGAGCACTTCGTGCTCGGTCGATATGCTTTTCTGTGAAGTCGATATATCTATGGATCGACCTCATCAAAGGGCTATATTTATATAATAACAATTTTTACTTGAATGAGTATACATGAACAATGATTATTTACACTTTATAAGTATCAGACTTAAAAAATAATCCTACCATTCAACTCCAAGAAGTTGAAAATAAGTACTGAAACAGCTATGATAAGAGATTGTCCAGTTTCCAAACCATTCACTCCTGACAAGATGTTTATCGCATTAGTGCAAAAGACAGCCAACATTCCCATGTACACATAATATAAAATTCCTGAAAAATTCATCATATCATATCAATAAATCCAGTGAAAATATCATAGGTTGTTAATCATTTAATATTAAGTCATGAAACAGATACAAGTACATGTATTTGAAAGCTTTTACTCTTGCAATGGAGATTTTCATAAGGAATAACTTTTTTACCTATATATTTTCTTACCTAAATCAATATCATGACCAAAATAAAAGCGTAAAGGCTTAGGTATGATTATCACTGTAGAATCAAAGTTCACAAAGTAAACCATCAGCAACGGTAGAGAAGCCATGGTTGGAAGAAACAGTTTGTGTCTCCATTTTAGCTCCAAAACATCATCAGCAAATCCAAGAAATATCATACAGCATATAGACAGCAGAGCAGCAATGTACTCAATATACTGAAATAGAGTATTACTGTTAGTGTCATAAATAACATCTGAATAAAATAATATTGGTACATGTGAAAAACAATCTGATTAAAATCAGATCTTTGTTAATCTTCAAAATTCAGATAGTCCCTGTCAGGTGATTATCAGAATTTCAGAGCATAACAAAGATCCAGTTTTAATATTTAAAGATTGTGTGATTAAAGAATGGAGGGGAAACGGTCTGAAGAATAAAATACTTGAGATATGAAATGACTATTTTTAACATTCATGACATTAGGGACTAACCGGGTATTTTTAAAATGATAATTCCTTGAACATTAAAGTGACTTACCTCATGATGAGGGAATGAATTTCCAGAATTGTCTGTCAAAATATGTTTATAAAATGGTACTGGGATGAATAAGAACATGATGACAAGGAAAATGGCTCCACAGATCATTCCTTGAGATTCTGGACTACAAAATAGCATCAATACTGCCTAAATAATTATCATGAAAGTGAAAAAAAATTGAATAATTAACTTTTAAAAAGGCTTCTCTCAGGATTGAAGACAATTATGAGGATATGACATGACCCTAAACTTGTAGCTGTAGTAGACACATGTACCAAAAAATGTTATACAAGAGAGCAGTTGACAGAAGTTGAGAACAATGCACTCTGGCTCATTTGAGTGGTCTTGAAGCGTTCAATCGTTAGATTCATAACATGTGGCCATGTTGACATCTTTTAAGGAAAGTATTAAAAAGATGAAAAAATCAATTACCCTCACAATAAACAAGAGTTGTGACTGAAAATTAAGATTACACTTACATTTGCTTCTTTTCCCTTTTGCTCATGTCAATACCAAAGAGGTGTGCATTGATAAACATCGTTTTAAACTTCGGAATGATGCTATAACACACAATGAACCCCATTGTCGACATAATAGCATTTATCAGAATATGAACCTGTGTATCAGAAAACTTCATGATTGTTGTTTTTACAGTTTAACCGATCTCAATCTGATGCAAGTTGCCTTCTTGACACCATGATACCTCTCGCGAGATGATACGTAACTAACTTTCACTTTCGATTTGCAGCACGGACTCAGTTGTATTTGGCGCCATTTTAACTGTGGGTGTCAGAGCAAAAGGACGATAAAATCATGTCTGGTCGTGGAAAAGGAGGAAAAACAAAATCTAAGGCAAAGAGTCGCTCATCCAGGGCAGGTCTACAGTTCCCAGTCGGCAGAATTCACCGACTTCTGAGGAAAGGTATGGGAACATGATTCTGTATTTCATTTATCTACGACTTAATTATTGTCTTGACAACATGGACGTCATTCTCATCAGACATACAGAAAAAGAGAAAAAAATGACTGTAGTATCAATTGCTACCAATAAGACAACTTTGTACAGTTGTGAAATGCTGACACTGCATAGTTGATGATCAATGTACTTAAACACATGTAACATATAAAACGGAAGATATTAAGCGATGTTTTTGGTGTATTAATCAATAAATAGATCATTAAATGATGTAAATATTGAAAAAAAAAGTATTTTTTTAATGAATAGGAAACTACGCAGAGAGAGTTGGCGCAGGGGCTCCTGTGTATTTGGC
Organism: Saccostrea glomerata; assembly: GCA_003671525.1. NCBI lineage: Eukaryota > Metazoa > Mollusca > Bivalvia > Ostreida > Ostreidae > Saccostrea > Saccostrea glomerata. The sequence continues at coordinate 256,710 of PRKT01000171.1, read as the reverse complement.
AGCAGTGTTGGAATATCTGGCAGCAGAAGTACTCGAATTGGCGGGAAATGCAGCCCGAGACAACAAAAAGACCAGAATTATTCCCCGCCACCTTCAACTGGCCATCCGTAATGATGAAGAGTTGAACAAGCTACTTTCAGGAGTGACCATAGCCCAGGGAGGTGTCCTGCCCAATATCCAGGCTGTTCTTCTGCCAAAGAAAACTGGATCGGCTGGAAAGAAATCGTCCCAGTCCCAAGAGTTTTAATGTGGACCAAAAATGAGAATTTGACATTGGAGAAAAAAAATTCATAATGACATCAGAAAGATGAATGTGTTGTGTCCTTCATAATGAATGTCCAGTAACAATATGTACATTGATTGAGCGGTTAAAAGGTCATGGTCAATCTTCGACTTTAGTTTCTTAGAAATTTTTGTCCAAATAAGGTTATTCTGTATCTTCAGTTATTTTACGTGAAAGCAAAATCATGGCAAAGTAAAAGCCCTGATAAAGATGACTTGTGTAGCATGAATTGTTTTAATAAATATTGTTTGTTTTCTTATTGATAGAGTTTGCATTTTTATTCCTATAGATAAAACATTTTAGAAAGTTTTGCTCAAAGCTGTAGAAATGGCAGAAATGAAGACTGGGCAAAGTAATGGGGAAACTTACAGATTTTATGTTGTAGTGCTGTTTTAATTTCATGGGCCTTTACTGTCTTGATGATACTTTGCAAAAATCCTCTGAACTAATATCTCATTATTTTGAGGCTTGGCTCTATATGCACTTGAATGCTAATCAGCTGGAGAGGATGGCACAAAATTCAAATTCCCAAAGTTAATATTGGAAACTTGCAGCACACAAATTGTGGATTGAATCTCAAAAATGCCTTCATGCTTGCACTTCGGAAGGCCTCGGTTACCAAGCTAGGTCATTCTAACAAGTTCAATGTCACTTAAAGAAGTATTGGTATAAATGCATTCAACTTTGTAAGGGAGAATAGCATACATATACTTGGTACAGACTGCTTTTGACAAAATATACTTCAAGTGGTTCTCTAAATAAATCAAGTTTTAGCATGGAAAATTAAAAGACAATACTACAACATGCTGATAAACAAAGTTGCAGGGAAGGGTGATCTTACTTTGTTGTATCCATTAGCTTTTAAATTAACTAAAACTACAGCAAAACTCGGTTATAATGAAGTCACTGGGATGTTCGAAAATTACTTTGCTATATTTGTAATTCATTATAACCATATAAGAAATTCATTAAATTTATATAGCATGGGATCCAAGATGACTTCGCTATATCCATGACTTTGCAATATCCATGTTCATACTAAATGAGTTTTACTGTATAGGGAATTAAAACGACTTTGCTATTAAAAAGCATCAATTCATTACAAGTTTGTTACAAGCATTTTTTGTAGTACTTTTATCAGCCAGTGTCTTTATACACTTGTACTTGCCGGAATGATCTTTTGAAGTCAAGATTTTGATACATTGTAAAGAAGATGGGCGTATAAGGCGGGCAGAATGCCTATAGCGCGACAGATAAGAAGTGAAATTTTTTTATCTCAATTATATCCAAATTTTATGTCATATTTCATCTCATATTAAAGTATATTTAATGTAAAATCTCTGTAATTTGCAAAAATCTCACAAAAACTGAAAATATTTGCCCATGAAAAAGCATACACAGACTTAAAAGAACAAAAACGATCATTTTTTCATACTTTAACAAAATTTTTCAATGTGAGTGGGTCTTCGCTCCATTTTTTTGAAAGATAATCCTAAAAGTTTGCGATAAAATACATATTTTTTGGTTTACAAAAAAATGGAGGGAAGACCCACTATACCTTAAAAATACACTTTTATAACAAAACATTCGCATCTTTCAGAGAAATACTTCAAGTCCATAAAGTCAAGGGTCATATCACAAACATGATTTAAATGGCACTACAACACATGAGCAATGTAGCATAGTGGTTAGCGCGTTAGTCTCAAAGCAGTCTGATTCATCGGTATTTTATTGCTGGGGGTTCGAATCCCACGAATACCATGGAATATTTTTATGAATGAAATTTTTTAAAGAGATTTATTTTTTCTCAGAAAATGTTTTTTTTTCCCATAATTTCATAAAATTCAATGATGAGATGTAAATTCAAATACTCAATTTATATATCAAATGTGATTTCTTAATATCTGACGCTATAGGCATTCTGCCCGCCTTATCCGCCCATCTTCTTTGTAGGTTCATAAACAATCTCAATACAAGTTATGAGCTTTCAGTTTTCTCCATAACAAAGTTCAAATATGCAGGGACCGTCAGATGGTTTGACAGACAAGGTATTAGTAATTTCTATATACCCCCCTAAACTTTGTTTTAGTGTGTATAAGTTCATATCTTGAAAACTCATCAGAAATATCCAGACAAATGGGGTACACTGAGTAATATTCTGCCAAAAAAAAAAAAATTTCACAGCTGGTATTTTCTCAGTTTTAATCTAAGCAGTAAGCACATCTCTGACAGTCTGATATGTATGCACAATCAAATGAGTATGGTGTTAAAAACATTACTTTTTTCCCCTAATATCTCAATCCATCTGAAGATCCTGCATAAAGCTTACAAGGCGCCACTCGGACATAAATCATTCTATCACAGATTGATTCATTTCAGGATGGGGATAAACACCATTACAAGAATTGTCCATGCATTTTATCTGGTCATGAATTGGTGCAAATGCTGATTTTTTTTTCAAGAATAAAGAAAATTCAATATTAAATGATAATATGCTTTATTTGTGAGTACTAATGTTATATGATACATGTATATGGCACAGGTCATGTGACTTGGGAGGGTACCAAAGGCCACGTAGGCGGTACCTTGCTTACACTGGCTTTCATCTGATTCTTAATCTTTATAAAGTGTCTTTTAAATTCCAGACCATCCCCCTGAAAAATAAAATCCATATTTGCATGTGTTAGCCAATCATTAACTAAAACTGGTACATTTTTTAATGTGAAAGATATTTAATTTCAAAATGAAGATAAAATTTATTAAGTTCAACATATGAATACACTATTACACAAACTGAAGTACAAGTATATGAACAACATTAATTATAAAACAGATCTACCTTTGATAATCTGAAATCAAGTAACAGGTTTTCATCCATTTCAAGAAAGCAGGCTTTGAACACCAGGGGGATATGCCTTCTGTCTAATGTTGTTATGGTGACCTGAAACAAGAATACAAGAAAACTTGAAGAAAATAAAAACGGACAAAGGGAATTTTTTGACTTAAAGTCCATATAAAACCTCTAGGCCTATATATTAAAAACTGTTGTATCCACAAAATCTTAATTTCTCTAAAGCCCCATTCAGCTTATTTTGTACATCATTCCCATTAGGATGGGGCAGGTATTTTAATCAACAATAATATTTTGTAACATACCATTCCTGGAGAGTTAAACTTCCAGTTGTATCCCAGGAGTTCAAACACTTTTTCCAACTCCTTCTTGGTTTCATCTCTATCTGGCTTCACAAAAAACCGGGTCATCCTACGAACCAGTTTCTGCCATGGATTCTGCAAAAGGTCATGAATAATTACAATTTATACCTGGTCCATGAATGAATGGTGAAAAAAGTTCAACTTTAATAGACTGTAGCCAATTTCAGAGACAATTATTCACACGAGGTGTTTTTATTCCCATTGCCTCATTTGGAGTGGAATTGGTTATCTCTGACTTAGTACAGTTATTATTGTTTCCATTACCTGTGAAGACCCTGGTGTTCCCTGAATTTGGCTGCTGAGTAACATGTGATCTGGGTGAACAGGTTGTGAGAAACAAAACTGCCTGTCCACGGGATCCAGTGGGGAATTAGTGTCACCTTCAGATCCCAACCTTTGTCGGGATTCAGGCTGTGAGGACGATATGTGCATAAACCTAAAAAAATATTCAACTCCACGATTAACATTTAATTCACTTCACATGATTAATTTTTCAGGGATTTGTTTGTTATATTAAAATTAAGATAAATAATTCTTCAGACGAGTGTATAGATATACCTGTCTTTTGAGTGAGAAGGAGGTGAGAGTTCATTTCCTGAGCAAACCCGTTTAAATGGTCCCGTTCCTGAGGGAGAACTGGTGGGAGAGGATGGGAGCCTGTTTAGCTGACCTGTAACAATAACATTCAATCTCAGATTTTTACAAAAGTAGTATGATAGGGACTTGAAGGTATTATAGTCTGATGTCTACAGTATCTATTCTTTTTTTAAGATAAGCCAATTTTACTAAGGTTTGTGCCCATTCTCAAGCAAATAAAGGTACAATGAATTATATTTCTGCTTGACAAGAGTGTTTGGTAATCTTCCCCGTACTGAAATCTACATTGGAAAATTTACATTTTTAATCATATAATGTGAATTACAAAACATGATGAACATTTTTTTTCTATGTGCATTTTTTTGGACTGTGAAAACAATGGATTTAAAATTAGGGCTGGGCAATAATATCGATATTTCAATATATTGCAATACAATGACAAAAAATATCGTATCGCAATACGATTTTGAAATATCGATATATTGGCAATATGCTTAGAATAAGGAATTTTGTAATTAAAATGATTAAATATAAAAAGGACTTGTGAAAGTTTGTTATTAAGCCAAACAGTAAGACAGAAGTTGTTTTCTGGAAACATTTAAGAGCATAACTTAAATGAAATCAACAAGATTTTTTTTCCGTGTTGGTAACTTATCATAGCTATGTACATTCTGCATGTAAACTAAGGTAAATATAGTAAGAAAATGCCATTTTTATTACATTGAAAATATTGCAATACATATCGCAATACAATTAAAAATATCGCAATATATCGCAATACGAAATCTTGGGCCAATACCCAGCCCTATTTAAAATGTTTTTTGTGTTGCAATGTTGACACAAGGGAAAGCTACTTGCCAACGTTAAAAGTCTCAAAATGTGTTTTTCATCCTTGCATGTCAGTCAACCTTGGTATCCACATTTGTAGATACTTAACATGCCCATGCATTCTTACAGACAATTTTATTGAATAACATGTATAACTAGTGCTAATTGTAACGGGGACCGTTACAGATGTTCCCCAAACGCTCCCCAACTCCCTTTTGGTGCCATATTCCCTGTAAGCTTCATTAAATAGGACAAAATCTATGCATTTGAGACTTTAACAACGCCAAGTTCATTCAAATTTTAGAATTGCACGCGTGCGCATGTGAATGCATGTGCATAATGACCATACCATCTTGTCTATTCAATCTATACATTTTAATATACTAAATATTAAAATGTTAATCCAAAAGTATTTAAAAATATGCTCATTCAAGTGTATTTTTGATTTAACTCATTTCACGTGCACGCACGTGCATACATGAGCATGATGTCCATATCTTCTTGTAGACGTCCATTACATCTCTCTATGTTCTAAATCCCACTCCGTTTAGTTGAAAACCAAAGCAGTTATAGCTGTTTAAAGTTTCAGCCAATCAGATTACAGCGCAAGCACACGCACGTGTATGCATGTGCATGGCGACCATATCATGTTGTAGAAGTTCATTATATCTATCTATGTTACAAATCCCATCCTGTTTGGTTGAAAACCAAGGGAGTTATAGCTATTTAAAGTTTAAGCCAATCAGATTGCAGCGCACGTGCATGCACGTGATTTTATGACAAATGCTATATATCATGTTGTAGGATATATTAATGCATGGCTATGTTCAAAATTTCATAGGATTTCGTCGAAAAACAAGAAAGATATAGAGACTTTAGTTTCAGCCAATCAGAACAAAGTGCACGTGCATGCACGTGAGATCTTGCTATTTTGACCATGTCATCATGTCTATACTACTAATAAATAATCAAATTATGAGTTTCAAAGCATTTGATCAAAAAATAAAAAAGTTACGGCTGTATCTATTATATTGGTCATTTCACGTGTTGCACGCGCACGCTCTTGCAAGCACGTGCGCGCAAAATGACCTTGACTAGGCAATTCTACATAACATGTCTACTAACCCTAAACAGGTTTTACCTACATCGGATGAACAGTTTACAAGATCATTCCAGGACAAAAAAGTACCCAGGAAGAAGAAGAAGAAGAAGAAGAAAAATAATAATAATAAGAAACAGAGTAAAAACAATATGTTCCCAAACTTCGTTTGGGGAACATAATTATTTCCCTAATAAATACCTAGAGCTGTTCTGTTGAAATTCTTGTTGAACCACTGATGATCTCTAATCTGTCTTATTGTGTATCTCTTGGAACTGTTCTCTACAAGAAGTCTCCTGAGTAATGCTAAAATACATACACATATACATTGACCAATTTTAAATGCACTGATAAAGTTAAAATGAGAGATGTAGTGTTTTCCATTTATTTCAAAGTAAAGATCAGTTAAATTAACAGGCTAGGGGATGAGGTTATGAACAAAATCTCTGTGGACCTTAAACAATGAAATTTAGATTTTAAAAAAATTCTAAAACAGAATTTTTTTCAATTGAAGGGGTCACTTTGGCCGGTAAAAGGTCTTTGGGAAAACAATGCCACAGTAAAACATTCAAACACTCTAATAACAAGAGGCCCATGGGCCAGATCTGATCCTCCATTGTGGCCCCATCCTACCCCTTGGGGTCATGATTCAACAAACTTGAATTTAGTACACTACCTGATGATGCTTCCACACTAGTTTCATCTTTCCTGGCCCAGTGGGCAGTGGTTCTTGAGGATATTTTTAAAAAATGCCATTAATTTTTCACTAATTCACAATTATCTCACCTTGGAAGATTTGAATAAACTTGGATCCCCTTCACCCAAGGATGCTTTGTGGCAAGTTTGGTTGAAATTGGACCAGTGGTTCTGGGGGAGGAGGGGAAAATGTATAGTTTACAGACGAACTACAAAATGTGATCAGAAAAGCTCACTTGTGCTTTCAGCTCAAGTGAGATAATAATAAATTTATTCTTATAGTGAAGTGATTTTCCTTCCCTGTGGCTTCAAAATAGATTGTAAACTTTACAGATAAAATAACATTAAAATTGAAGCAAAGTCATCCATCCCTGGCTCTTCATTACAAGCATGTTTTACTGAGGTATACTTTTCTCTTTTAGGGAGAAATAAACCTAAAGTATATGCATTGTAATAGCATCAAAATGGTTGGTATTCTTGAAGAGATATTCTAATATAGATTCTTTGTATACAAAAATTAAAGGAACTTGTCAAAGTCCAGTGATTGTGCTACATTTTGAATCAATTAATGTACTGGAGCATATGTATAGTATATCTTAAAACTTAGAGGCAAAGAAACAAAATCTTCTACTTACACAAAGCCAGATTGTCAATCTTGTTCCATGGAGTCTTAGTAATTTTACAGTCTTTCCAATCACAGTATTCCTGACAGCCATATGTCGGTTCATCCCAAGGTAATTCTTTTAAAAATTCAATTTTTAAATTTTATTTTATAATATTAAACCTTCCAAATATTACTCCAAGTATATTTTGTTTCACATTCAATTTTCACTAATACAAGTCATTGAAAAAAGGATATACTATAAAATTCACAGGGTTGTCCCTAAGAATTGAAATAGCAGGGGAGATTAAAACTGGTAAAAGGGGGTCTGCCCCTCCCCTAACAGAGAATTGAGGGGGAATAACCAGGAGATTATGACACAATAGGCTGAGAAATGCCCTGTACCTAGAGTCTAAGGTACAACCCTGAATTCTGGTATCAGCTTGCAACATAATTTAACAAACTTTCCTCACCTCCTGCCAGCAGAGCCACTAGGATTACAGCACATGACCAAATGTCAGCTGGCTCAGCATCATATGGTTTCCTTGACAACACCTCTGGGGCCACATAGGGGACTGTGCCACAACACTTTTCCAGCTGACGAGTATTTCCTTGGTATCTGAATACCGTGGCTAAGCCAAAGTCTGAGATCTTTAAATTATCTATAGATGTAAAGTTTTTTGTTTAAATTATTGGTATTCTATTATGCATATCAGGAAATGTGTATAATTTGGGGAAGGCACACAGTCTGACAGAAATATTACAAAAGATTTAATTATGAAACATTGCAGAACCCAAAGCACACAGAGAATTTAAAGACATGTCCAATCTTCAAACAGTCAATATCTCGATCAGTTATTAAACTGGTTTAATACTTCCATGCCAAGAACCATTTGGATTCATTTGATGAAATTTCTAATTAAAAGGTAAAAGAAATCAAACCAATCCTTACCAAAGTCATCCAGAAGGAGATTTTCTGGTTTGAGATCTCTGTGAGTAACACCTTTGACGTGTAAATATTCCTAAAAAGGAAACAAAAATTATTCTATTGACATCTGACAATGGAGCAAATATTCACTTAACTAGATTTTAACTTATCATTTATACATGTATTAAACTAGCACAGTAACTTGACTTACTACACCATTGATGAGCTGTTTAAAGTATCTGTTGGCATCCTGTTGGGGCATACCGACATCTGGTTCTTAAAAGTCAAAGAAAAACAAAACTTACCATGTTATGTAATTTTTATGATCTGTTAATACATTCCTTTTTTAATTTTTGTTTTTTAATTTTTAAACCATTTTTGTCTCAACTTATTTTCAGTGCATGTGCTTTCATATTTCATTCCATAACCTGAGGATTGTTGTATCTTAATACTGTATAAACTTTTATCACAACTATTAATGCAGTTTTTCTTTTTAAAAAAGTTTTTAAAGTTTCTTCCCCTTTGATAATTGACTGTGGCTCCGCCCTACCCCTGGAGTCATTTCCTGGGATTAACTTAAATTTATATATTTTTAGAATGTTGAATTTAAAATCACTTTTCGTTGCCTATATATTTTGCAGTTTGAAGAGTATACATTTATAAACAATTTCTTATATAGCAGAAAGATGATTTAAAAATTATGCTCTTAACTTATGAATCATTAAAATGCTGTAATATTTATGATATTTTGAGAATGGTTCAGGTGGGAGGGGGGGGGGTTTATTCGGGTTTTTC
>PRKT01000171.1:201632-247661 GCA_003671525.1 Saccostrea glomerata | reverse complement strand
GGGGGGGGGGGGGGGGGGGGGAACTCACACTCACATTATAAAGTGTTTTACATTGACCTTGTGTACTATTTGACAGCTTGCCAAATTCAGAAGAGACTTACCTATTCTATCAAACAGTTCACCTCCACTGGCGTATTCTAGAAATAGGTACTGTATTTTTCCATCTTTTCGGAACCCATAAAATTTTATGACGGTTTCATGGCTTAGTAGTTTGTGTACACATACCTGAAAAATAAATACTTCTCATACACACTGAAATAACTTTGGAGAAAAAAAACTTTCAAAAAACTATTAAACACTGTATACATATATCTTGATTTTTCAACAAGATATTCAGACTTTTTTTATTTTGAAGATTGATTCACATTTTTTAATAAATGAAATGAGATTTCTTTTTTCTCATTAAAGAACACAATGTACAGTCAAACCTCATTATCTTAAAACTTAATGGGACCTAGAGAAAACTATATCAAATTTTTAGAGACGTTGAGGTTAAATTACATAAAGAACAGTGGGGACTTTGAACTTTCATCAACATATCCGTTGTACTAGAGATATAAATGTTCAATTGAATGAATTGTACAAGAAATTATTTGATTCTCAAATCAAGCCTTAGGCTGGTTTTGAGAAAAAATGATCTTTATTCTGTTGCACAGAGATCTTCATGTCAATTTAAATTTTTTTATGCTTACTTCTTTGCGGACTGCCTCTGCTGCAGCAGGATTTTTCTCCAAATTAATAATTTTGACAGCAACTGCTTCTTGTGTATCTGAATTCACAGCTAGCTTCACTCTGTAATATTTTAAAGAATTCAATTTAGCTACTTATGCATCATAAATGTCACTGCATGTATTCAATCAAAATTATCATATTTACTCCAAATATGACCCCTGTTCATACCTTAGTCTAACTCTCCACATGCCCATGTTCAAATTTACTCTCCATGTGCCCATGTTCAAACTTGCTCTCCACATGCCTATGTTCAAACTCACTCTGCATATGCCCATGTTCAAACTTACTCTCCACATGCCCATGTTCAAACTCACTCTGCATATGCCCATGTTCAACTTTAGTCTGCATATGCCTGTGTTCATACTTACTCCCCATAGGCCCCTTCTCCTAAGGTCTGAACAAAGTCCCATCCTTCCACAAAGGCTGTTACTCCTGTCATCGATTTCAACAGATTTAATCTACAAACATATATAAAGCAAGATATTATTTTTAAATTATGTGGAATTATATATAATTTATCAATACATGTATACTTGAACCGGATTAGCACATACCATTTCATTGGGGTAATTTGATTTTCCCTCTAATTGAGAAGTTTTGAACACTAGGCCTATTTTAGGCAAGCTATATACATGATATATATGGTTTTGTAGATAATTAAAACATAGTAAAAGACAATGGTAATAAGCTGCTTGTGCATTTCTTCTGAAAGTGTAAATGAGTGTGATTCTGGGAAGGAGGGGGGGGGGGGGGGGGGGGGGTTACTCCGTGTAATTCAGAGTTTAATAACTTTGTGTTATTATTATGATTTTATAACAGAATCAAGTACATCTGTACCCTGAGGCTGATACTTACCTTCTTAATCTAAAAGTTCCAGCTTATTTTTCTTCAATTTTGTGCTCAGATTCATACCATGTAGTCATGAAAAACATATTCAGCGGCTACTTTTTATATGCTGAAAATGATTAAATATCAGCTGATTTTATTAATATTCAAAATTAGCGCCACACATGAAACAGGCGCGCTTTTAAACCTAGCTTCTAAACCCTTTAAACAGCAAGTAAACAAGAAGGCATCCAAGGATTTTTAATCATTGAAAAATGGAAAGTGATTTACCTGTTTTTGAATCAACTTGCAATCATTTATACGAAAGCAGCTTAATTGTTACTTAAAGATATTATTCGTTCGTTACAAAAAAAAGTTGAAAACACTAGAGATATATTTCTTGAATCCCGATCCCGATGTAAAAACTCAGGCCCCCGAAATTCCGTACATTTTCAGAAACTACAAATACGATCTGTAAGAATTTATCAAGTTTATCTAAAAGAAAAAAAAGTTTATATGGCTTATGAGTATGGAATGCCATATACGACAGCCAACTACTTACTGCCAACTGCTGACTGCTTACTGCCAGCTGTCAGCTGCTTACTGCCAACTGCCACACATATTTGAATAAATTTTACATTTGTATTGATATTCATATGAATTTTCACAAAAAGGGGGGGGGAGGCACGGATCCAGGACATTTTTCCCAAGGGGGTCAACCTGGTAAAATTGAATTGAATAAAATGACCAATATGTATTATCTTATGTAATATTCAATATATGCGGTTGATAAAGTACACTGTTTATTTTCTTTATTTGTTTTCCTATTTAAAATAGGTAATAAAATGACTATTTTCTGCTTTTAATTTTTAAAGAAGCCCCTCCCCCCCGACCCCAGAGACAAAAATACCTTTGAAGAGAGAATAATATTAAAAAAGATTTGTCGTTTCGCAGAGAAAGATGTTTTGAAAATAAATTTCCGTTTTCCATTATATTCTATAGTTATCTGTGTGTTATAATGTTTCACCTGCCTAGAACGGGGGGGGGGGGGGGGGGGGGGGCATTTAAAATTTGTACAGTCATACGTAAAATAAACTAAACGAACTACCAGTATAACTGACCTTGGACCCTCCACTTAGAAAACCGCTCATCAAACATTTATATCTCTTTGTTTGTACAAATAAAATATTTTTTACATGCATAGATCTAGAGAGAGGGGTCTGGAACACCCCTCTGAAATTTGTAAAGTTATTTTTTAATGCAAAAACTAAACCAACTAAAAGTTATTTAATGTATAAAATAAATCAACTAAAAGGGACCTTAGAACCCTCCCCCCCCCCTCCCCAACCGAAAATGTGGATTCGTGTTAAGTTGGTATGAAAAATGCCATACAAATGAAGGTATGACGTACAAGAACCCCCTCTCCCCGGCCGAAATAAATTTTCACATTTAGGGAAGGACTTTACGTATTTTTTTCTTGTCAAGAAGTTTCTGGGTTGGATTTGATTTTACCAGAGTGACCCTCTTGGAAAAAATGTCTTATAGATCCACGCCTTTTTTTAAAAATTACATAAATATCAATATAAAAATAAAATTTATTCAAATATGTGTGGCAGTTGGCAGTAAGCAGCTGACAGTTGGCAGTTGGCAGTAAGCAGTCAGCAGTTGGCTGTCGTATATGGCATTCCATATGTGAGTAATGAAAATGATGTTATCACAATTTTTTCAAATTACATTTATTTTGTGACTTACGCTTTTGTATGGCATTTTGGTCCGAAATTTGAAATAAATACTTACCTACTTACTTATTTCTCGTAAGCAGTTAGACGATATGAATCAAGATGTGACCATTTTATACCCTACTTGTAAATAAATAAATAGGTAAACAAACAAAAAAAAACTGACAAATAAAATAAATAAATATAACTATATAAGGTCTATATATAGGCTTTGCTTGTTGCCCAATCCTTATTGTATCAATCAAATAAAATATGTTTATTCAATATTAAAATAACGCGCTTCATGATAAATATGTCGACGTGAAGCGTCGTAGTTCATATACCTCATGAATCTTTAAAAAATTAAATTTATTTCTTATATCTACATTATTTTTCTGTAGGCCGTTCAATTGTCATTTTAAAAACAAAACAGTGTGCACTATATTTTTTGACATCAAGAGCAGTATTTTGACGCAACAATGGAGATATTCATGCTCATTCGTGGTACATGCCTAATGTAGTTCATGAGAAAATGAACAGCATTTTTTTGTAAAGAATCTTATGGGAAATTTATTGGAAAAGTAAATATCTAATTTTAAGTATGGTCAATATAACAGCACTCTACAAAAACGTGTACGAAGAACTTTTTTTTTGTGTCGCCTATACAAATTCAAATTCGCCGTTGTAATAAAATATAACTTATGCTTATTTAAAAGATGAATTTAAACTTTTACTCTAAACATATCTGCATTAAAATTTGTAATTTTTATCGATATATATACTGTGGGTGCAGTTAAAATTCCATATTTCCCTGTATCCCTTGTATTAATCTTATGTTTTATATCGCTTTTTATTCGGTAATTTTGTAAAACTATTCTATTTACTGAAATAAACAAATCATGTTTTACTTGTTGTTTTCATGAATTTTGGAAGAAAAAAAATCTGCTTGTATCACGTGTCCTTAAAAAAAATTGTCGTCTGTTTAAAAAAAAAAAAACTTACTCTTTTGCTTTCAAGGTAAAAAAAAAAGATGTGTTTCTCATAAACCTTGGAGTTTGGCCTACTCTTGAAAAGCTTTAACCTTAAAACCCTAGCTTGAACGTTGAACTTTGTGCTAGGACTTTCCTTTATCACAAATGTTTTCCTTATACTCAGTATGAGAAGACCTTTTGGTACCATTTTTTTCATGTCTCGACCTTTGAGTTTGGCCTGACATTTGAGAAACTTTAACCTTCGTCATGAGCTGCCATACGGAGACATCCTTGTTTCACAAACATTTAGGCTCTATCATATATCTTTTTTTTTTTTAAAGAAGTACAAACCATTCTTGATACAGCCGTCATATAATAATTATTATGATCATATCATCATAAATTGCAAGATTGCTATCCTATAAAAATGTATACTACCCATACTTCAGGCACCGATGTATGAACCTGAATCTTGCGTTCCTGGTTCCTGATTTGTCAATGTATGGAAACAGTCACGATTGCAATGTTACGCAATGGCCATGGCGTAACGATTTTTTTTTAAACATTTATAATAATCACGAATAAATAAATAGTATTTAAAAATCTCAAAGATAAATAAAATAAATAAATAAAAAGAAAGGACTTTCAACATGCGTTATTCTTTTAAAATATGATAGATCAACATTAATACATACACTGACTTCAATGAAAAAGACTTAAGACATTTGAGAAACAAAAAAAAAATGAATGTAAATAATTTATATATTATAATGACATTAACAAAGTCTTAAATCCTTATAGTCTTTAAAATATGAAATTCGGGTTTATTTTAAATGGATTCGAATTCTAGAATATTAAGCCAGGCCCTTCATCCACTGAACTTCAGTTGGCAGCTTAAAAGTAGTGAGCCATGCGTTTCTCTGTACGTCCCAACACTCTATATCATCCTGCAGATCTTCTCGTTGATTGGAAGATAACCCACCAATCAAATACATCTTATTACCTAAAACCAAACAGCACAAGTAAAATCATGACCAAAAGAACCATCATAATATATACTCCATATTATTTTCTTCTGGTATATTGCAAAGACACACAATAAACTATTGAAAGGTCCATGCATATGATAGCAAAACGGATTCAAATAACTTTAAATAATGGAGTTTCAATATCCAACCTGAAGCAAAAGAAGCTGAACTATGGCGCGCTTTATCCATGTAAGTACGCAACATCCAGTAATCTTTGTTTGCATCATACAAGTCAACATCTTGTACACTTAACGCAACTGATGAATTTTTATCGAAAGCCAGTCCTCCACTAAGATACAGTTTATTTGCAATGCAAGTCATTGTGGCATGACAGCGACCATATCTAAGGCTACCCTTTGCAATCCATCTGCAACAAAATAATATTGAATGAGAAATAGCTCATTGTAACAAGTGCTTAAAGTTCTAAAAACACGAAGTTACGTTAACCATGTCCACATACGTACCTGTCAGTGCTTGGCTGGTAACATTCAACACTATCAAGGATAGTAGAATTTCCATTCGGGGAGTACCCAAAGCCCCCAGCAACAAATAACTCTCCATTCAGCTCTGCGGCACAAGCTCCAGCACGTGGTGTCGACAAAGACTTGACGAAATGCCAGCTGTTTGTGGATGGATTGTAACACTCCACTGACTTCAGAATTCTAGGATATTTCAAAAATAGAATAAACACAGGAAGACATATATGGGATGATTTTTAAAGCACTTGGTTAAGTTGTATAATTTGTGACAGTATAGGTATTCCGGTAGACCAAGAAAATACAATTCTCGTTGATCCTATCAGTGTACGATTAATTCTTCAACAATCAAATAAAATTAAAGCTAGAATCTACCTTTTGTTTCTCCCAAGGCCACCGATGGCGTAAATGCAACCATCAAAAACGCAGAGTGCGTGGTGCATCCGGGCAGTTCTCAGTGACGTCAGTTTCCTCCAGCCACGCTCCGGACAGTATACCCAAACATCTCTTCGGGGAAGTGGGTTGTCGTTATTATAGCGCAATCCTCCTGAAATTCAATGCGCTTTTAAGAAGTCTCCAAGATGACTCGATTATGTAAAACAGTACATGCATATTATTACTCAGTGTATACTTACCTATCACGTATAACTTCTGGCCCAGCACAATCATTGAAGAGTTATCATTCAGCTCTGGTTTGAGTGTTTGATACACTTTACGCTCCTTAGCAAAATTTCCATTTATACAAAGCCAAAAAAGATCCCCAATATTAGTATGAAAAAATTATCTAATTCATTCTAGGAGACAAGGAATCCAATCAAAAACTACAAAGGCTACTGCGGATTAAGATTTGCTCACCTGTTTCTTGTGATGGAGAAGGTTGTTCGAACGATTCTCTACTTCCGGCAAAACTCTCCGAGTACATGGAGTAATTTTCGAAACTTTCGATACTTCCAAATGAGATGTCCAACACATTAACCGGAGTGGCGTTATTCTACAATCAAGGAAAATCATAAGAGCAATATTTATATACTAGTAATCGTTTTAAGCAAAAATAAACGTATCGTCAACATCTTAACATCGTTTAATTTGATGACCTAATAGTAAAAGATGAAACAAAAGCACTTACATTGATATGGTTGGTACTGTTGTTTGAATGTTCGTTTGCAGTAAGGCATCTTGAGTCTGGCATATTAAGGTTTAAGGGATCTTGCCTGTTAAGTGCCATCACAGTTCTAATCCTTTGAAAAAAAATAATGGCAATATGATCAAACAAATAAAGTATGGTATAAACTAAAAATACATGCACCAAATAATAGATAATGCCTTTAATATATACCAGTTGGCCTTGAAAATCATGCTAATACAATTATCATTGGCAGTCAGAAGGCTGCATCTGTCCATGCAGTCAACCAGATCTTGTTGGGACATCAATGGGAAGCGTATGCATTTCATTATTGTTTCAAGATGCTGAATACGTTCATTTGGACGTGCATTGATCCATTCTAAGCCGGCAGAGAAGACTTCCACTTCAGTTGACGTTACCAATTCATCGTAAGAAAGGATAGCGCATAAGGTTCCAATGTCTAGTTCCAGAAAATATTTGCAAATAGATATATCCAGAAATTTCCTCGAAATACACCGGAGTATGGGTATCGTAAATTCATGTACCGTATCCTCCCTCACTGCCACCAACAACATAAGAAGATCTTCAAATTTGAGGGTTTCTAACTCTTTGATGCACTTTTCTTTTATATAAGGAATCTTGAACTGAGTTGATATTTTCACTAAATCTAGAATTGTTGTTGCTACTACTTTCAATTTTCCGGTGTAGGCAAAATCTAGGAAGGTCTTCAAGGAATGTGTTGACAACCCCCTTAGCCGAATCTCTGTAATTGCTTTAGATCTAATTTGACTGTTTTCAATAAAAATAGATTCGAAATACGGACTCACTGCACACAGTGCACCTCTATGAGCGTAGAGAATTTCATTGTCTACTATGAATCGTACGTCATAAATCCTGCCATGATCGTAACATTTTTTGTAGTACGATCCAATCTCGGCGAAGTGCTTCTGTATTTTTTGGCATGGCTCATTCTGTACTTTTTCTAGATAGCTATGTGTTACGTTGGGATATACAGGCAGCGATGTTTTTCTCATCTCGGAGTCACTGTCCATCGCGTACAGGGAGGACTGGGTAGATAATGTACCCGAAGTATGTCCATCACACACGGGAGATAATTTGCGGGTAGATGATTTACCCGAGGTACGCCCTTCTCTGACTGGAGATGACTGACTTGTGGGTGATGTACCCGAACTTCACCCATCACTGGCTCGAGAAGAATTGCGGGTAGACGCGCTCATGGGCTCATCGACTGCCGACTCGAAGGAACTTGTTGAATAGGAGCCACTGGCATACATTCCTTCAGGAAAACCACCAGTCTTACCTTTAAAAGACAGCAAATACTATATCTTAGTGCATAGAAAATATCTTATAAATAAGAAGCATCAAAATATAGTCAATTTTTCATTTTAAATCCATAAGCGAAATATTAATCCAAAAATCAAATAAAAAATTATCTAATGCATTTAATATATTTTTATACATAATATAAAGTATTAAGAATGCCGGTACTTACTAGTACTTGTATTTGGGCGAGGGATTTGATAATTGTATCTTTGAGGAGCTATATAAACGTTGTCTTCTTCTGAAGATGAGCTCCTACTGACAAGAGGAGCAGTATTATAGTCAGACCTGGAAGATGCCAGTTCGCTCCTGATGTGTGGGGGAGCACGTAAAGAACTAGAAGAATGTGGTATGTCGCTATTGTCATTCAGCACAACAAATCTCTCCTCTGCAAATGAATCGCATGTCGTGATACTCTGATCTCCAACTATAGTGTGATCACTAGGAGATTGGGAGGCTACATCTTCTTCAGATTTTATTAATGATGGACTAAGGACACGGTCCATAGCCGTGTCTGAACAGTTGGGGAATATCCTCCGCCACATCAAAGTCGAGTCCGGTTCATAAATGCAGTTGGTGGAAAGAGTTAACCGAACTTTAGGGCTTTTATTTCCCTCTCTTTTAAGGCCTTCATTCTTTACTTCAGAAGATGTAGCTTTAATTTTGGAAAATGTGCACGTGTCTGATTTACGAAAATTTTCCACTACTTTTTTTACTGCACTGGGGCGTACAAAGCCATCACCAGGGGGATAGGTATTCCCTGGAAATCCGTAAAGTTGGTTCCACTTGGTGAGGGCAATTGGTGGTGGGTTAAAAAGTCCTGTAGGAGATTCTGAATAAGTAACAGGTCTCTCCACTGGCTGGAAGGGACTTTGGACTTCATCCCTATAATTGGAATTAGACTGGTATGAAAAAGGAACGGGAGGTGGAACTTGGTATCTACCGGTGGGCTGTTCTTCTCTTCTAGGCTGTGCCTGCCAATCGCAAGATGATGAATGCTGTGGTTGAGTTTGGGACCCTTGTACCAAATTCCTTGGCCATCTTCCTTTATCAGTGTATGGCACAAAACTTTCTGATTCCGTCTTTCTTAAAGACTGTAGTTGAATACTTGGAAGAAGACGGATGGTGTTTGTCTTATTCTTTCGCCTTTCCTGTGTCTCCAGCATTGTTCAAAAGCTAATACTGAACTAAAACTTTTAACACTGTTTGTTTGGAATTGCAACAAAAACTGTAGCTTTCATTGTGACGTAACCACAACGACACTGTATTATGACGTAATGATAGGTCTTGCTAAAACACGGAATGGAAAACGGAACGAAAAAACATAAACGTGATTTTTTAAAATACATTTTGAAATAGACAAGTTAATTGTTTTGTTGCAGCATGATCTCAAAATGTTATAAGGTGTTTTTTTAAAAGTATGCTTCTGTAGGCAATTTTAAAATTTGTTCGTTTCGTAAACATATTTCATTTGACTGTGTATTCTTTTTAGCGCTTTTTGCGGAGAGAAACCTGTTTATTCAAGCACAACGCTAAATGTCTTTACAAACACACATAAAGATAAATAAGAAGACTGACAAATAAGCTAAATCATATCTGCACTAAATTGTTCAAAAATAAATGTTCGCCAAATATACATCGTGCACGCTAAATATAATAGGCTACATATAATTTTCGCGGTATATTACTTATATTTTGCGTCCGCGTGTACCTTGGTTTTTGACACCAATATGTATGAGGAAAAAAAAATCAGGATTCCTGAAATTAATTATTTTAGTCACAATAGTTTTCAATTCAGATAATCTTTCTAATATTACAATATGTCATAATAGATAACCTAAGGAGCGTAAGATTTATGCATTAAATTATTTTGAATTTGCTAAAAAGAAATATCTAAGACATATTGTCGATGTCTCGTGTCAAGTAAAATGTTCATTAAAAATTATCTTTGAAGGCTTTACCACTATTCGCACCTTTATAAATTAATTATCAGAATCTCCGAAATCAAGCTAAATTTAATAATAAAATGCCTTAATCAATGCAATCTGCATCTGGGAAATTTTACATAATTTTTGGGAGAAAAGAGTAAATTTTCAATTGGGGACAGGGTCCTTTTACAGGCCCTGGATGCAAGGTTTATTAAGCCCTGTAAACAGAGAAAAATTGGACTGGTATTATTTTTGGGGTTAGGGCGGGGATGGGGACAAAAGACGTATAAATAGAGGTACTGTAAGCAATGAGCTCACCTAATGATACCACTCGCCTCCCATATGAACATAATGGCAGTGTACATGTTTTGCTATGGGAAACCCAAAATATGTTTCGGATCAGAAGTGAAAGAGAAGGTGCATAATGGCACTATGCAATAAGGATTCTCTGAAAGTCTCATCAAATTTCATTCAGTGGAATAAGAGGAGTTGCGGATAAGAGATGGGTACCCCAAAGCAAAACAGACGACGACGGGCTATCCGATTACTATAAACCCTCGATCCCGCTTTTTAAGTAGGGGTATATAATAAACAAAATACCATTGTCTCCTATGGACGAGTACTAGAAGATCCCAGGTTTTTTCATTTTTTGTAGAAGTACAGTTCAGCTCCTTTGTCCAAAAATCTTTTGTACAGTTGTGTTTCAAAAGTGTTCAAAGATAGTTTTATTTTTTCTCTATATATTTCATTGAAAACAACATTTCGTAAAATATCTGGCGAATGGTCAATTTGTGTCCAATTTGAAAAAAAAAAACCATTTTTTAAAATTGCTGATATGACAACATGCATTTCTTGAAAGATTTTATCACAAAATTTCTTGATAATCCAAGAAATTGATAGTTTTTATCTGATCAGCATTGATAATATAAAAATATTGCAATTTAAGTGCGACATGAATTTTTTAAGTCACATACTCACAATGGACAATAGATACTAGTACTGGGCAGTTCTAAAATTCAAGATCAATTTGTTTTATATCTAGAAAAAAAATAAAAATATCTTCACTTTTCACACATTTCTGTGTATGTACTTTTCTGGTTACTTTCTTTATAATAGCCCTATATACATGTATCTGCAAGGGCAGATTATGTACTGTTTGCCACTGTTGCCACATTTCATTTCTTTTTACAATATAATTTAAATACATAAACAAGGAATATACATGTACTTATAAAATTCAAGTTAGATAATTGTCCCCCAATCTACCTCTTGAAAATCACCCACACAGAAACTTAAATATATATACTTAGTCCAACACTTGAAGTTATACCTGCTGACTGCTGTTTGCACTTTTTATATAAAACAATCATTATGATTGAGAAATAAAAGGTCCACATCGGCGTAACATTTTGAGAGTAAATTACTTAAATTGCGCCTATTGTATTATAAAATTTGAAAATTGTTCTTTTTTATATGATGGATTGTATTGCTTGAACATATCCATGGGTGTAATATACAATAAATAAATTAAAAATTAAACGCCCCATATTTGCCTACCCAAAAACATACATGTATGTACTTATGTAGTCAACAATGTATTATTTTTACAAGTGTAATGTTAAACAAACCTGGGGTGTTTGAAATATCTTATCGTAGGAGATGCAAAATTTAAAAAAATGACAATTTAAAACTAAATGGCAAGGAAACAAAATGTTGGCTTTGAAATCAAATTTTGGACTTTAGGCCTACATATTTTCAAAGTTATTAATTTTTTATGAAAAGTACCGGCGAAAAATTGCCCCCCCCCTCCACACCCAAATACCACAAATCATAGCTTTATACACAAATGAAGGGCCTAGCTAAAGAAAATTTTGAAGGGGTCAGAGGTCATAACGTGACTGAATCACATGGCGAGATGCTTTTTGTAGCAGTGGCAGTGAAAGTGCTTTCGGAACTTTTAGAAACATTTGGATTTTTTTTGCAATGTCCATTAGATCTTCTTTTCCTGAGATCTTAATCTCGCCATGTTCTGAATAATATTATTATAGAAGACTGAAATCGCGCTTAACTTTTTAACCCGAAATTCCTTAGAAGGTACAGAAACAGACGACACCTCTGCTTTTCCTTTTGACTTCAGAAGTGAAGAACTCCTAAAAGTAGTAAGTTTATTCTCAGAAACAAACTTTATTCTTCCATTATAAACAGAGATTTTCTGTACTAGATTGCCAAACGTCCATGTAAATATTCAAATGTTGGAGCTCGGCGAACTTTCAAGGGTGTTGCTAAAACGCGGAACGGAAAACGGAACGGAAAGCGGAACGGTATGGAAAACGGAAAATTTATGTCAAGAAAATAAACTAGATTCGATTTAAATCGGATATATAAAGCAATATTTTTAACATAAAAGTCATATCTAATAAAAATGTATCGTACAAAATGATATATTCATGAATCATGCACCCCTCAGAACTGGCATAAGTACATGTAGGTTTAGCATACCAACTAGACTCAGATCCTGAGTCTCAGAGTATCCATCTCAATGTTTCTAATGAATCTTTTTTTTTTTTTTTTTTTTTTATAAAAGAAAGGTCATTAAAAAGATATTGTCTTGAAATTGGCAGAAGAGAAAAACTACTATTAGTAAGTATATAGATTATGATCTGTCAAGATAAATATAACGAGTTTTGACAGGATCCTTGAAAGTGAGCAGTTTGGGACCAGCGTAGGGGCCCAGAGTCACACAAATTGATTTATCAAATCTAATATATTTTTTACAAAAAGGGGGGTGCTTTTCCAACCTTTTAGACCTTTCCGATGAGACAATTTTAAATGGTTTACGGTCGTTCCCAACCCACCCAACCACCCCATATTTACCACATACAAATACACTGTATTTGCCATTGAATGTAAAGATGCAGCTATAAATTTGCCATATTAAGTAATATTAAAGAAAATTTTAACAACCAGATTAGAGGTGTTAATCCGAGCTTGCCGGAAAGGTTTGCTATAATCGTAATCTTAAGATTTTTTTTTTTTACATTTTATTTCTCTTTAAACCATGGTTCTTCAAGACATCAAATATTTGCTTCCCTCACCTTACTTTATTTCCAGATATAATCTCTTACTATAGTAATGTTCATTGAACCCCTCCCCCCGATTTTTGTTATTAATATAGTAAGTTAGTGTAAAAAGAATTCACTTAAAGATGCTGGAGTTAAAGTCTTTTTTTTTTTCGCTTGTCAAATCCCCCCTTTCAAATTCGATTTTACGTCACTGCTATGTCAGCGATTTTCGTGAAGAAGAGACCGACCATTTAATAGACTTGTATTTAATGATGAGGGATTGAATATGTATAAGATACATCGTTTTTAATAAAATATGTGTGTTTTAAGTGATTTAATCTGAAATAATAAATTCCGTTTTCCGTTCCGTATGCCGTCCCCCCCTCCCGGTTCCGATGCCTATGACATATTAGATAAAGATTTCTATGTATTTTGTAATATTTATCTAATATGTGCTATCTCCTTAATGCTTATAAATTCTAATTTAAAACAGTGAAATATATACCTTTCGTGATTGAAATTCCGTATTTGTAGTTATTATTTTTTCGATGCGATACATTCTTAAGGTAAATCACTCGTCAGCATTTTAGAAAAGTTCACGCAGATATATTGACACAGCCCTAAGAATAACAATGAAAAAAGTTTAGTTGGTACGTGATCGAATATACACTGTACGGAAAACCTTTTTAATTTGCTTCACGGAATTTGATTACTTGAACAGGCCAACACAAACGACTGTTAGAACAACCCCTCCACAACAACTGCAGCTTAATTTCAACGATGCCATAGAAACATCAATATCAAGATCTGAGCGAAGGAAATACCGGTATTCTTGCCATTTTTTTAAAAAAAAAATGAATGTTTTTCACATGATGGGGTCGAATTTTCTCTAAACTATAGCTAAGTGTAGTAACATCAGGACTTTCTGTCCGCGGACTGTCATTATATAGTTAATGTATATCATTGAGGGAGTTAGCAGGATTCCAGTTCCTCAAGCTGAAGGCTAGGGCTATTCCCCGAGGCGCAGGGAGATAGTCCTGGTCGAGGGTAACTGGAATCTTGCTAACTCCCTCAATGATGTACTTTTTGACTGTTTTACAAAAGTTAAAAAAAACAGAGGATTATGAATGACGGGGAATTAGCTTTCGGAGTGGGGGTTAGCTCACTTGACTAACGCACGGGGATTGGTCCAATAACATATTATACCGATACAAAAGTAAAATCTAGATGATTACGGATACCGGGAAATAGCTTTCGAAGCAGGGATAAGCTTTTATTTTAAAATATTCCAGCTCGATCAGTGGACATGCGTTCTTCAGTCTTTTTTCAGAAAGCCCTCGCATCCTACGGTACATGTAAGGACTAGGAGTATTTATTTTCGCAATTTCATTGCATTACTTCTCATGAACAGTTACTAACCGTTTTACTAAGGTGTTTTACTTGTATTGATCAGAGAAATTTGATAGTTTATAATGCGATATCCGATATATAGATTCTTTAAAAAGCCTATCAAAAAAGTCTTATAAATCATTTAATGCATGAATTTCATATATATATATATATATATATATATATATATATATATATATATATATATATATATATATATATATATAATAATAATAATAATAATAAAAAAACATACTAGCCTGCGTGGCGCAGTGGTTTGACCGTCTGCTCTAGAGTCGCGGAGTAAGAAGTTGATCCTTAAGTCGCGGGTTCGAATCCCACTTTAGGAGTGGAGACCGGTCCATCGGATGAGACCGTATAAACCGTATCGTCCCTGTCGCAGTAGTTGCTGGCACGAAAAAGATCCCTCCCTAATCAATGGCCCTGAGCATCGAGTTTAGGTCAAATTTTGTAGCCCTCCATCGGCAAGTGTTGGCGTCTCTATATGCGTGAAAAATTCTTGAGAGGGACGTTGATCAACATACAATCCATCAAAAGTTTTATAACCAATTTCGAAGGTCTTGGCTCATTGTCATTGCAAATTACATTTCAATTTGCGAACTTTTATGACTGTAAAAACAACATGTTAGAATAAAGTTGTCTATGTATTTTGTAATATTTATCTACGATTTACTGTCTCCTTGAATTGTCGCCCGTATGGCGCAGTGGTTCGACCGTCTCACTCTGCTCTTGGGTCGCGAAGTAAGGAGTTGATCCTTATACGTCGCGGGTTCGAATCCCACTGTTGGATGTGGAGACCGGTCCTTCATATGAGACCGTACAAACCGAGGTCCTGTGTCTCAGTACATGCTGGCACGAAAAAGATCCCTAACTATTCAATGGCCCCCAGTAAAGGTCAAAATTTGTTGCCCTCCACCGGTCGGTGGTGGCATCTCCATCTGAGTGAAAAATTCTCGAGAGGGACTTTAAGCTAAACAATATACATGTACAATCAATCAATCTCCATTAAGAGAAAATATAACCTTTGTTGATTGAATTTCCTAACTTTTTCACAGAGTAATAAGAAAATCTGCCTATACGATACGTATATAACGATACGTATTGGAAGTTATTTTTTTCGATACGATCGAATTATATAACATATCGATACTATGGTTTCCGGATAGAGCCATTTATCTGGCAAACAAAGTCAACTGTTCGAACTTGAAATTCCTATATATGACACAGTGGTTGCCTTTTTAGCTCACCTTAGCTGAAAGCTCAAGTGAGCTTTTCTGATAACACTTTGTGGTCCGTCCGCCCGTCTGTCTGTCCGTTCGTCTGTAAACTTTTCACATTTTTGACTTCTTCTAAAGAACCACTGGGCCACTTTCAACCAAACTTGCCACAAAGTATCCTTGGGTAAAGGAGATTTAAGTTTATTCAAATGAAGGGCCACGGTCTCATTCAAGGGGAGATAATTAAGAAAAAGTGAAAATTTGGTGGCATGTTTTAAAAATTTTCTCAAGAACCACTGGATCGGGAAAACTGAAACTAATGTGGAAGCATCCTCAGGTAGTGTAGATTCAAGTTTATTCAAACCATGACCCCTGGGGAAAGGATTGGGCAACAATGGACAATCAAAGTTTTACATTAGAATATATAGGAAAAATCTTTTAAAATCTTATTCTCCAGAACAACAAAGCCATGATTTGTCATATTTATATGGAAGCATCCTCAGGGAGTATATATCCGTTTTGTTCAAATCATGACCCTCGAGGAAGGGTGGGGCCACAATGGACGATCAAAGTTTTACATAAGAATACAGAGGAAAAAACTTTTAAGAAAACCTTCTTCTCAAGAACAACAAAGCCATGATTGGTTATATTTATATGGAAGGATCCTCGGATAATGTAGATTCAAATTTGTTCAAATAATGACCCCCGGGGCTATGATGGGGTCACAATGGAGAATTAAATTTTAGATAGGAGTATATTGGAAAAAATCTTTGAAAATCTTCCAATGAAGAACAATAAAGCAATGATTGGTCATATTTATATGGAAGCATCCTCAGGTAGTGTAGATTCAGGTTTGTTCCATGGGTAGGATGGGGCCAAAATGAAAGTAAAAACTTATAGGAAAGCTATAAAACTATATATTAAAGAAATATGTAAGCACCTTAAGTAGATTCAAGTTAATTCAAATCATACCCCCCTTCTGCCTTTTAGGGGTAGGTCTAGACCACATGCATTTGAGCTTTTCAAAATTGGATTGATTTTTGCTAGATACAGTGCTAATGTGAGCGATGTGGCCCATGGGCCTCTTGTTCTTACTTTTTGGTACACTTAAAATAAAACTCCTTGAACTTGCCAGTGCTTGACATTACAGAAACTACAGAAATAAAAAGTGTGTTGGGGTTTTGGGTGTGTGAACTAAGATTTAATATGAAAAAAATATATACTCAGGACAAAGTAGGGGATCACCCCTCACCGGCATTCTATGTGCCTGCCTGATACATCTAAAACTGTGGTTCCGAAAAGCTTTGTTCTGACCAACATTTTCTGGTTGAACGACCAGGTTAAAGTTTTTAGATCAGGTTCCACTTCCAAGTCACTATGAGTCCTATATTGGCCAAACTTTAATGAATAATACTTGTAAGGATTCACACTTCTAGGTTTGTTTGGGATGCTGGATCATCCTCACAGCAGAATTTTGAAGAGGTCCTGAGTCAGTCATCACATTGCCGATTCTCATCAGGGGCTAATGGTCACTGCACTCTCCTGGTCCTTGTGAAGAATATTTCCTTTTTTGTATTGATTTTGAAACTATTTTGGCCCCTTCTTTTCCATGATTATAATATAACTGTAAACTTGTAGAAATTTTCTTAGAATATGCTATTGTATGTGGTGCACGTTTTAAGTTTTGTTTACTTTAGAGCTGTCTGGTCTTCTGAAAGAAGCTTTAGTATTGAGGACTGGTGGAAAACCCCATCAACCCTCCCACAAACACAGCCTGCTAAAGAACCACATATCTTTAACGCCAACCATCAATCAGTGCTCACTGTTTTCAAAGCTCCAAGGTAAATATTGAAGTCTCTTGTCACCAGTCTCTGACTTTATTTTAGACTAAGATTTACGAATATTAGCTCATCTGAGCTGAATCAAAGTCAAGTGAACTTTTCTGATGACATTTTGTCTGTAGTTGGTTTGTTTGTCTGTCCGTCTGTCTGTATACTAAGTATAAACTTTTACATTGATGTCTTCTTCTCAGAACTTCGCCAATTCTAACCAAATCTGCAACAAAGCATAATAATTATCATTTGGTAAATGGGGCTACACCCTCATTCAGAAATACATGTATATGTAGTGAAAATTTGATGGCATGTTTTAAAATTCTTCAAGAACTACTGTAGCAGGAAAGATAAAACTTTATGAGGAAGCATCTCAGATGTGTAGATTCAACTTTGTTCAAATCGTGACCCAGGGGGTAGGGCGGAACCACAAGGGATCATCAAAGTTTAACGTAGGAATACAAAGGAATATCTTTATAATTCTTCTTCTCAAGAACAGCAAAGCTATAATTGGTCATATTTATAAGGAAGCATCCTCAGGTAGAGTAGATTTAGAATTGTTCAAATAACGACCGGGGGTATCAGGGGCGGGGATGGGGGTTAGGAGGGGACTTAACATAATGTAAAGTTCAATCTTAAAGGGAAAAAGCCACAGTTAGTCAAGGAAATATTCAAGCGTGATAAGATCGATTGAAAATTAAGTGTGGGATAAACTGATAATAAATTGTGACATGGATTTAAACCAGTTGGCTTTGTAAATCAGGTTAAGACATTTCTCATTGACTGCCAGAAAACTGAATCTGTCTATAGATGCACTCAACCAGATTTTGTTTTGAAATTAAAGGAAACCGAATACATTTCTTAATGGATTAAAGATATTGCACTCGCTCATTCGAGCATACATTAAGTCTTAACCTTCACAGAAAATGTTCATTTCATTTGCAGAAACCAACTAATCGTGCGATAGAATAACACGTAAGGTTTACACATCCAACTCCAGAAAAGCCTTGCACAGAGAGATAATCAGGAATTTCTCTGAATTACAGCGGAAGTATAGGTGTAATGAAGTCATACACTGTATCCTTCCTCACCGCCACCAGCAACATAACAAGATCATCGTGTGGGAGGGTTCCTAAATCTCTGAAGCATCTTCCTCTTACATGTATACATGCATATTTGAATGGAATCTGGAGCTAAATCGAGATTTTCTCTAAATGCAGAATAGTCGACGATGTTATCTTCCATTGTCCAGTGTGAGCAAAATTCAAGAAGGCCTTTAGGGAATGTATTGACAATCCCCTTAGCCGAATCTCGGTCATTTCTTTTGATCTATTTTGACGGTTTTCAATAAATATGGACTTAATGTATGGACTGAATAATCATGCGCCTCGATGAGCGTAGAGAACTTCACCATCCACAAATCTTGCAGTGTTCATATTTTTTTTTTAAAACGAACCAATCTCGGCAAAATGCTTCATTTGATCGCATGGTTCATTCTTCGCTTTGTCCAAATAGACATGCTTTTCGTTGGAATATGGAGACAGTGAATTCCTTGTCATCGGCGTCATTGTTCATTGCATACAGTGAAGACTGTGTCCCTAACTCTCTGATCGAGGCATCTTAAATTTTTCTTATGCATGGAATCTGGAACTTAATAAAGATTTTCACTAAATCCAGAATAGTTGACGATGTTATGTCCAATTGTCCAGTGTAAGCAAAATTTAAGAAGGCTTTTAGGGAATGTATTGACAATCCCCTTAGCCGAATCTCGGCCATTTCTTTTGATCTATTTTGATGGTTTTCAATAAATATGGATTCAAAGTAAAGACTGATTGAACGTAATGTGCCTTGATGAGCATAGAGAACTTCACCATCCACAAAGAATCGAACGTCACAAATCTTGCATTATTTGTACAATTTTTAATACGAACCAATCTCGGCAAAGTGCCTCAATTAATCGCATGGTTCATTCTTCGCATTGTCCAAATAGACATGCTTTTCGTTGGAATATGGAGACAGTGAATTCCTTGTCGTCGGCGTCATCGTTCATTGCATACAGTGAAGACTGGGTCCCTAACTCTCTGATCGAGGCATCTTTCTTATATGTGGAATCGAGATTTTTACTAAATCCAGAATAGTTGACGATGTTATCTTAAATTGTCCAGTGTGAACAAAATTCAAGAAGACCTTTTGGGAATGTATTGACAATACACTCAGCTGAGTCTCGGTAATTTCTTTTGATTTTAATTAATTTGACGGTTTTCAATAAATATGGATTCAAAGTATTGACTGACTGAACATAAAGCGCCTCGATGAGCGTTGAGAACTTCACCATCCACAAAGAAAAGAACGTCACAAATCTTGCAGTGTTTGTATCATTTTTTAATACGAACCAATCTCTGCAAAGTACTTCGTTTGTTCGCATGATTCATTCATCACTTTGTCCAAATAGACATGCTTTTCGTTGGAAAATGGTGATAGTGAATTCTTTGTCAACGCAGCGTCATTGTTCATTGCATACAGTGAAGACTGGGTCCCTAACTCTCTAAGGCATCTTTCTCTCATATATGGAATCTGGAACTGAATCGACATTTTCACTAAATCCAGGATAGTTGATGGTGTTATCCTCAATTGTCCAGTGAAAGGAAAATTCAAGAAGGCCTTTAGGGAATGTATTGACAATCCCCTTAGCCGAAATTCGGCCATTTCTCTTTATCTCTTTTGACGGTTTTCAATAAATATGGATTCAAAGTATAGACTGACTGAACATAAAGCGCCTCAATGAGCTCAAAGAGAACGTCACCATCCACAAAGAAAAGAACGTCGCAAATCTTGCAGTTTTTGTATCATTTTTTTCATACGAACCAATCTCGGCAAAGTGCTTCATTTAATGGCATGATTCATTCTTCACCTTGTCCAAATAGACATGCTTTTCGTTTGAAAATGGAGACAGTGAATTCTTTGTCATCGGCGTAATTGTTCATTACGTACAATGAAGACTGGGCTCCAACTCTCTGAGGCATTTTTCTCTTATGTGTGGAATCTGGAACTGAATCGAGATTTTCACTAAATCCAGGATAGTTGACGGTGTTATACTCAATTGTCCAGTGAAAGTAAAATACAAGAGGGACTTAAGGGAATGGTTTGAAAATCCCCTTAGCCGAATCTCGGCCATTTCTTTCGATCTATTTTGACGGTTTTCAATAAATATGGATTCAAAGTATGGACTGACTGAACATAATGCGCCTCGATGAGCGTAGAGAACTTCACCATCTACAAAGAATCGAACGTCACAAATCTTGCAGCGTTCATATATTTTTCAATACGTACCAATCTCGACAAAGTACTTCGTTTGTTCGCATGATTCATTCTTCGCTTTGTCCAAATAAACAAATGAAAGTCACCATCCACAAAGAATCGAACGTCACAAATCTTGCAGTGTTCATATCATTTTTTTCATACGAACCAATTTCGGCAAAGTGCCTCAATTAATGGCATGATTCATTCTTCACCTTGTCCAAATAGACATGCTTTTCGTTTGAAAACGGAGACAGTGAATTCTATGTCCTCGGTGTCATTGTTCATTGCATACAGTGAAGACTGGGTGGATAATGTCCTGAAAGTGTGCCCGATTAAAGATGTCTAGTAGGTTTGTCGATTGCCGAATCAAGGAATTTGTTGACCAAGGTTTATGCCACCCATCAGGAAAAACACCAGTCTTACTTTAAAAAAGGGCAGCAAATAATAGATCTTCAAGCAAAATATTTGTTGAGAAAGAACCATCAACATAAAGTTATGGTTTTTAAAAAAAAAAATTAAATCCATGAGAAAAAAAAATAAATAAAAGAAGCATATAAAAGCATAAAATATATGTACTTACTTGTGTTTGATTTGATAAGTGTAAATTTGAGGTGTCATATAAAAGTTGTTTTCTGTTTTCTTCTCCAGAAGATTTCATTAAAGATGGGCTAATTTAAGGACTCGATTCATGGCAGTATCTGATGAGCTGGGAAATGTCTTCCTCCACATTAAATTTGAGTCCGGTTCGTAAATGCAATTTGTAGAAATGGCATTCCGAACTTCAGGACTTTTATTTATCTCTCTTTTATGGTTTTCATTTCCTTCCTCAAGAGATGTAGCTTGTTTGGAAAATGTGTCTGACTTACGAATATTTGCCACATTTTTGACTGCATTAGGGCGTACAAATCATCACCATGAACAAGTCCTGTTGGAGATTCTGAATAACTTGGTGGTGTCTCTAGTGGTTGAAAGGGACTTTATGCTTCATAACCCTTTTGGAATCAGATTCGAATGAATAAGAAACGAGGCGTGGAGCTTGTTTCTCTCTTCTATACTGAAGCTGCCATTCACAAGATGATGGATGTCTTGGTTGGATATGGATACCATATCTTTTGGTCATCTTCTAAATCTTTCTCCAGTATGTGGCGCAAAACTTTCCGATTCCGTTATTCTTAGAGATTGTTGGGGTATATTCGTAAGAAGACGGATGGTTTTTGTCCTATTTTTCCGATTTTCCCTTGCTTTCAATATTGTGCAAAAAGCAGTACTTGACTGAATTTTTTAGCGCTGTTTGTTTGCAGTTACAACAAAAACTGATCTGATTGGTGCTTTCATTATGACATAACTACAACGACACAGAATTATATATGACGAAACAATGGGTGTGGCTAAAAGCGGAACGGAAAGGAAACAACATAGGAAAAGATAAAATAAATGTGATTTTTTAAAAATAAAATATTTAAAAACAAACGATACTTTTGTAACAGCATGATCTACAGTTGTTGAGTTGATCCTTACGTCGCGGGTTCGAATCCTACTGTGGGACGTGGAGACTGGTCCTTTGGATGAGACCGCGTATAAACCGAGGTCCCGTGTCGCAGTAGGTGCTGGCACGAAAAAAGAGCCCTCCCTGCCCTGAGTGCCGATTATAGGACAAAAATTTGCAGCTCTCCATCGGCCAGTGTTGGCGTCTCCATATTAGTGAAAGATTCTCGAGAGGGACGTTAAACAAAATACAATCAATCAACCACTCAACCAATTTCCACCAAATTTGGCATAAAGCATATGTGGGTGAAGGGGAACAAAAGAATGAATTTAATGGTCCCCCCCCCCCCATATAAGCCTGAGGGGTAGGGCCAAATCCACTAAAATTAAAACAGTCTTTAAAAATATTCTTCTTTACTCGTGGACATCAAGCAGTCAAACTGTTAGCATGAATGTAATGAGCATTGAGTCCTCTACCAAACTTGTGAAATTCATGGCCCCAGGGTCAGGGGTTCTAGTGCTAGGGAGGGGCTCTTTTAATTATATAATGAAAATGCATTATTTCTTTAAAAATCTTCTTCTCTGCTCCTGAGAATTAAAAACATTAAGTACATAGTTATGATGAGGAAAAATGTCTCTTCCAAAATTGTGAATTTTAAGGCCCCAGGGTAAGGGGTTCTAGTGCTCGGGCGGGGCTCTATTGATTATATAATGAAAATGCAGAAATTCTTTGAAAATCTTCCTCTCTGCTCCTGGGAATTAAACAAACTAACTAAGTATATAGTTATGATGAGGAAAAATGCGTCTTCCAAAATTGTGAATTTTATGGCCTCAGGGTCAGGGGTTCTGGTCTTAGGGTGGGGCTCTTTTGATTTTATAGTGAAATTACATTAAATCTTCGAAAATATTCGTCTTTGCTCCTGAGTATTTAGCAAATGAACTACCTATATATAGCTATGATGAGCAAGGGCCCTTCTTCCAGAATTGTGAATTTTATGGCCCCTGGGTCAGGGGTACCATAGAGGGTGGGGGGCTCTACGTAAATGCTGAAAATGAACTGTTTGATATCTGCTCCTTAGTATTAATCAAACATTTTTGATCAGCACGGGTGCCTTTTCCAAAATTGTGAAATGTGTGGACCTAGGGTCAGGGGTTCATGTGCGGGATAGTGGCACTACTGATTATTACTGAATATTACTGATTAGTTGAAATGCATTTTTTGTTCCCCTACCCTGCATATGGGTATTAAGTAACCAAACTAAGCAATTGCTAAGTGTATAGTTTTGATTAGCAATGGTGTCTTTTTCAAAATTGTTAATGCCATGGTGTATAGTTTAAAGAAAACATGAATTAAATTCAATAAATGGAAAGTTGTCGCAGGGTGCTCAGGTGACCTATAAGGCCCATTGGCCTCTTGTTGTATAATATATACAGTCCCGTAGAAAGCAGTATCATTTCGGGGGGGGGGGGGGGGGGGGGGGGCAAATATTCAGCCCCCACCTTAACCCCTATGGCCATGATGAGAACAACACACAAAAAAGAGATCAAGAAATAAGAGAAGAAAGCAAATAAAAAATCGAAAGCAATAGATCCAAAAGATAGATAACAACGTTATAATAGAGACAGTTGTCATATAGAAGTAGAAATTATATTACCATATATGTACATGTACATTAATACATAGCGATATATATGGCACGCCAAATTCACAAAAATGAGCAAATCATAGTTTCACAATCGATAAACTAGGTTTATCGGTTGTAAACTATAGTTTACGGACTGTAAACTATAGTTAACAACGTTAATCTATATTTTACATCTGTAAACTATAGTTAACGCGATAATCTATGTTTCACAACCGTAAACTATACTTAACACCGAAAACTATCATTTGCGATTGCAAAACATAGATTATCTGATAAATACAGTTTCACGATTTGTAAACTATAGTTTACAAACCGTTAACTATAGTTAACGATCTGATAAATATAGTTTCACGATTTGTGAAACTATGATTAACAACTCTTAATTATAGTTTACGATTGTAAACTATAGTTTACAAACGTGAATCTATGTTTATCAACAAAATCTATTGTTAACGCTTATAAAAGACAGATAAACTTAGATTATCATTCGTAAACTATAGTTAACAACCGTTTAATATAGTTTTACAGATGAAAACTATACTTAACGAATCGTTAACTATACTTAACGAATCGTTAACTATAGTTTACGGTTTGTAAACTATAGTTTACAGTCGATAAACCTAGTTTATCAATTGTGAAACTAGGTTTATCTCATTTTTGTGAATTTGGCGTGCCATAGATATATAATTATGTACGCTGTTTTCATGCGAAAATTCCGAAGCCTTCGAAAAAAAAAATCTGTTTGCACAACTAAATCTTCTAACATTAATCATCTAAAATTCAGTCATCTTGCACCATTTACGCGCTAAATACAATCCTGTCCTAGATTTCTAAAAATA
The DNA here is from genome assembly GCA_003671525.1 of Saccostrea glomerata. Classification (NCBI taxonomy): domain Eukaryota; kingdom Metazoa; phylum Mollusca; class Bivalvia; order Ostreida; family Ostreidae; genus Saccostrea; species Saccostrea glomerata. The sequence goes on along the minus strand of PRKT01000171.1, from coordinate 222,728 downwards.
GAAAACGGTAGTGAACGGTAAATAAGCTTCTATACATCTATTTGGTCTTACAAGATTAAATACAAATGCAATGCACAAACTTGTGTGTCACTTCGACAACGTTGATCAAATTGAAGTTAATAATTTGTGCATTAATTTTGCAAAAAATGATAAATAAAGACATAGACAGAAACTTGTCAATGCTATTTTTAGAAAATAGAATTTTGTAACGATACATGGGAATTCCCCATATGTTAGAAAGCACGCAAAACTATTGGGTATTTCGTACCTCGTGACTAGGGACTTTCCCAATATGCAATTTTTCATGGAGGTGTAATGGAAAGAACTACGACACGAGAAAATACTTGGAATTTTCGAAAACTATTTGAAAGTATACTGTGTGTTTCTGATCCCCGTCGTTTTCATGGGGGAGAATGACGATTGTGGACACCAATAATGCTAATAACAACGTCGATAACATGAGTAAGAGGGCTAAAACAAAACCAAAAGTAAGAGCAAGTGTAGGGTCTGAGATGACGCGGAAAAATGTCGACGACAAGGAGAGCGCCGACCGCATTGCTGCTGCGGAGGCCATGTCATGTCTGTCGTCAACGCCGTTCATACTGCCATCTGCAGAAACAGTTTCCAAGGCTATGGCGGGCCAAAGTGTTAAACCGGATCCATCTGTAAACAACGACGATCTAGTGCACACATCCACGTCTGTTTCCAAGAGGGGAAAATCCAGAAATCGTGGTCGCGGGGGTAAGCGTTCTCCTTCAAAACAAACCCATGCAAATACTTCACTCGAAAGTAATACTGCTGTAACTCAGAGAAATGCAGTGGCATCAGTTACTGAGATCTCCAAAACTAAATCAGTACCTCAAAGTACAGTTGTCACGTTAAAAACAAGTAGTACATCAATATCACAGGCATCATTAATAGCACAACAATTAAGCAATATCGTTAAGATGCAGAAAGAAAAACAAGAGAATTCTATGCCATCACATTCCAATATCAAGTTTTCCCTTCAGCAAATGTTGGAGCTAAAAAAGGCCCAAGGCCACGAACAGTCGCAAACACCAATTAATGCAGTTCTCAAACTCCCTTTAACTGTGTCAACGAGCGATTCAAGCCTTGCACGTGAAGCAGGTAGTCCTAATTCTATTATAAGCAATGAAAGTATAGAATTGCCCCAAACAACTGTGGATCACATATTGAACCCAAATAAATATGACACGCCGGAGGCTTCCTTACCCCTGAAGAAGAGACGGCTACAGACGTACAAAGATGGGGAGATACCTCAGAAAGACAGTACCTCCCCCTCCCAGTCGGTGGTGGATCTGACCACAGATAAAGAAGACAAATCTAAAGAACAGCAGGGTAATCATTTCAATCTCTTATATATAATGGTATATTTATGTATTTCATGCAGTTGTGATTAGCTTTTGTTTTATTATCCTATTACCAAAAAAGTGAATTTTATTTTTAGCATATTCTATATAAATGGCAAGTACCTGAAATATCTTCCTTATAAAGCTGCACACATAAAAATAAAAATCATTTATAAATATTTTTTTGAATATAAAAATGCATATGTTAAAATAATAATCATTGGTTATATTTTTACTTTAGTTATCTGCAATTTTTTCTTTTGATTTATTTATTTATAATCCATCTTTCGTGTGTGTTGAACTTTCCCTTAGCTTATTACCACTCCATTGATCGTGCAGATCAATATCAACTGTGCAACTGAAATAGGTATAGCTTGTAAGCTTTATATGGCAAGGGTCCAAAAATAGCAAATGTAAGGGTCAATATATTAGATTGAAGGATGGGAATTTACCAACTTTGCCTCAAGTTAAATCATAAATCAAGATGAAGACAAGCATATGTACAACATTAGCTGCATTACCTTTTGATTTGATTATCAATATAATTTTTGATATATGAAAAAACATATTTGCTTCTACTGGAACATAGAGCTTATGTGTGTAAGACGTAATTCTGAAGCTAACTCACAAGTGGGTAAATTGAAGCCCAACAGCTTTTTTGCTGAAAATGGGTGAATGCCCAAGCAACTTTTTTTGCTGCTGAAATGGGGTGAATGCCAAATGGGATTTTTAAAACTCTTGGACATATTATCTCTCTGTCTTTTGAAAAAATTAAATAAAATATTGTTCAAATCATTTTCAAATAGACTTTAAACAATGTCAGATCAGAACTGGTTACCAGCCCCCCCCCCCCCCCCCCCCAAGATCATATTAGATAGTTTATAACAGTAACTAATATATGAAATGTGATGGTAAAATGCAAAAATTTATTTTTCATTTTTTATGTAACAACACTGACTAATTTGGTCCTATTTTAGCACATACATATAAAATTGCTTTTCTTTTTTTATAGGCACTGCAAGGGCATTGTCGTCAGGGTTATATGTGAATCCCCAGACAAGTCTGATGCTTCTTTCCGAAATACAGATGGCGCTTCATCAGGACGAAGATGGCGACTTGTAAGGAACTTGTTTCAGACATTTTTTTTTCTCCCAAGTATGCTTTAAACATAGTCACTATGTCCTATTAATTAATTTGTATGGTGCATAAATAATACTTGCTTGATGCTAAGAGTCACGGTTTGTGTGTATAACACCAATCCTTTACTTTGTAATATGAGCTTGTGTAAAATTATGATAGTGTTAATACAAGGTCTGAATAATTAATAATAAAATGAGGATTTATAAATCCAACCTAAAATGGCTGGAGATGAAAAAAATTACTTTGATTGGTCTCATAGTAGGTAACTAGGTATACATGTATATAAATCAGTTAACATTTACATGACCTTGGAAATGAATGGTGTTTAAAGAAAGGCATAAACAGCATTTTCAACTTGGTTAATTTTGTACATACTAAAGTAGCCAGGTCACTAAATGCTTAATCAACTGATAATTTTTATCTATGGACTAGTACACACAGTTTTAGAGAGCATGTGAATTTATGGGGCTACCACATGATAAAGACCTAAACCCCACTTCAACGTGATGCATGCAGGTAGAGGGATTCTATTTATAACCCGGATTTAAATATACACTAGGCCTACAGTGTATATAACCTGCCTAACCATCCGTTTAGAATTGATTTGTTGTATGGCAGTTCATTCTGAAAGCAGTTTTTTAAAAAATCGTTTGGGAAAACCAGATTTGCAACACAAATTATTTTTGAACATTTTATCTCCTGATTTGGGACATTTAAACCAGCTAGCACAACTCGTGCATACCTTTGTATTCATGTAAATGACTCCTCTTGTGCAAAAAACATTTACTAGTACAACATAAATGTCGTTTAAGTTCCTTTACAGGAATGTCTAAAAATATAAATGATACACGAGTATAGAATTACAGAAGTCGCACCCTTCAAAAAATTGTCCTTTTGGGTCAAAGAGGTACAATGTATTGATACTAAAAAAAATTGCAAACTGATTTTTAAATTAAAAAATTTCTACAGGAAATGCATTGTATATGTTCATCTGTATAAATAAAAACCCTATTATGTTTTATTGCAAATATTTTGTTCTTGTAGGCCTTTGCATATTGCTGTGGCTCAGGAAAACACTGTAATGGTCCAAAAATTTGTCCACTTAATGACCATATCCGGCAAGAGTGTGGACAAGTATAACAAATCACAGCAGGTAACAAGTTTATAAGTATAATTTTTAATAAATTACTTAGAGTGCAAGTAATTCATTGATGGAGATAAAAGCATTATATTTTTTATTTAGAATTTGGATACATGTTTTGCAATATAAAGCTTGCATATATATAGATTTATTCTTGTTTTACATTTCATGCCTCTTTGCATACAGTATATAAACATATTTACATTTTGAACTATATAACTATTGATTTATTTATTTTAATTAAACATGACAGCTGTATGGCACATGGAATTCTGATTCATCAGACTTTTTCTAAGAAATAAAAATATTTGGACCAATGGTTGAAGCAGCTAGTGCTTCATCATCATGATTGATTCATTATGTAAATGTTGCTGCATTGGACTATAGTGATAAACACATAATCAATAATTTTAAGTGTTAATTTACCAGGAAATTTTCCATATTACACTGAATTAAGGAGAATGCTAGGACGGAAAGACCCCCTATGAACAATAACTTTGAAGTTAAGTAATCAGTATAATGGTTATCTCCCTTAACTGATTTTCATCTTTAGCAGATTGCTCTCAAAGTGCATTTAGGAATGAAAATACATTAAGTTTATGAGGTTATAAAAGGTACTACATGTATATAGAATTTAATCGTAGGTATACATGTATATTTTCTATGTACCGGGTATTATCTATCCATAATACATGTAGCTGCAAACAACGTCAAACTTGCAAAGGTGTTTTAAGAATATACAGAATAATCACTTCATTCTCTAAATTTTATATTTTGTTGCCTATTAGTATGCTTACATTAAATTTGAACTCCCCTCCCACAATTTGAGATAACGGCACATGACACACAACAATTGCTCTTGAGTGGATCTAATTACATAGACATTAAGACCTAGCTGTGTTTTTACTGCAGTTTTCAGATCCCTTTACCTGATATAGATGGATTTGAACCCAAAAATTGGCTAATAATGAAGTATCAAAATGAATCAGATCACCAAATCAGTTACTTCTGAAAAAAAATCACATTTATGTGTGACAGCACAAATTTAGGCAATCTAAATAAAATGTCACTTTTTTACTTGTGAAAGAATCCAAGGGATGAAAACTCTCAAACTTGCTTCAGATGCTGGATTTTAATTATGTTTTTATGATGAAGAACTAGTTTGAAGTTTTTATATAGGTCTATTCCAAAGTATCAAATCAAAATAGCATAAATTTTGCATTTTTGGATGTACAACATTCGTTGAGGTGAGCTCTGTAATCTCTGATTACCTTTGTTTCTTTTAAATCGTCATTTCTAGCAAGATCTAAGCTGACGTACAGCATACGTATGTTGTCCAGAGCGTACTCGCAAAGTTGATCTTTAAAAACACAAAATATGCACAGGATATAGGTGCATTTGAGAAAGGCTATAGTAATTTTTCTCTCATATATATTTCAGTGTGGGGTATACTGTAATTTTTTTGGACATGTCAAGAATCTGCATAATTTTTTACCTGCAGATTAAACTGATATTGTGATCCTGCAGATTTATGACCCTTGGAAAAAAGTAGGTCTACGGTATATCCAATCAAGGGTTATCCTTCTTATTAGGTAGCCAATAAACCTTATTTATATAAGATTTCTCCTCCATCTGATCTGAGAGGTCTCCTATCTCTCTTGAAAAAAATATGTTAACTTTTCTTTTTGTCCAGACCCCCCTTCACATTGCCATTGAGTTACAGTTTGACCAGGCTGTGTCGGTCCTCCTGATGGCAGGAGCCAATCCCTCGCTGGTCAACAAACAAGGGGACAGCTCCATACACCTAGCCATCAAACACAACACCATCAACAGTCTGGCCATGATGCTCATCAAGAGTCAACACAAGACAGATATCAATGCCAGGAACTTTGAAGGTATGGATGCTGAATAGGTTTTTTTTCTGTATTTTTAACTCACATACAAAAAGGATTGTCCAATCCAGGTTTTTTTAAAAGAGGGAATTTAATGAGTTTCATAGGAACAGTCTACACATACACCCAACCAGCCCCCTGTTTTCATTCAAAGATTTTACTTAGTATTAGATTGTTCATCAAGAATTTATTGCATTATATATTGCACTAATTATTAGCTGTCAAAGAAGTGGGTGGCATTATAGATATCCTTTAAATTCCAGTTCTGTGATTGCGCTTATATTTAGTAAGGATATTGTTCTCCACTGTGATATTAAAAGACCAATGCTTGATGGAAGTTCTAGGATCATTATGAAATCATCTGCACAATTAATATCTCATACAAGTTAATGCCCTGTAGTTCAACCCAAAATCTAGAGCTGTTGGAGATTACCACTAGGATTCATAGTTTTTTACACTGTAAGATGAGAAATTTGAAAAATGAGGAAAATCTGGCTTTTGAAAACTATAGTATACAGTAAGTTTAACATTAAATTTAATTTGTTGACATCATACTGTTTTTTTAACAAGTCAAATAATAAACGACAGAAATCTGAATCACAACATACATAATACATGTAGCTACCGCTTGTAAAACAAATTCAATTTCACTTAATTCCTCAAATTCCATGGATTTGGTTTTTCTTCAGGCATAAAGAAAAGGTCTATTTTAATAGTTACAGAAACATTTTATAGTAATACAATTCTACATATTTATATATATACCACCTGCCCACCCATTTTTTATCGGAAGAGGGCAAGAAATTTTTTACATTTTTATAAAAAGTAAGCATATTTTTTTTAAAGGGCACTTATACAAAACTAAAATACATGTATACATGATAATGATAAAATTGTTTGCACATAATGAAAAGAACAAGTTTCCATTTTCATAAACTAATTTAAAGGCAAAAATAAAAATAATACAGTGTTGAAACATTTTTTTAAAGTTCACAACATGTTTATATCTATAGATAAATGTTATCTAGCTGAGGATAGGTACCATGCTTTTATTCCACTAAAGCTCGTTTATATAAACTGTATTTTAATTAAGGCTTGTGGAGTGTCTTTTGACAAATTACAGTGTTGAGGACCTTGACTTTGAAAACAATTAAAAGGAAATTAGGAGCACACTATGGAACCTGTATTTCCCTATACAAATAAAGAAGCAGTTCTACATTTTTGTAATTTTATACTGTATTAGTACAAAACCCTTCTCTCTAGCATTTTCTGCTTTCAGCTTTAAATAGTACACATTATTTTTATTGGAAAATTCTTTAATTTAACTTTGAAAGAATTTTAAATCTCTAAGGTTTTTGAAATTTTGTTGATATTTAAGAAGATAGAAACACAAGGACAGCTGCATATTAGGCCTCCCTAATAGCATTAGAAACAAAGACAGACACACAAGATTTACATGCATGCATATCACGTCACCTCCTTAGCTCCTGATGTATCGTTTGGGGAAATTCTGGTAGAATGATCAAGGATTAACTTTATTAACTTTTCAGAGTTATCACAGAGAAAACAAATAGAAATGAAAATATTTTAGGATAAATGCCCAATAAGTCAATTGCCTTCTTGTTGGTCTACTGTAGAACAGGCATATTTGTTGAATCTATCGGTCAGAAATCCGAAGATCTTATGTAATATTAGTTAGGTGTCCAGTATCCATTTTCCAGTATTGTTTAAAAAAAAAAATTTCTAAATACCTAGTCATCCTACAGCTTTGGTCTAATTTCAATATAACTATATACAACACACAAGAAGACTTATATAATTTCCATAAAACTTTTTACACAAGTAGGGTACAATTAGATCCATTTAAATAAGATTAACTGTTTAACCACTGTTACTATTAATTTTCAAATATTCTTTCAAAAGGCCACTCCTTCAAGTACTTTAATCAAACACTTTTAAACTTCTCATACATAAGGAATAGAATAAGGGTCATATTATTCTATTTATTGAATTTTAGTTTCAAGTCCAAATGCCACCTTTCTCTTCCTTTGTTACTATATGTAATACAAACCAAAAGGCAGTGTTTTTCCTAAGAACCCGCTAACAAGCCAATTAAACCTCTTCAGTTGATAAATACACTATTTTGAAATCAAAATTAGAAGAAAAAAAATTATTTTAAGATACACATTAGTTGATAAAACCTCAACACCTAAAGCCTTTTACCTTTACCTTGAAATTCATTATAGGAAGCATGTACGAAATTTGGTTGAAATTGATTTTTGAATAAGTTGTGTAGGTCTGTTTTATTGCATTTCTTTGTATTCATATTTGTGTCTAAATATGCAAGACTTTTAGTTTTGTACTTGATCGACTTATTGGTTGCTGCTTTCCAAAGCTGTTAAAAAGAATACACAGTCAAATATAAAATGTTTACAGTATTATAGGGAAACACTGATAGAGCTACAGTCTTATCTGAGACTTCAGATTTTCCAGTAAAATTATCACAAGATTACTAATAAATTTGATGATTTGAATGTAAACTTACAAATGTCTCTGAATATTTGGCCATTTCTATTGCAATTTTAAAAAATTGTTTTTTAATAACACGTGTAGAAAAACTTGATGTCGTACAAAGACCATGAAAAATTATATGTTAACCGTATAAGTACAGGTATTATAAATTTGATGTAAAAAATCTTAGGCAAAAAAAAATTAATTTCTTGGTTCTCAGGCCCTCCCTCATCTCTTCCAAGGGTGCCTCATTGACCCTTTTTATTGCTAAGTCAATAAAATAAAAACAACAAATCACTTCCCTCATCATTTTTTGAGGTTTTGTACAATGTAAAAAGCTGCCTCATCATGTTTTGGGGGCAATAAAAAGTAAAAAAAAAAAAAATGCCTCCCTCCCTCATCAAATTTCTTGAAAAAAGGCCTGAGAACCAAGGAATTAACTTTGCATGGCCTTACATATACATGTAACTTGATAAGCAGAATATCCAAACATATTTATGTAACTGAAATTATCTCTTGGCTTTGGTGTTGGCTATGGTGTTGTTTTTATCACCCAGAACATGTGTAGGATAGCTAATTCCTCTTTAGTCCATCATATTTCAGTCAATGTTATGTGGAATAGGTACATGTGTACTACACTTCTCACGTTTACCTTCACAGGTTTAGCGCCGCTTCATTTGGCTGTCATAAGGAATCAGATAGAAATGGTGAAGGTCCTCATAAGGTGTGGTGCTGATATCAACATTCAGGTAGGTGAAGAAGGAAGAAATTTTACTTGGAAAGGAGTGGAAGATAGGCCACAGAAAAGACACTTCACGGTGTGTTTTTTCTTGGGTCATCCATAAAATTAAATTAGTTTTTCATATGTCATTCCCCTAAGATGCAGGAATTGTCATCAGGCCATCTTTAAAAAATTGTTTGTTGGCCCTCTCCCAACCGACTGACTAGAAATGCCCCAATTTAAAACTTTTTAAATCTCCAAAAATCAAACCATTCACAGTGGCTCAGTCGGTAGAGGGCTCGCTCCATGATCGGGAGGTAGTGAGTTCCAATCTGGGCCGCGACTGACCTAAGTCGAAAAAGAATGGGTAGCAACTGTTCCTTCGCAATGCGCTCGGCACTTTGAAGTGAAAGTTAAAAACCGAGGCCCTGTGTCAGGGGCAGGCATTGGCACAATAAAGATCCCTCACTGCTCAATGGCCCTGAGTGCAGAGTAAAGGTCCAAATTTGAAGCCCTTCACTGCATCCGGTGACTTCGCCATATGAGTGAGAAATTCTCGAGAGGGATTTTAAACAATATACAATCGATCCAAAAAATTAAAATTTTTTTAGCTCACCTGAGCCTGAGGCTCAAGTGAGCTTTTCTGATCACATTTTGTCCGTCGTCTGTCTGTCTGTCCAACTGTAAACTTTTCACATTTTCAACTTCTTCTCAAGAACCACTGGGCCAATTTTAACCAAACTTGGTACAAAGCATCCTTGGGTGAAGGGGAGTTAAAATTGTTAAAATGAAGGGCCGAGTCCCTTCACAAGGGGAGATAATCAAGGTTTAACATTGAAATATATCAGAAAAATCTTTAAAAATCTTCTTCTCAGGATCCACTTGGCCAGAAAAGCTGAAACATATGTGGAAGAATGCTGGGGTAATGTAGATTCTAAATTGTTCAAATCATGACCCCCAGGGGTAGGGCGGGGCCACAATAGGGAATCAAAGTTTTACATAGAATTAAATAGGAAAAATCTTTAAAAAAATGTTCTTTTCAAGAACCACTGGGCCAGAAAAGCTGAAACTTTTGCGATAGCATTCTGGTGTAGTGTAGATTTTAAATTGCCCAAATTATGACCAATGGGGTAGGGTGGGGTCACAACATGTATTACTAAGGGGAAATCTGGTAAAGAATAGCATGGTCAAAGCTACTCAGGTGAGAAATGTGGCCCATGGGCCTGTTGTTGAAGTTCATTTCTAAGTTTTTCCGTCATTTTAATTACCAATTTTATCATAAAATTCCAATTCTCAAGTGTTTATGAATGAAATATAAATCCCCCTATACAAACAAAATTTTCATCCTGAGTCAGGAGAGGGCAAACATACATAGAACTACGAACTCTAACTCTTGATTCCCGCCTACATTTTGTACCCATTAAATTCAATTTTTATGGCAATTTGGCCATTAAATCTTTGTTTAATACAAAGAACAGTTCTATGGTAACTGATTTATCATTTTATTTCCAGTGCTAGATAGTAAATTATTATTAATTCCAGCTGTTGAAAAAAGGGGGGTAGACGATATTTTCTAGTGAAATCGAACTTTGAAGAATCACCATATTTTGAAATAGTCTTAAATATCATAAAACGTATCTCATATCTTTACTTATGTTTTACGCAAATACATAAAACATATATAAATAAATAAAATACAATTACTTAGTTGTATATAGCTTAAAAATTGGTGAAAAATCAGCATTTTTTTCGTTTTTTGTCTATAAACATATGTTCCCCCCCCGTGAAACACAAAAAGCTTTGGCATAAATTTGTTAAATGACAGTCCATATTACCTGTAAAAAGGAATTTTTGTTTCACGGGGGGGAAAGATGTTTTAAAAATATTTTCCGTTTTCCGTTGATTTCTATAGTGAAAAACTCAAGTTTAACCAAAATAATAGAGTCATCTCTCTTTGGTATCCCAAATAAGTAACGTTTTATGAAAATTCATATAAAAATCTATAAAAATTTCGAAAATCGTTCGAATATGTTAACTTTTGAAAATTGACTTAGAGGTAGGCGGGAGAACAATACTATCGTTTGTGGTTCTTTTTAAAGATCACGCCATGGCCACCTTATTAGTTCAATCACTTACAAAAAAATATTCTGAAAAAAGCATCATCATAATGAAATGAAATTGTATTTGCTGTAACATAACCTAAACATGGGATGAGCATTGTGGTTGTATTTCATATTCAGATGATATTTGCAAATTTTCAGGTGCACAGCAATAGAGAACTAGCTAGCTTATTACATTAAAAAAAATAAGTAAATTTTGTACTTTGAATAGAAATAAAAACTAAACTAAGCAAGCATAAGGAATTAGAAAGACATTAGCTATGCATTGAGGTTCACTACTAGATGAGATATATTTTTCATGAGGCAAAAATTTAGCATTTTTGTTCTAAATAGTCAGTACTAGTATTTAATTTAAGCAAGAAGATATTTCCTGATTTCTATTAGTAGATTGATTACAAATTTTCCCAGATGCAGATGTGAGATGAGGCAAAAATTTAGCATTTTTGTTCTAAATAGTCAGTACTAGTATTTAATTTAAGCAAGAAGATATTTCCTGATTTCTATAAGTAGATTGATTACTCCCAGATGCAGACGTGAAAAGCCTAAGGGAGGGGGGGGGCTTTTTTCATACACAGTTGAATTCTGGTATATCTCAAACACTGATATTTTGAATACCATGGATTTGTACAAGAGATGTGGACGTCCCATGCAACCTCTTACTCTTTAAATATTTGAACTTATCTTGAATCCACCATAGGCACTCTTTATTTAATAATTGTTCAAAAAAAATATACGCCTATTATGATATATATATATTTATAAAATATATGTATATAGTATAGAAGGTGTATATTTTTAGCTCACCTGAGCCGAAGGCTCAAGTGAGCTTTCCTGATCACATTTTGTCTGTCGTCCGTCTGTCTAGCTGTCTGTCTGTCTGTCCGTCTGTAAACTTTTCACATTTTCGACTTCTTCACTGGGCCAATTTCAACTAAACTTGCCACAAAGTATCCTTGGGTGAAGGGGATTCAAGTTTGTCCAAATGAAGGGCCACGCCCTCATTCAAGGGAGATAATTGGGAATTAATGAAAATTTAATGGTATGTTTTAAAAATCTTCTTCTAAAGAACCACTATGCCAGGAAAGATGAAACTTATGGGGAAACATCCTCAGGTAGTGTAGATTCAAGTTTGTTCAAATCATGACCCCCGGGGGTAGGGCAGGGCAACAATGGCCGACCAAAGTTTTACATAGAAATATATAATAGGAAAATTCTTTAAAAATCTTCTTCTCAAGAATAGCAAAGCCATAATTGATCATATTTATATGGAAGAATTGTCATATAGTGTAGATTTAAGTTTGTTCAAATCATGACCCCCGGGGGTAGGGCAGGGCCACAATGGCCGACCAAAGTTTTACATAGACATAGGAAAATTCTTTAAAAATCATCTTCTCAAGAATAGCAAAACCATGATTAGGCATGGGACTACTTTTGGATTTAAACTTTTCAATAATAAACCAACTTCTACTTTTTCCTAGCCACAGTGCTCAGGTGAGCGATGTGGCCCATGGGCCTCTTGTTTTAACAATTAAGATGGGGAGTACCTATGGAAACCACAGATTTCTCGAAAACAACATTTGTCTGTATAAGAATATTAATGTACAAGCTTTCTTTAGGATGGTAAAAGCGGAAGGACTCCATTGTTCCATGCTGTAGAAGGGAATCAACTAAAATTAGTGCTGCTGTTCCGACAGTGCAATGCCAATCTAGAACTTACAAACTATGCAGGTATCACTGCTTTAATGGCTGCCCAGGCCAAAGGCTTCTCAGAGGCTAGCTCTATTCTAATGGTGGGACTGGACCCCAAGGCCATAATAGAACACAAAGAGAAAGAGAAGTTGATGATGCCAAATAAAAAGGTGAGAACAAGCGTACTAAGGAGGACTATGGTGTGTGTTTGCAAACTTTGCGATTTAACATCCATAAGGAAAAATTCTTTAATAGATCTTAAAAAGATTAGCTCTGTAAATGCACATTACTTTTGATAGTGAATTCTGTTTAATGCTTTTGGCAGAGAGCAGTTTCTGCTAAAATCAAGTACATATGTAAATGGCTAAATGTCTTTCATATACCAGTATATATGAATACATATACATCCACAAGTGCATTAAATCAAAGCTGAATTTTTTTTGGTCAAAAATGGTACACACTTTATATTCCATATTTACAGTATTTCTTCAAATTTAATTATGTCAAAAATTCTCTTTTTTTGAAAGGATGTGGGTGTAAGGAGGAACTTTACTACTATAAGACATGTTTTTGTGTGTTTCAGATGCCAATCCCTAGGATACCAAGTAAAGCTCATCTGATTGTGAGTGGAATTCAGAAAGGTGTTAAAAAAGAAAACAATGATAGTGAAAATGAAACTAGTTTATCAAATACTACTGAGGAGACTCAGAATGATGCGAAACCTAAGTTAGAGGGGGGAGGAGATAATCAGGTACTGCCTGAATATATTGAAAGAGAGCAGAGAATGGTGATAGAAATGAAGAAAGACATGCCATCTCTAAAGTCAGTTCCAATGGAAGTTGATTGGAGAGAAGTTGTTGAGGATGGAATAAAGCAGACTCATCCTCAGTTTACTATGAATATTCCCATTAAAAAGGAGAAACCAAAGCGTAACAAACAGAAGAAGATGCTTTCTAAAAGCGAAAGTAATCAGGGCAGTGATCAACAGACATCCTCCTCCATTGTAGTGCATCAGTCAGACTCGGAAAAAGAGACGGTAGATTCTGTAGCAGACGTTCAAATGATGATGTCCACTGCTGACCCAGTGGTTAACACTGCCAGGTTGTTACCTGTAACTAATGGTCCAATCAAATCTGTTGTTACAACAGAGAATGTGACCAGCATCAACGCTAGGACAGCCTCTTTATTGGCAGCACACCTTAAAAGTGTCAAAAATTCACTGACTAAGCAAAGCGCCTCCTACCCACTTAACCTCTCCTCCAATGGAAAAGAAGCGGGAAGTTTGGAAAAATCAGATAGCATGGTGTCCAGTGGATCATAGCATTTTGTTTAATATTTAATAATTAATTTTATATTGATTGTTTGTAATTTTGGGAATTTGCAGAATCGGCTTTCTGTGCTGAATTACAATGTATTATTTCATCACTGTCAGCTTATGATTTCTCTTCCTCTTTTTAAATGGTAAGAAATCACCCTTATGTTATAAAATATTTAGAATCAAAATAAGAAATAAAAAATAAATTTTAACTGTTAACCATATAATTTAAACGTACAAGTTCTTCAGTTACATATTTTTAAGATATGATTGAAGCATTATCTTAAAGCACATTCACAATCATGATCTTTGCATATTCAATTTATTTTTTTTATGTAAACTCTGTTGAGAAATGTCTGTAGAAAAAGTAATTAGGTATGCACAATGTAAATAGGTTTTTTGAATTTTGGAAATTGAATAGACTTTACATAATTCACTAGATTAGTTGCTTATTAATTCTGAATACATTCTAAATACTTGACTCTCTATTTCAAATGTCCCGGAAGGGTTTATGCATTAAAGTTATTTAACTCTATCTATGTATCCAAATAAAAAAATTCTGAATATTCATGATCAACAAAATTTTTAAGTTCAGAAAATATCTTCATTTATGTTGTTATGTTGTTAAATATCTTCTATGATGAATGATTTCATAACAGCATCTTGTTAGAATAATTTAACTGTGTTTTGGTACAAGCCCTCATCACAGTCCATGGGACAATATCATTTTAATGAAAGAACATTCTATCTTAACAGCATCCTGAAGACACATATATATTTGGTTTGCTTTTAATGATAGATTATGTATATAGGTTGTAGATTCTGATGGGCATTACTGGTCATAAGAAACCTCACAGGCTTGCAATGTTAAGTGTATTTCTTCCTTAATATCTATAGGCATGCATTTAGCTAGAGTAACAAGGTATATTTAAATGTAGATTTTTATTTCAAAATAAGGATTTGGCTGAATAATACTGCCAGTGTTTGTATGAAATTTGCATTCTTTAAAATTTAATGTTTTGTATAGTCTGTTATTTTTATGTGTACAAATGTTACATGTTCAAACAGTCTTCACTATTAAATTATGTTACATTGTATTTCAAAATTATGAGTCTTTTATACATAATAGACATTGTTCTTATACCATTATTCTTGTGAAAAATAAAAAATCTTGGCGCCAGTCATTCAAAAGTAATGGACAAGGTTAAAAGTTTTTGCGAACAAACAGATTAACATACTAACGGACGAACAAATTAAAAGCTACACACCCCGAATCTTCTACAGTGTACATATGAAACATATGGAGAAAACGAACAGTATTCATTATCAAAAGTCCATAAAACAATACAAAATAGGAACATAGCAACCACGGACCTTAAAACATCAGGTGCCATGTAGGAGTGAGGATCTCCTGCCGACCGGTCAGACCTGCCATGTGCTCATTGTCATGATTGGGAAATAACAGAAGAATCCGTCGTCAATTCAGTGTATAAATAATGGACTAATAATTAGTATGGAAAACGTCAGTCAGCATTTGACTCGATGATAAATTGTATTTGCGGACAAGATCGTTGTATCGACCGTAGAACTTACGAAATGATGAATTCAACGAAACTGCTGGTATTCTTGTTTCATCAACTTATTTGCCCATAATTTACCTCATTATAGAAATTGTTCATACGTAGAGCATGCTCATGCGTATCGAATCAACTGAAATATATAAACTCCGTATGCAGGTGATGAAGGTATATTGGTGCATAAGTAAGAGAAGTTGATGTTAGAAAAGTTAAAGTCATCACGTTAATCATGGAGCTTGGTTATTAGATTACCATTAAGGTCAAGATCTAGTAAATAACTTGAGACTAATATTTTGGTGCTAGATTCATTATGACGTCATAATCAATTTCAACTTTCTTTTTCCCGTACTTTACGGCTTTAGCAGAATTATGTAGAAAATAGGGTATTTTCAAGTCATTCAATTTGAAATCATATGAAAAGTAAACCGGATACCTATATTAAATTTGATATTGATTTAAAAAAGAGGCCATGAACATACTAATTACCGTTTTTTGAGAGACTGTAGGCAATCTGGATACATTTCCTTTGCCGAATACGAAAAAAACTCCCATATTCATGACTGGTTTTCCTGATTTTTCATTGAAAATGACAGTTTAAAGTACAGTTTTCCATCTTGTTTACCTACAAGTTATGCCCCGAAACACCTTATTTGACCAAGCTAAAGTTGTAAAGCATTAATAAAGGAATTTATTTCCCAAGTATGATAAATCTGTAGGCACTTTTCATTTACTAGATCCTGACCTTAACGCATTTTTCAAGTAAAATATCCAAATATGAAACAGACTATGTGTACCTATCTTTTATCTCAAGCTCACCAGGATATATCGAATCGACATAAGAATAGAAATTACCATTGTTTTAATTTACAATTCGGGGATATATAAAAGGGGATTAAAAACGAATTTTCATATCTTTAAATCTAATAATTGTATTGAAAGTTATTATTTAGAGCCAGTCATGCAAATTTTACAATAGCGATGTATAAATACGGGTAAACGTAAATAAACAAAAAAGACTCGGATTTCATGATCATTTCTGCAGACTATTAATTTTTGCTTTAAATCACGATTCACGAATGTTCACATAAAACACGATTCGCACTTTCCTTAAAGACTTCTAATAATTTAATTTGAACAGTAAACCTGCGTTTGGTTTTACACCTCGATTTTTTTTTTACCGTTCTTAAGTTAGTCCGATCTTTAGGTTCCTAAAATTAGCCATTGAATAATTTCAAAGACTCACAAAAATGTCTCAGAATAGTCTGAATTCTCAGAGTAATCATGTTTTTACCCAAAGTAATTCTTCAAAGTTAATCATTACAGTTTTTCATATTATATAGGGAAAATTGACAATCTTAAATAAATTTCAGGAAATGCGAATAAAAACACATTCTATGCATGTTCTAGTTGACAATTGCTTAACAAATGTATTTATATAATAGTGTTGTGTTTTGCGTGCACTATGCCTAAATAGTAGTCAGGGTTTGACAAATAGTGCACTCGCCGGATGGAAGCCTTGCACTATTTCGGCATAGTATGCTTACGCTATACATTGTATATATATATATATCCTTAGAACACTATGCGAGAATAGTAGGGTATGGGTTATATAGAGACAAGGTGACAGGAAGCATAATAATTTAGGATAGCAAACTATAGGTATCCAGGCATTTGAAGAAAATGGCATAATTTTTAAAATACTTATTCGGTACCTTAGTTCTTCTATTACTTCAGTGATTTTACAATGCATATGAATAAACATTTCCTATCATTGTAAAACACAATAAGACGCTTCTAATTTAATCTCATGCCCAAAACATTGATATCAAAGGCCAAAATAAAAACAAATTATTTTGATTTTTAAAAATACTAGTATGTTGGTTTTAGATACGTTTATAGGGTACCGATATCAACTTTTTAAAATACCGTTTCTAAGAATTCAAAGAACCTTGAATCACATTGGGATGAAATGGAAATGGTTGCACAAGATTTCAATTTCATGCTTCATTTGTAGACCTTGAAATGGAATAAATGTTAAAAAATGAAATCAAGTAAATAAAAAGAAAATAAATTATGATTCTTATTTACAAATTCTTTATGTCCAGCAATTAATTGGTTAGAAAATAGAGACAGAGTGTTCACTTTCAATGTTTAAATACAACTAATAAATAAAGAAACAAAATGCACAAAATAAGAAGAGACATCACAATCAAAGAAAATTGCTGGAATATATACTGCAGGATAAATATTCTTACTAATACTGCTGAACAAATACAACTTCTGCTAAAAAGAAGAATGAGACTGGTAAACTGTACATGTATTACAAATATTTTCCATCTTGATACTGTAAACCTACTTTAATCGCTTGCGATAAATATCTGTGAGTAGACTAACTTTCACTCGCGAATATTTCTCGCCGCGAACCATTTTTTGCTGTGTAATTGTAGAGAATGTTTCCTAGGGTGATTTCAAACTGCCAAACCGCGAATAATATTTGGTAGATAGTATATGGACATGTACACAAATTAAAATTTACGAACTGTACTCTACATTTGTATAATTTAATGTCTTTGTCTAATCAAATCAAATAAAGTCACAAAACTATAAATATTCATGAAAGATTCCATAGGTTTTGCGCCAGTTACTGGGCTTTCTACGTGGAATTCCATAATGGCTTCATAACTTGTGTTGATAATTTACTTGGTTTTGTCCGGCCCTTTCAGTTTACTATATGTTATGTCAGCGTCTTTTGTTCATTAAGACAAGTTTTTGAATCCTTGGGTCCTTGGCAGTCCAATTCCCGATAGGAAGGTCAACAAAAACAGATGCTCGTGTATGTTTTCAATTTCAAAATAATAAATCATGAAGTTATGTGTACTTGTTCACAGCCATTTAAGATAAGACTGAGGAAATAGTTAAATTCTATTTCTGTTTCATTCATTCTTTCACAAACCCAATAAGTATGTATAATTTTTCCTTAAAGGAACTTGGAAATAAGATAGAAGGAAAAAAGACGTGTTCATTCACAAAAATGAATAAAAATGGAGATAATTATTAGGCGATATTAAATTTATTACCAAATAATGATGCTAATCTAAAATAAAAAGAATATTGATTTATTCTTGAATTCTTTCGGTTTTGCGGTTTTGCTCCAAGATGTGTCACAGTATGCTTTTATTTAACTTGTTACGACAAATATTCTTATTTCCAATGTAACTGATTTGAATATAAACATAAGTCAGATAAATAAAATCCCATTTCAAAACTATGAAAACAAAGAATCATTTCCATTTTTCTCGCAAACAGATTTTGATATGTATTAAACTTTTAATTTTTTTTTCGTTTGAAATGAAACATATGGAGATAACGAACAGTATTCAAGATCAAAAGTCCATAAAACAATACAAAATAGGAGCAGAGCAAACACGGACCTCCAAAATATTACAGGTGGGATCAGATGCCATGGAAATGATAGCAAAAACCAAAGCGTTAAAAAAGGTTTAAGAAACAAACATTCTATCTAAATACATGTATGTTATCCCCTCCCCTTTATCCAACTGTTTGGTCTTACAAATAGGACAAATTCATTAGGTCCCTCTGAGTAGTGTAAGTATCTCTAGAATGAGATGTAATGTGTTATGTGAAAAATTGTTACTCCAGATAAAAAAAAGTGAGTTGCAATGTTACAGAACTATGTGTCCGCCAATTGCAAAAAAAAGTTCCGTCAAAAGTATTGGCATACCTTTGAGCGAGCAAAACGCTGAATTTTACATCCACTAAAGAAACCCTCTACACGGTATTGTGCCTGTATTTTCACTGTTATTAGTATAGAATTTAAAAAAAAGCACTTTTTGAGAAATTGGACCATCGAAAGCTTCACCATTTGATTTTTGAAAATGACATCAATTGTCAAGATCATTCAAAATCTTAGAAGCATACTATTGATCATAGGATCTTTAAACAAGAGGCCCATGGGCCACATCGCTCACCCGAGCATTGTGGCTAGGAAAAATGAGAAATTGAATTACAATACTTTTGAAAAGTTTAAATCCAAAAGTTTGGCCCCGCCCTACCGCCGCAGATCATGGTTTGAACAAACTTGAATCTACACTACCTGGGGATGCTTCCATATAAATATGAGCAATTATGGCTTTGCTGTTCTTAGGAAGAAGATTTTTAAAGAATTTTCCTATATATTTCTATATAAAACTTTGGTCGGCCATTGTGGCCCCGCCCTACCCCCGGGGGTCATGATTTGAACAAACTTGAATCTACACTACCTGGGGATGCTTCCATATAAATATGAGCAATTATGGCTTTGCTGTTCTTAAGAAGAAGATTTTTAAAGAATTTTCCCATACATTCTACATAAAACTTTGGTCGGCCATTGTGGCCCCGCCCTACCCCCGGGGGTCATGATTTGAACAAACTTGAATCTACACTACCTGGGGATGCTTCCATATAAATATGAGCAATTATGGCTTTGCCGTTCTTAAAAAGAAGATTTTTAAAGGGCCCCGCCCTACCCCCGGAGGTCATGATTTGAACAAACTTGAATCCCCTTCACCCAAGGATGCTTTGTGGCAAGTTTGGTTGAAATTGGCCCAGTGGTTCTTTTTGGGAAGAAGTCGAAAATGTGAAAAGTTTACAGACAGACAGACGGACAGACGGACGCCGGACAAAATGTGATCAGAAAAGCTCACTTGAGCCTTCGGCTCAGGTGAGCTAAAAAAACTCTTCTTTTGAAACTATATTTTTTCAATTTATCTTTCTACTGCCAACTCTTCACAGTGGCAATAGTTCTAGAGTTGATCCTTATGTCGCGGGTTTGGAACCCACTGTTGGACGTAGAGACCGGTCATTCGGGTGAGATCGTATAAATTAAGGCCCCATGTTGCAGTACATTGGTACCGGAACTATAAAGGTCCTTCACTACGCTCAAAGGCCTTCAGTACAGAGTATACAGGTATCATGTTGTAAATTTTTAATTTACTAGGGGGGGGGGGGGTAATGCAAAATTTACAACATGATAAATTTTGCATTTACCTCCACCTAGTAAATTCAACATTTACAGCATGACACAGGTCTAAATTTCCAGCCCTCCACCGGCAAGTGGTGGGGTCTCAATATGAGGACCATTCAATGAAATAATACAAATTGCAACAAGGAATTTACACGTAGCATTTATGGCTCACAGCATGGACAATTTAGATGCTTCTACACATTGACAGCGATCTTGTGAAAATCCTTCTCCATTTTCATTTTTTAAATCCCTCTTAACACTGTTAACCCCTGCGAGACGATCATGAATAATTCATGAATTTCCTTGAATTTTTCATGAATTTAATTCATGAAATGTTCAT
Source organism: Saccostrea glomerata (assembly GCA_003671525.1). Taxonomy (NCBI): domain Eukaryota; kingdom Metazoa; phylum Mollusca; class Bivalvia; order Ostreida; family Ostreidae; genus Saccostrea; species Saccostrea glomerata. Next base: position 201,889 of record PRKT01000171.1, on the reverse strand, counting down.
GAAATGTTCATGAAGATCCTATGAACTTATTATTGGACATTTAAAAATCATGAATTTTTATTCATGAAAGAAAATTGATGAATATTCATGAATATTTTTTTTCATGAATAATTCATGAAGAGTCATATTCATGAAGATTCATCATTTCAAGAATGTCCAATAATAAGTTCATAGGATCTTCATGAACTATTCATGAATAATTTGATGAATTTTTTCAGGAATGTTCATGAATGAATAAAATTCATGAACCATTAGCA
>PRKT01000171.1:130819-189780 GCA_003671525.1 Saccostrea glomerata | reverse complement strand
CTTAGGAAAAGTGGCAATTTTGATGTGTTTTAATGAGAAATATTAAAACTTTTATCAAGAAAAATAATTTTATTCAGAGTAGAAATGTTAGAAAGCAAAACACCTTCACAAGTATCGTCATTCCGAACTAAGAGATGCGTACAGAGTTGAGCAAATCGAGCACACTCGTGTTATGTACACAGTTTTTGTAAACAGGGCTCGAGTTCTGTTCTTGTTTATATTTAGAATTCACTGGGTGCGTTCAATCGTCATTGTCTGCTTACCACAACTGCACGGACTGACAATATATTGTGTGTTTGTTTTGCTTTCGAACGTGTCTACTCTGATTTTCTGGATTATAGTATTAATATTGTTCATTGATACAAAACGAGATTGCCACTTTTCCTAAGGATTAAGAATAAAATTAAATTTGTGAGAGTGCAAGTATATGTCAATCAAACCCGCCGAAAAATTTGTAATTTCAATATCTTTTAAACGAAATAAGAAGTTTAATTAATTTTTGTGTGAGATGCTATTAAAATATATAAGTCGTTATATTAGAGAGAAAATAATAACTTCAAATCTGTGTCCAAGTACCTTTAAGTCAAATGCTGACTGTCGGTTTTCATACATTATATACACACGGAACGCAACACCTCTTATACCACTCATTGAAATTGAGACTCACAGAATCTTTGTCACATAGTGCTATTGTGTAACTCCTATTTTACTTTTTGATCGGTAATATTACGGGTTTCCCATGTCAAAACAAGGACACGGCCATTTTTACTATAATATTGAAGGGTACCAACTCCTTATTAGCAACAGTACTCTTCTTTACCACAGAATAAAATTTAATGATACTTTCACAGAATGTTTGTTACATAATGCCATTGTTCACCTCCTATTTTTCTTTTTTGTTGGACACTTACACATGTATTTCGGGTTTCCCATAGTAAAACATGGACTTTCCTATTATATTCATATTGGAGGCGAGAGTACTGTATACAGGGTTATTTTCGCCCCGTGTTATTTTCGCCCTTTTACACTTGCTTACAATTTTGCCCCGTTTTAAATTCACAGTTCTCTTTAAGAAATTAAACTGTGTTATTTGAATTCGCCCCGTTTTAAATTTGCCCACTAGTGACAAGGGTGAAAGGGGCGAAATTTTCCCTGTATACAGTGTATAGTGAGCTCAGTGTTCACAGTACCTCTAGTCTTAATGTTGCCGTAAGGTACGAACGAGGATATTGTGTTCATGTCACCAAGTGAATTTCACTTCTCTAGTCTTAATCTTGAAGGCCATGCAAAATAATTATTAAACTCAATACTTTCCAATGCATCATGTGCATTTACATGTACATGAAAACAACAGAACATTTTATTTAGTTAGCTGCAATAAGCACTTTTTTTTTTACACAAAAACTAAAATAAATAGTTAAAAAAAGATTGTTGCTGTTGAACGATAATCTGTGAAGATTCTGCCGGTATGGGGGTATTTCGTTAGATTGCGTGAGGATTTACCTAAACTTAGTGTTAATAATACCATTAATACTGTCAAGAAAAGTTAAATACGTACTTCTACACATAGATTTAGTTAGTTTCTCAAATTCATATGTCAAAATAACAGGTTACCAATAATTTTTTCGCACTTTATGTTAATTTGTGATTTTTATCACCACACAAGAAATTTATAGTAAATCGATAAAATTATTTCATCTGGTTCAATCTCGTTTTAACGTTTAGAAGACCTAATCTGGCATACACTTATTTGCCTGATAAATGAATATATGGAGAAAAAAAAATCCTTATTTAGGTCATAACCTCAATGTTCATGGTTTCAACAATTCTATTGATCTTATTTCAAAAGGGAAGGGGGATTAAAGAATTTTAATTTTATCAAATAGAATTGCTTTTACGATATTTGCCGAATTTTTTCTTGAAAATTCACGAGGAAACCTTTCATGAATATTTCGTACATTGTATGTACCGGTACTGTATTCCTTTGCAAAATCGCCCTTTCCTATCTTGGCAAATCATTTCCATGAAATTTCGCAGTTTGAAGAAAAAAAATTAAGATTCAAAACCTCGTCTTGAATCTATGCTTAAATAGGCTGTCATGAATGATCTGTCTTTGTGATTAAATATTTTTTTAATTTCTTTCTTTCCTAAGCCAAGATTGTGGTTTAGGACTCGGAAAAATCCTAAATGTGAAAAAGTATACAAACTTTTAAGTTATGAAAAAACAAAATCACAGTAGTTTTAACCCAACGTTGAAAGAAAACTCAATCACTAAAAATAAATAGACATTTATTTGACAAGAAATGACATTAATGATTCATAGTGGTTCTGTTGTGATACAGAAACAATGTTATCTTCCATGTTATCTTGGAGACGTGTGTCTCTTTTCGGATAACACTTCATAAATACTTGATGATATATCCAGTTACATTGTAAGTGTATTACAACCCCTTGTTTACAAAAGATAACATAATTGAAAGCAAAAGCCCATATAAACAATGCTTCTTTTTTAAGAACAATTTTTCAAGATTTCCAAAAATGTACAATCCTAAGAAACATTTTTCCCTCGGAGAATCTTCATTCTCGTATACGAACGACATTTTTATTAGTTGTGGAAATGATAAAATAGATCAGCCCTATTATTTAGATATAAAATTTAATTACAAAGTGCAAAGCATTGGAATTATGAAACATAATCAGACTCGCCTTATTTTCCGAGTAGTCGCCGCCGGGGAAATTTCCCATTTTACGATTCTCGGTTTAATGTGTCCGTGTTCTTTAAACACCGTAAAAATCCACAATTTTCCTTCAGCTAATTTATACCTCACCGTCAACACTAAAAATCTACCTATAAACTCTTACGTTTATATGTTTAAACAATCCTTAATAACATAAATATTCCTAACTCTTGAGTGTTATTTGCATAATTGAAGCAATTTTGCCATCGTATTCCGCATTCAAAAGTAGTAAATTCTTGGAAGAAAAGGGAAGTAAATCAAGGGGCAAAGTGTCAATAATTCAATGTATCCGGGTAACTCTCTTCACGTGACCTGTTTAAATCACGTGACAGTTCCACAGATACAAAAGTTAACCTCATCCACCACCACTTCGTCTGGCCGGCCTGTAACCAGCACCCCCTCCTCCCATTAAAGGATTGTAATCTAAAAGATGTAGATTTCTGCCATTTTCTTGCATTAATTGTTATATCAAGGATTTTTTGAGAAGTATATTTTGGATAAGTACTCATAAAGTGTAACTCAAAATCGCAAAGAAAATAGGGGGTCAGTGTGCATCCTACTGATCTACGGTACACTTAAGTTGACCTTTTTGCACTTAAATTTCATCTCTTGGGTTAATTACTTTAACCCTTATTATATTTGATCAAATGTAAGCATGGCAATAAATATAATTTTATTTTACGTAAAATAGTTTGAATAATATTTATCATTAAACAAATCTTGCAAATTAATGCGCGTAAATTATTGTTTGACCTTTTTGCACTAAAAAATAACATTTTTGGGGTATCAAAAAACTTAATAGGCAAAATAAAAATTACTTATATCAAACTTTTTACGACTTTAGTGCTGATCAGTCACAAGTATCGAGTAGTTTAAAATAATGAAAGAAAAAGGTGGGGTCAGTGATGTTAATTTTGAAATATTTGTCAAAATATGTGATTTTCAGGCAAAAAATATTGTAAATTTGATCTTGACTTCTTTAATATATTTTCATTTTTTGGAAAAGTTTGTTGAGGGAAGGTGTAAAACTTAGTCTAAAAATATAAATTGAGACCTATATCAAATATTTTTAGCAATATCAAAACGGAAAATATTCTCCGAGTAAAAGTATGTGAGGCTAAATTTCCATTACATTAAATTTTATAAATGTGCAGATTTTCTGCTAAATATCCTTCCACCAAAAAAATAGTCCCTCATAAATCTTGCTTCTTTGTAGATTTTTGAGCAGTTTTTTCATTGAATGTTAAAAAATTTACATTGTTGAATTTTAACATCTTATAAAAATTGAATTTTAATAAGTAGTTTTGAAGTAAAAGCTTCTGCATGAACTTTTCTAAAAAGCTGACGAGTGACTTACCTTAAGGAGCACCATTAACTTGTATTAATCTTAGAGTAGACGAAAACAATGTTGCACGAATTCAGTTAAATACCTGTTTATGTGTTAGCTTTAATTAACAAGTTATTGATAAATTTAATAAAAATAAGGAATAAGGTCATATTCATGAAAATGAACCTTAAGTTATAATTAGTTTTCAACTCACCACTTTGTCGCAGTTTAGGTTTTGGTTTCACATTTCGTTGACTACTTTCAGGAGACTCGTCTTTCTGTAATAAGAAGACAAAAAGACACTAAAATAATGTAAATTGTGCAAATATTCAAATCTATTACAAAATGGGAACATTTTCTATTGCCCCAGAAAGAACAGAAAAAAGAAAGATCAACTATCTTCATAAGTAAAATATTAATCTTAACAAGCGGCTCTAGGACCTTCGCGGTCACCTGAATATGATCCAACCCTCTAAAGGATTCATCGAATGACAGTTTGATAAGCATGTGACAAAGCAAACTAAACTGAAAGGAGACGGTGTGGGAATCTGCAACATATTTGAAAGTACATGTAGATTATTGTATTGATTGCTTGTCTTTTACAAGAACCCCCCGACCAAAGAGGTCATATAATTTGAAAGAGGCATCTGCGTTCATCATAACCATAACTTATTTATACTTGTTATACCAGGAAGCAGAGAATAAGATTTTGAAAAGGTTAATGGGTTTTTACTACATCATCGATGGAACCCCGCTCTAACACGACAATGTCACGAGTTTGGAGAAGGTACCAATACTCATCAAAACTACTTGAGGATCTATAGGACCCAACCCTAACACAAGAATCCACATTTCGTAAAATCATGAATAAAAAAAGTAAATGGTTTAATGATGTTAACAATCATGCCATCATTTTTATTGCTTGTCGTTTTTTTTTATTTTAGTTTATATTAATTTTTCATGACTTAGTTTCACCTATATATTAGGTCCAAGGGTAACAGAAACGTATTGTTCCTCTTTACCAATTGATGTAATATGCCAAGATTGGTTGAAATTGGTTCATCGGTTCCAGAAAAGAAGATAATACTCTTAAGATTACGACCAACACATGACGGAAGAGAAAGGATAGTAAAAGGCAATCCGAGTGATTCAGGTGACATAAAAATCAAGTTTGAAGATTTTGCACTCTTTTTATCTAGATTAATGAAAGTTAAATACCCAACTGATTTCATCTTACTGGGCCCAAAGTTCTTGATCAGAACACAGAATGCTTCAGAGCAAGCACGGTGTTATATAATTAAATCTCAGTTAAAAAAACATTAATTAATGAACGGAAAATCAAATTAAACAGCGTGCAGTTTTTCTTATAAAACGTAGGCGATCATTTTTGTTCTGGTATTAACAGTACACGTACATTTGCTCGAAGAGATTTCTTTAAAAATTGAAACCTTTTCTTCTATTTCATTTTATTTCATAATTTTATTATTATTTGTATAATTTGATATCCTTAACTTGAGATTTTTATTTCTTTAATTATACCATGAAGAAATCTAGTAAAATATGCATTTTCTTGTCTTGATATACTTTTTAAGAAGTGTACAGTTACTTCAAAATAGCATCGCAAGATTTCGTGCCCTAATTCAATGACTCTACAAAACTCATATAAAGTCTCCGCGAAGGCCTATAATTAAAAAATAAAACAGTAAGACGAAAACCCATTTTATGCAACAGGTTTTTAACGATAACCAAATTATCCGGAAATTGAAACTAGTCTGAATAATAACTAATCTGTCATTAAGGACTGATTGACGGATGAGCAAGTCGTATTCCGTTCCCAGCCGACTTAATATAGCGGAAAACCTCATGTTTTTAAGTATCGGATTTACAGGGTTAGACATAAACTTTCCGAAAAAGTCTGTCGAAACAGCAGATATCCTTCAGTAATACGACGATCAAATAAAAAATTCGCTCGTTTCTTTTTAATCTGTCGCTGTTCTTTAAAAAACTAAACAAAATCAACATCCCTACAATTTGTTTATTATTAGACTACTTAGTCTTTTGATTTTATTTTTTTTAAGCATAATGCAGTCGGTTTTGAGTACTGTACTTTCTATGGTCAAAGTTAACGCTACAGGAAAATTCCAAGATTCAGAGTTCTCATTAAATATACATAGACCATTTAGTTAACCAATTTTCACTTTTTAATTTGTTTTTAAGTATATTGCATTTATGCTCCACTTTACATGGAAGATACAACCATGAGACAAATTTGGAACAATATCTATATATTCATACATTTTTTCTAAAAGAAACCCCCCCCCCTCATATTTGAAATTCTAGAAACATATTTTTTCCCTAATTACTTATGCATAAAAGAAAGGTGTGATTCTGCAGAAATCAGAAATCATTTGATATTTAGCCCTGTATAATTGAAATATGAAAAAGGTCGTCACCCTTGACGAATAAAGTTTCTACCTTTTTTCTCTTCTTTCTGTTTTGAAAAAATCACAAAATTGATTAGAAAGATCTTTACATTGATGAAGATAATGAATTCTATAAAAGACTTAATGAATAATAAGTGCCCTGGCTGCTACGAGCCTGAATAATATCTGTCCTATTGCTGTTACGATAGATTTTCCCATTCATTATAACCACAGTTTAAATGATACAAATCCTATCAATCAATTTTGCAAAAACATGCTCTTAAATTTACTACTTTCCAATTGATAACAAAGGACCATCCTTCTTAGTAAAACAACAAAACAATCTCGTCATTATGATACAGATGAAACGTATCGGTCTTTTCTCAGATTCCATGTATTTACAAAAGCTTTAATAATTACGTTGCAAGATGGACCGTTTCTTGGTGTGTAGGAGAGCCGCATTGTCCAATGATACTAAAGAAGGCGGCTACCCAGCCATCATAAATTCTACTCGGTGAATGGACAGACTCAGAGAGAAAGAGATCTTAACACGATACAAGCATTCAGGATTTTTCTATAGGTAAGTCCATTAATGACATTGTGTTTCTATTTATATAGCATACTGGATATGCTTTTTATCATTAATTAATTAAACTTATGACTTTTTAGGCATAGTGTCACACACATGCCCATCTTTCAATTAATGTTATCAATTGAGAGGACTGTATGCAGAATAAAATAAGCATGCTTCATTTAATTTTGAAGAAAATCATTAGGATTAATCGGTATCATTTATATTTTTTTTAATAAGTGATTACCTTCAATTAATAAATATGAAATGCATTTAACATTTTCTACTTTTCACATGAAGTGAAAAAGTGACTTTGGAAATAGTTTTAAGGAAACACATTTTGACTAAATGTATAAAAATAAATTTGCAGAAACATATCTTGCCCTTAACAATTTTTTTAAACAAATCAATTTAAATTTGTATATTACATTGAAAAAAAACATTGTTGAGAACAATATACCCAGTACTCCTATCAAACAAGTAATAATTAAGTAGTCTGTCATGTTAAAGTCCATTAATTACTCAATTGCTTGCATGCAACAAACTGTCCTAAATAATTTGATCCGTGGGAAACCATCAGATTAGATGTCTTTTTAATTATATTGTCGTGTACATGTAATTTTCAGCAAAAAGTTATTATTATTTTTATCCCTAAATCGCTTAAAGTCATGATAATTTTTTTACTTGAGTTGTTTATATTTATTCAAAGCCGCTAAAAACAATGTACACGTGATTGTCTTGTCTTTGAAAAGTTCACATGCAGCATTGATAAATATACCAAAAAAAAAAAAAAACATGCAAAAGATGAGGGAAAAAAACTGTTTTCGAAGGAACAATTTTTAAGCATTTGGTTGATACCTGCAAAAGAACTTTTGGTCATTTTATGCTATTAAAATTTTGAAACGGTTTAAGCATACAGAGATAGAAGTGAAAATTTCCACTGAAAACTAAACTGATCATTTCTAATGTTACAAAAACCAAGTTTGTTTTAATAGAAAATGTGATAGGTTTGCATATAAAGGCAATTCTATCAAATTTGATATCCAGAAGGATATTTTAGAGTAAAAAAAAATTGCTTTATTTGAAATCCTAGCGTGTTGTTTCAACAGGAATTTCGTGTTGTTTATTAGCAAATCTATTACTTTTCATCAGATATTTCATCTCAGAGGAAGAAAACGAGATTGTATTAGCGAGAAAAAAAAAAAAGACCAACGACTTGATACAGACGGGCAAAAAATATATTAATCAGTTCCATGACAAAAAGTAACATTAGATAGGTGATTGTAAAGGCATAAATAAAATCACTTTCTGCAGTTAACAGGTCTCCAAGGAATTTCCAGAGGAGCACCATCAAGTTATATATTCTAGCGTCAACAATAAAACGCATCAAATCCATTTTAATTTACTTTCCAAAGTTCTCTTGTCAAGCCAATTCCCTGGGATTACTATAGTAAGTGGATTTCCCCACGTTACATAAAACATTAGGGACCTGGAAAAGTTCTCAGAAAAGAATAGGGCAACTCTTTAGCAAAACGTGGTCTACACAACTTTGATTTATATCTATTGATTCCCCTAAATAAGAGATACAGTTCTTAGCATCTTTTAAAAGAATATTTTGAATAGCAAGAAGTTTCTCTGAACATTTTAATTCCAAAGATAATGGCATTTTCGGGTAATACGAAATGGCAAAGTCATTTATGATGCCCTTCAATGTTTTCCCCTTCATCTCTTCAGTATAGTTTATTTGAATGGTCGATCTGGAAACACCGGCTATAACAATAGACCCTTCCGACAATATACCTCACAAATTACAATTTCATATAAATCTAACGAAGGGTATTTCCATGGAACAAAAGTGATATAAGAATGAAATAAACAATGCTTCTCTACCATCAATAAAAAATATATATGCAAATTGAATTTTAAAGTAATATTGGAGAAAAGAAATGCCTATAGTTTTGATGGCAAAAATCAATTGGATATATTGGCACGTCGGTCGTGGATCAGAATGATTATAATCTTTTCTAACATTTTACAATAAAAATATGGTCGATAAAAATCAGTTCAAAGCGTAACAAAGATATTGTATGAATTTAAATCAAACATGTATGTAGAGATGAAGGTCATCCGCTGTCAGCGTCACTTCATTCATTAGTTATTCAGAATATTTGTGATTCAAAGAATTATTTGAAGGATACAATGAAAACTTCATCATTAAAATATCTTACCAGGGTTCATACTTTTGTATTTCTTAACCTTTATCATTTACTTAGAATCCCTTTCTTACATAAAAATAAATGCAATGCAAAAATCCTTATTTTCACCGACTTTGGGGGTATTTGTACTGTGATATTCAGTACATATCAGATCATGGCATTTTCTATTCATTTTAAAGAAAATTCAATATTGATGTTAACTGGTTTTCTTCTTTTAATTCTTTCGAATTTAATTTTTGTCCATCTCAGAGAAACTGTTCTCTAACTCCGTCGTTTGCAGATTCTTGTCCGAACACTTAAAAAAAATTAAATCTTCTCATGCATTTCGAAAATCCCTCCTGTTTCTAGTTTGAAAGTTTCTGATTGGAAAAAAAATCAATAAACACTATTAATTATATAATTTAAGTACTGCATTTTCATCACCCGCAAATTGATTTCCTTCAGAAAATTTATATGTAGTCGTGTTGCTTTTTTGAAAAATAATTTTCCTTTTTTGCTATAAAACCAGAAAAGTATAAAAGTTTCTGACCTTCACAGTTTGAAAACCAAATAAGTATTTGATTTCGGAAAATTTTTCAAGTTATTTCTTTATCAGTTACATGGAGTCGAATGCATACATGTACGCCTTAAAGTTTAAAGAACGCAGTAAAAACAAGCATTTTAATATCATAAAGCAGTGCCACTTATCTACAAGCAAGAAATTAATATTTCTTGAATATACTGAAACAGATTTTAATTCATATGCGCTCTCTGAGCCATTATTTCCCTTCCTGTTATAAAATCTTAGTTTAAAAATAATAGAACTGTTTTGGACAAAGTGAAAAGGAATCGAAACAAAAAAATGTTCAAACTTCCTCAATTGATGCTATTCGAGATTCGCAAAAGGAAGAAAAATTATTTGTACTCTGAGTTCAGAATGACGTTAAATTTTATGTATTCCACCTCCGAATAACGATGCGTTATATCCGTACTGTTGAAATAATAACAATTAAGTGATAGCCCTAAGCTTTTCCGACGCACTTTTTTTTTTCTAAAACTGAAGTAAATTGCTCTTCCCCCTATTACAATGCTGATAGTTATATATTCAGTTTTTCTTTCATCGCCAGTACGACTCGACTCAAATTTATGAGCTCAGTATTTAGTATTATGGTGGTTCAGCATCATCTACGGGTGAAATAACTGTAAAAATATGGAAATCTTACAAAAATACAACAGAAAACGTGTCGTTTCTACACTCCTGTGTAAAGTTTATTGCCTAAGAATATCTTTAAAAGGAATAATCGTAAACAATGCTACTCGGTAATGTTTTGTGACACGTGTATAACCGAACATCCAATCGCCAGAGTTCTGACAATAAATTCAGTTTAATAACACAGAATGTTCTCAACAGTACAATTCTCCTGGAAACGGGCGGAAATGAGTGATTGAAATGTAAATCTTCACACAATACTCGCCAAAGTTTATAATTAATCTTAGCAAGAATGCCCATGTAAAATAAGCATAATTTGACCTTTGATTACTTTCATGATAATGGTGCGTGAGGACTGGTGATGGGGTTTTGATTTCTTATCACTGTACGCAGCTAGCGACGTAATGGATATTCTATTATTATTAATGAAAATGAATATATAGCTCTACATATATGAATGAAAAGCTCTTGGTTGGCCATTTTTCTATAGTTCACGTAGATTGACAAAAGAAATTTTAGTTGCTTCATTACTTTTTTTCCACATACGTATGCATAGTTTTATTTAATGATTGAATAGTAACCCATTTTTTAATTATTAGAATATCTGTTTCAAGAAGAGATGTTTATTTGTATTTTAATATCTGATATTTTACTTGTAGGAAACGACAATGCACGGGATAAATTTTCATCACATTTGGACTTTAGCATTGGCTCTATTTTCAATTTCAATGTTTTGTTCATGCGCTGTTAGTGCATTACGTGACGACTTTCAAACTGTTCCCTCCGATCGAGGAAATAGCGAACTTGCTTATATTCTTTCCAATATTCGGCAAAAGTTAAGAAGCACTGACTCAGAGTCATTTCCAGTATTATTGCAACCATCAACATTAAATGCCAAAAGATCTATTTTTGGAGGAAACAGATCAACGAAGAAACGCGGAGGAATCTGGATTTGGATGCCAGCGCAAGGATATGTGTCTGTACCACGTGATGAGGTCAGTGCAGGAGGTAGCAAAGGCTCTTCATCAAACCTGTTGAGATACGGCTAACTAACAGTCTTGTCTTCAAGGAATTATGCCAATCACCATGACATATTTGTTTATTTTTTCTAAATAAAGCAGCTACATAGTTTTCATTGTATTTTTTTTCTCCTTTTCAAGACAATCGTATAAATTAATGCACTGATTGTGCAAGTGAAATCAATTTAAATGTGCATGGTAATCAAACCAAAATCAATTTCAATTTTGGTGTGTAACCAAACCAAACAACAAACTAACAAAGCAAAAAAAAAATCCGATTAAATATAATGAGTAAAAATGCAGGATATTCAAGATCTCCATTTTTAAACCAATATAAGACAAATTATTTATACATGTAAACTGGGTTTTCTCCATGAGCTCAGAAAAAGTAAAAAGTGTAAAGGTTTCCAACTAAATTACCTATTTTATATATTTAGAAACTTTACACTATTTACAGTCATTGGATGAAAAAATATTCCACCATGCAAATGATAGAATTAAAAATTAATGAGATTCTTAAATAAAAGAAAAGCTGGTAGTCAAAAATCACTCTAAGGGCTAGAATTTCAAAACCAACCATATGATGCCTATAGTACAGTAAGACGCCTATAGTACAGTAAGACTTGCTCAATCCTGATGTTGTGTATTTCAAATTCTTTCCTAATACAAGATAAGCTTTAAAGTCCTTTTTATATTATATAATGATTTAAAATATAGAAATGCATATTTTCTGCATCAGAAATAATTTAATCTGAACCTTTTTTTGGAACAATTGGTGTCCAAAAAAGTTTTACTGAATATGAATGTTAAGCTAAAAGCACAAAGTAGGGTGTAATTCAATTATTCATTTTTTTTTCATTTATATCTTTATTTAGTGCAAGTTCAATTGCATTTCTATTGGCTAAAGAGCTGAATTAAAAAAAAACATTCTCATGTTAGGTGTTTATGCAGTCTTTATTCAGTTTATTAATCTTTGGTCTACTTACTGGCTTATACTTGGATCTGTAGCCTTTTCCTTCTTGAAAGCTATCCCATTCTTCTATTTTCTGTTTTCTTTTCTCTTCTTCTCTCTACGATAGGATAACAATATTTAACAAAATGTTTATTTTAAAAGCATAACTAATCAATAATGTAAAAATACACAAATTCTTTTTTAAATCCTTTTTATGTATTTAAAAAAAGACAATTTCTAGGTTATAAGAAAAAAATGAAAAAAGTGTTAAAAAACAAAATTTTTTATTTTTAATCCTATTTAAGCATTTTAAAAGAAGATTGTTTCTAGGTATTTCGAAAAATGAATCACTTCCATGTTTATGATCTTAACATTATGTGACAATTGAAACTCCACATGAGAACTTGTAATGACGAGACTGCTATAGAATTTCACCTGCTTCTGTTGCTCAGCGTATACTGACGCTTTTGCATCGTGTTCCTCTTGGAGCCTCATTCTGGCTCTCTCCATGGCTTCCAATCGTTTCTGGGCAGTGTCTGGGTCTGTAGAACACAGATACATCTATTGTTATTGTTGACTATTGCACAATCTTCAGAATTCAGAAAAGTCAATTTTCATCACATGTATTGATTAAATTTTACAGATTTGTAATTTCATGTATTCACTCATATCCATAAAAGAAAGGAAGGCTTTGAAACCCTAGACTTACCTCATAAAGGGTGTGAATTTGAAATTAAAAGGTACCCACTTATTCCAGAAAATACTGTGCCACACAGAAATCAAATAATTCCACAGTATTTCAAAAAATTCAAAAAAGTATTTCAGTCATAGTGTCTCTAGATTAATATAGAGAATTAAGTTTTATGTTTTTTTGTAGCATTTCTTTCATTTTTATTTATCAGATTATGAGAGATCATTCATTTTTGAGACTACTATATAGACGGCAAACACTTAATCTCAATACCTTTTATTAGTATTGATGAAGGAATACTCCAGATTTTAACTAACCTTAAAATGTCTTCCATATTAAAATTAAAGCCATGAATTGATGGACCTCTTTACTTCAATATCAATATTTTCCTAAAACAACATAGCCTAATACTTGCAAGTGGCTCAGTTATTCCTTTTACATTTCACTTTAAGGTAAACCTTTTAATAATCCCACCCACAAATTTTTTTTCTAAAAATATATACCATACTTAGTATATCAGATTAAAACTCTTATCTTCAAAATTCTTAAAATATTACATGGATTTTCCCCATAATTTTCCATTGAAATTCAATTATACTTTAAAAAGCAATACAAAAATAGATGCTAAAAAATGTCAAGAGATCAATAGAGAAACTGCAATCCATCAACGTCACAATGGCTATATATCTATTTGTCTATACATTTATTCCTAAAACGAACAGGTCTTACAAACTGTCCTTATCCTGAACTTAAAAATTGGTTTCTGTGATACAAAGAGATCAAACACAAAAAGAAAGCTCCTTAACAGACAATCTTTAATGGGAGGCAGGAAAGGTCGTATTAATTCTCGTTAATTTAGATAGAGTTTCCAGACAGACAGACCGTAATACTTCTCTGCAGCCCTGACAAGAGAGTTCTTTGGAGACATTAAATTATATCCATCACAAGTCTTTTATTTCAATCTAAATTAACAGCAACAAAATTTTTCTCTTCCGCTTAAAATGCACTCAATTGTTCGAGGAGTGGGAGATTTCCGAGATGAATGATGATCAAAACATTTTTTAATGGCCAAAAAAAAAAACAAACTAAGTCTTGCATTTCAAAGACAGAGACCTACTTATGTCTAAGCCCCAATTTTCAGAACAACAGTTTATAATTTGAAGGTTTGGGATAGATGGAATTTCTTTTAAAACACACTAATAAAAATTACATGTACACATACATGTATATTAAATAATTGCATTTCAACAAGTGTATCTGAATATCACACTGATTTTAAAGGGGCATAGACACAGATGGCAACTTCGATCGTTCTGTTACATTCAATATTTTCAGTGCATTTGAAAACTGAGCACAAAAATTATTTAGTGTTAGACTTCTATTATATTCTATTACATGTACATCTAAATGTACACCTGATGTATCCAGCATAGATAATTTATCTTTTTTGACACCTTTTAATTGAAAAAATTATTAACAAACATAAGACAGAAATCCATTCCCATGCAGTTTCTATAAGATGTACATGTATAAAATACGCATTAAAACTTCATGGTGCTTAGACACTGAAATCTGAATTGTTTCGTGTCAATGATTCCTGCCGACTGCCTATCTAGTGCGCCCACTTTCTTACCAGCAACAAAATTTTCATCTTTCACTTTAATATACTTATAAATAAAATGCACTCAATTGTTCTATGGGAGGGGCATTTCAGAGATGAATGATGATCAAAGCATTTTTTAATGGTAAATACAAAACAAAACTTGCATTTCAAAGACAGAGATCAACCCACGTCAAAGCTTCAATTTTCAGAACAACAGTTTAAAATTTGAGGGGTTTGGATATGTGATATTTTAAAAAACACTTACTAGTACATGAAAATTAAATAATTGCATTTCAACAACTGTGTCTGAATACTAGTATCATATTGATTTTAACTGGTCAGTGACACAAGATTAAGTAACAGTGAGAATAATTGTAGTTATTTTGGGTTATCATATATATTTTTAGCAACCTGTTCATGCTGTTCACGAGAAGTGAATTTTGATCTGAACTTTAATATTAACCTGTACATGACTTTTAGCACTGAAGTTGGAGAAACATGTCAAAAGTGTAAAAAGGGTCCTGTTTTTAGCAAGAATGTCCACCATGTTCATTCATTAAAATCAATCCAAGGAGTAAGATACTAGTATTCTGATGTAAAGTAAAGTATGTCACTATGTTTACCGTAATATCACCTACATTCATGTAAAAGAAATTTTAATTGTGGATAAAATGGAATGATGAAGATTGATTGATAGAAATGAGGGTGGGTGGATGGGGAGAAACCATCAACAGAAAAAATGTTAAGAAAGTATCTTTTTGATGTTTTTTTTTTTACTTTATTGCTGATGTACATTCATGTAAAAGAAATTTTAATTGTGGATAAAATGGAATGATGAAGATTGATTGATAGAAATGAGGGTGGGTGGATGGGGAGAAACCATCAACAGAAAAAATGTTAAGAAAGTATCTTTTTGATGTTTTTTTTTACTTTATTGCTGATATTCTCTTTGTTTTAAACCCTTTAAAAAAATGCATCTTTTGTAAAAGAGCCCAGAACTCTTAATTCAATTAAATTGAGAAAAATAATTAAAGAGTCATGATCGCTTATGAGAAAATATTTTAAAACCAAATACACAAAGAGAATATCTGCAATAAAGTACAAAAAATATACACTGTACCATAAAAGAGACAATTTTAAACATTTTTACTATTGTTGATTCTTCCCCAAGCACCCACCCACCTTTCTATCAACCACTCTTCATCATTCCATTTATTAATCATGTCAATTCACCTTATCAATTAAAACTTATTTCTCATGAAAATACGTAATACTCCTGAGAAAATAATCTGAACCCTTACACATGTAACATCAGCATATGTTATTCCTTGTATTGATGTTAAAATCAGGACCTTATTTTACACTCTTGGCATGTTTCTCCTACTTTAGCACTAAAAGTCAGGTACAAGTTAATATCAAAGTTCAGATCAAAATTCAAAACTCATGATCAGCATGACTAGGCTGCTAAAAAAATATTAGATTTTCCATAACTTTTATAATTATTTTCACTGTTACTTAATCTCCCACCTAAAATTTCCACCTATCATAACCCTTCAAATGCTAAGCTGTTGTTCTGAAAATTGGGGCTTTGACATAGATAGGTCTCAATCTGTGTCTTTGGAATGCAAGTTGTGTTTTTTTTTATAAACATTAAAATGTTTTGATCATCATTCATCTCTGAAATGTCCAACTCCTATAATGATTGAGTACATTTTATACAAGAACACTGTATATTAATTTAATATCAAAAGAGATAATTTTGTTGCTGCTAATTTAGATTTAAATCAAAGACATGTGATGGATATAATGTAATGTCTCTAAAGATCTCTTTAGTCAGAGATGCAGAGAAGTATGAAGATCTTTCTATACCCATTACGTATTATTTTATAACTTTTGATTATATATTATCTGCTTTATCTAATACCACTTTAGTTTTGTGTATTGTAAATGAGTGAGACTGAGGAACACTTGGCCAGGGGTTTCAACCAACCCAAACCAAACCCTCAGTTCCAATTTAGGCTCATTGAGAGTCATTATTTTTTTTCAGTAATATGTATGTTGTTATCTGCTATTTTTGTAAACTGGTGGGATGTATTGTCCAACATTTTATTTTGAATAAACTTGATATCAACTACCCTAATATGTGAAGGGAAAATTTAAAATGATCATATACCTGGTAGATGTGCACAGAGTGTAAAAACTGGCTTTAGACAGACAGACAATACACACTGATATGAATTGTGTGTTCAATACATTGCCATGTATTTTATGATAAGAATTACTCCAGGAGCCCATTTTACAAAAGAATGTACAACTAAGACCAAAATTTCTATAGTTGATTATAAATTTTAAAAGATTGATGATTATGTAAAAGTTGCCAGCTTCAAAATATCTTTCTGCATTTATTTTGAAAAGATTAGAACCATTTCATTATAATAAAAATTAAAAAGTTATTAACAAAATTTATTTTTTGGTCTAGTTGTGAATTCTTAATTTGATTTTATACAGTAATTAAGATAAAAAATCAGGGTCATGTTTTAATATGAGAAAATCAAACATACATGTAAATACATGTCTTTTATTTAAAAAATTGTCATTTCAGTGAAAAGTTAAAACTGATAAATGCTGTGGCTTAATTAATTTGTAACCACTTGACTTACCAAACTTTTTCTGGTAACTGACATCCTCTGCTTTGGTTTTCATCTGCCTGATCTTGGGATCCAGTTTACTTTTAATGTACAACACAACAAGGACACCAAGAAGGAGGAACCAACCATATTGCTGTAGAAGTCCTACTCCTGAATAAATGTAATTTTAATTTATTTTTTAGTATCAATAAAGAGTACTTGTTTCAATATATAAGCCCATCAATTCATCATTTGTATTACAACACATTTGGAATATATGTGCTTAAAATTGCATACAAAAGTCAAAATTCAATACAAAGAAAATACATGATCAGACGAACTTCAATGTCTGGAACACCAAAACTTTGGTATGCAAGATTTTGATGTTGGAAGAGAGTTGGCAGTTCCAGTTTCTTATTCTTTATGTTACTTTTTACCCTGATTTAATATCTCAATTAAAACATTGTTTATCTCAAAGTTTTAATCTTGGTTCAATTGAATTCAAGATGAGGAGTTTTTTCTGAACTGTTACAGTATTTTTTAACTACTTTAATATGGAAAATTCAATAAAATCAAATTATTATTTATAAAATAGTTACATGTATATATAAACTAGAACTTTAAAAGTTTGCCATTAGCAAAAAATTAATCATAATGATTCTTATCAGCATGTTATATTTTTCATAGTAACTACCGGTATAGTTTTCCCCCCAATTTTAGTGGAAAATTTCTTTAAATTTTCTAACTCAATCAGCTCCTAATATTATCATGTTCTTTTATACATCACATTACCTTTTTCATGCATTCAAAAATACAGACATTAACTTTATTGAATGTTTATATACTAGTTATTATCATAATATCAAATACTGGTATTCAGACTGAAATGCTTCTGTTCTGTACATGTAGGTATGATTTCAATAAAATTCTTCATAATAAGGCAAATGCAGATGGTACATATAATTATTTAGTTAGAAAGTTTATTTCTAATTGATTGGTTGTATCAGTTCAAACATGTAAATATTTATTATACATGTAATTCATAATGCTTTTTTAAAGGGGTGGGGGGCTAGGGTTGAATGTTATTTGGTGTGTAAATCACACAGGCTTACTGTTGATAATGATGAAAATAAATAAATAACTATCCAACATCAATATAGTCAAAACCATGCCAAAGACATTATTGTAATTGTTCATTTCTTCTTTTCAGTATGTTTTCTACTTACTTAATTATGTAAAGTTATATGAAGATTTGTCATAAAAAACGACACAGAAAAATATTAATCTATATACAGAACAGATTAGTCATGTCGATATTTTCCAAAGAAAAGTCAAAATATCTGACCTTATAAAGGCAACAAAAACAAGCTGAAGAAATTGCGTTGATAGGGATAATAGGAAACTTATTTAAGAACATCAAAAACTGTTGGGAATAAAAGTAAAAGGGCTAAAATCATTTTGATAAGGAAAGTACAAACTTGTTAAGAGCATCCAAAGCCATAGGGAACAAATCTAAAAGGATGCTTTTATAGTCACCAACATACAAAAATTTCTTAGTAATCCTGACCTTTAACATTGTATTTGAACAAGTATTCCCAATGCAATGTATTTTAGATTCAATAGAAAGGTCAAATTATTTCAGTTCAACCCTCTTTTCTACTGCACTTTATTGTACCGGTATATAAAACTTATCAAAGAAAACAAAACAAAATCTTTTTATATCATCTTTAAGTTATATCAACTATTATTTGTGACATCTTTTAATTGCTATTCTTGATTTTGAAATAGGATATCTCCGGCTTCTAATTTTTGCAACTGAGACAACAATCTACATGAGTAAATAAGGGAATAATTGATTCCCAAAATGAAAGATTCATGAGTAATTAAAAGAAGTAAAAAACTGCAGATATTTATCACTCATGAATATAAGTTGGTTTACATAGTTTTTCTATAAATGCATCTGTTGTGAGTGTATGTTTTAGACACTGAGGAGTACAATTCTTAATTGGTGACTTGGAAACAATAGGGTGCAATATTTCCTCAACATTTGTAGCTCCAGCCTATTCCATAAAAGGGCCCTAAACTGAATAAAACTTTAATCTTATTAAAACTACTTGAAAATGCTTGCATATCAATATGCCTTTTCATGACTCACCTGTTCATTAAAAAAAAATCTAGCTTTTTTTCTTCTATGGTACTGTGTGTAAAACTTTAGTCTATAGAAACCTGACCCAACCCCTAGGATACTGAATCTGGTAATTCCTTTATTTTGATTTCCCTACATACAAAGGATATTTTGAATCACTGCATGTTTTTAATATGTGTGAATTAGCAGTAAATAAAAAGAAATCATTCAATTAATTTCAGAGCAAATCTAAACCTACATAAGTATTCAATCGTTCTTAATAACACCATCTGACCTAAATTAGACAGATAGGCTAGAATTTACTTTAACAGTCCCACATTTTTTTTTATTTGTTGGCTGTTTTGTTATTTCATGCTACATTAAAGAAATGCAAATCATATACTACATAAAATGACATCACAGTATTGTCTCAAGCAATTTAAAGAGTAAGGCCAAATGGTATTTTAAGGGGAAAATATTTACAAGTGCGCGCTTTCTTTCGGTTGCATCATCAATGTTTTAAAATCTTCATGTAAATTTCATGATATAGCCTACACATTTTTTTCTTCATAATAAGTAATTAGAAAAATTATAGATTATTTTTGTTCGTGAAGACTCTATGCACATGTTGTTTATGCAAAAGACATTGGATAATTGGACCTGAAAGATATAATACTCCACCTATGTGATAAATCATAAAGACAAACTTAAGCAAAGATAAATAAAATAAAATTTTAAAAAATCTAGAATGACAGTACATTGTTCGTTGTAAATATTCTGAATATGGTAGTATTTACATCAATGTAAATACTCAGAATAAGATTTTTTCTTGATTGTGACTTGGGTAAAGAACAAGAAGCAAGTTGCAACTTGACAATAACAACAACACGATTTCCAATAGAGCTCAAACGCGTTTTTTCGCCGTCCATTTAAAGTGGTAATTCTCAGTAAGTATTTTTTTATTTAAAATTGAAGAAAAAAAGGAGAAAAAGTACTTACAAAATTTAAGATAACCGAAACAGTCTTCTTGCTCACTATGTACATTTTATTTACACACTGGATGAATTTCGATCCCGATCATATTTTCTAAAGATTTCACTAAAACCCGAAAAATAAAGGAATGACCATGCAGGTCCATTTAAGTGGAACCTCTGTATGGACAAAAAGTTACCCACTGCAATCAAATTATCAAATTTCAAATTTCCACTACTTATAGAATTAGTTTCTTACAATTTGAAAAATAAAAAAATATATAAAAAGTATAAATAAATAAATAAATAGAACCATTTTGACATTAAATGTACAAATTATAATTACGTTCTTTTTATTGTTCTTCAGTAAAAACTAAAAGCAAGTATTGAATAAATGCATTTTCAGATGCTCAATATCAAAGAAAAGATATAGAAGGTAAATATGGAACGCCATGGCTGCCTTATGTTAGATGAGGATCAGCCACCATGAAGCATGATTTTTGCGTAATTATCTAACAGCAAACGATTTACTCATTTTCTATCGATCCTGTCAGATTAACACCTAGTTACCATTGATGTAACCATTCTTTACATACATTGAATGTATACGTAATTTCTTCGGGAAAAATGTATTTCTATACGTTTCTATTCTATAGGCACTTGTTGTTTCGGCAATAATTTTCTTAACCTCTCGTTATAATACAGTAATACAATGTACTATGGGTTAAACAAAATTATTGCTCAAACAAGTGCCCGTGATTGTCTCATATCAGTTCATTAGATATTTAGATCTATTAAATGATTGCAAAATAAGTTATCTTCCTTTGTGTAGCTGTATTCAATTAATTCTGAATTGGACATTCCTAAGGTGAAAAATACAATTTGTACTTCAGTGACATTGGTGATCATTGATGATTATTTGTTGTTTATGTACAGTGTTACTTTTAGTAAGTAGTGATTAGTTTTGACAAGGAAATATATAAATTGGAAATATAAAGATCGAAACGTTCTAGATTTGGGATCATGGTAACGTTTTTGGAAATTGCAATTTGCTCCCTTCGCAATTAGTGTAGCTACAGGTACCACATCTTGGTTCACTGCTGCATTTTGTGAAGGTATAATTCATTTACTTGAAACCGAATTCATTGAATTTCCGAAGTATGCGGTAGCCTGTCGTAGGCTGTTTAGAAATTGAAATAACATTTTACTTTACTGCTTTAGTGTTTCATTTTCCTTTAGTATTCTGTGTTATTGATTTACCACTGGGATTGAATTTTTATTACGTGAGTTATGGGTATGAAAAAAGGGAATTGCCTCTTCTTCTCTTAGTGTTCACCTTCCTTAAGCAATTGTGGTGTGTCAAATATCATTGCCATTTTATACCACCGTCCACATGTTTTATTGAATAATTGGGTAGTATTTACGTAATAATATTTTTATATTAGAGATTTTCAACGCTAATAGACATATTTTCTTAGTATTTTTCTAACTACGTATACTGCAAGCTCTTCTGTCAAGGTTGTAAAGGATCGCTCTTTTGGTTTGGTTTGGATTAATATATGAACCGAGGTGTTAATACTGAAGAGTGTAGAAGATCTGAGAGAAAATATCTCCAAATATTCTGGGACGCACAGAAAACACAAGAAATATGAAATCACCAAAGTAGTATACATAATATCTATTTTGAATGGCAAACGCTAGTCTTAAAACTTATGAATAATATAGTTTGAATCCGATTTCAAGGAAAGACTTTGTTCCGTCGTGAAATGCAGTGACCCGAGAGGGCGTGAGCACACATTTTATGGATTTTATGAAGAAAATAACAGAAATTTGCCCTCTTCAGTAAAACAAAATCACTCAAAGAAATATCGATCAAGTTAAAACATGACACTTCAACATGTAACACGTGTTCAATATTTAGGGGTTCTCAGTAAAACTTGCTTCGTTTGTTTTTGTTACGTTTTGAACATATTTCAATGAATAAATCAATATGATGGGTAACTTTTTTTCGGCCTTCTAGTTCCTTTTCTTAAATATATATAACAATAAAACTTGTGGGTAGATAAATGGGAAATAAAAACACGGAGAATTGGAACAATGGAAAGTTCACTTGTTTGTTTTATTCGTATTTCTATAGAAAGCTTGTCTTTACGTCCGTTTGTCACACTTTCTTTTTCATGAAACTCCATATTTTTCAGGTAGGCTTTTGGAATATTGAAGCAGGTGCCTTTGAGATGAGCAATAAGTTTTTAAAGATTCTAAAGAATACCCGGAAAATTAAAACATTTACAGGCAAAAAATGTACAGGTTTGGAAAGTTTTGACGAGTTGCCCTCTCATACATGCCTGGTATGTTACGACCCAGTCGCTCACTCTGTCCTGTTTATTTCTGTTCATGCTTCAATACGTTGAACCATGGGTGTTTTGACTTAGAGAATGTCCAATTTTTCCAGCTTAATATCATTATTACTTGATGTCTTGGCTATCCATGAAAATATATAAATAAAATAGTTAATTAGAGTTATTTAGCTTAGAACGAAAGACCCCTTTCTGTGTTAGATTGAATTTATCCTAGATGCTAAATATTGAGTTCCTTTCACGCAGTTCTTTGAGTTCCTTCATTTTATCAACGACAGTCAACTTCTGGGCAAAAAGGCGTCCTTCATCAAGATGTTTGGAAGAGAGCTCATAACACTGAACGACAGTCACCTCAGCTGAAAATAAGTATGTACGATATGTTGTATATAATTGATTAAGTATATGCATGAAATATATGGAGATAAGGAACAGTATTCAAGCTCAAAAGACAATATCAAATAGGAGCAGAGAAAACATGGACCTCCAAAACATCAGAGGTGGGATCAAGTGTATATCATTTAAGAAATCTTCATGTTTCATGCATTGAGATATAATTGTAATAATTAGAATTAAAATACCACCAGTCCTTTGTAACGTCGATAGAGTCTCTCTTTTCAAGCCTCCCTGTTCTTCTTCTATGATTAGGTTCCTTTCGTTGTAATCCACAAACATAAGAATAGAATGGCAAACGCTAGTCTTAAAACTTATGAATAATATAGTTTGAATCCGATTTCAAGGAAAGACTTTGTTCCGTCGTGAAATGCAGTGACCCGAGAGGAGGAATATGTATTCATATTACTGTAGGAACCAGGTACAATTACAATAACCAGTTACACTTTTCCATGAACGTCATTTAATGGTACTAGAAAATTCTAATATTTGTATATAATAATATTTTCTAACAAGTGCGTATGATGTTTACCTCTTCCATTCAAAAACTGGCACTTGGTACAATTTTAAAATGGGATTATCATAGAATATTGACCAATAAGTTGATGGTACAGGAATTTTAACAACGTCGTTTAGAAAGTCATCATTTTGTAAATTCTATGGTTGTCATAATGTTTAATTGGAAATGTAACCTTTCATTGGGTCGTATTTTGGCCTATAGTAAGTGTTTCATATCGAATTGTTAGTCCCACCTTTTTAAAAATGTGACTACGAATTATTCGATTACTTTTATTAATATATAGGCTTTGAGGCGAGTTGGACCAGTCGAAGGGGATACTTACTTCTCCTTGTTATCTGATCCAACCTTTCGAATTTCCACTTTGTTTGATGCTCTGTTTAAAGATTTGTATTGTTTCAATTGTATACATGTATATAATTTGAGTCCGATCAGTGGTTGTTATCTTCAACATTTTTATTTGCCAGTTTGAGAAAACCACCTTATTAAAATGTTATAATCACAAAATAAATCATGCCAAGTGGAAAGCTCCGAAACATACTGACAGTGTTTGGAGCATCTAGAAGGACCTCGTGAACATTTTATACTTTTGTATAATCTTCACTAAAACATGGCTTTAAAAAATGTATTATGTATACCGGTATATCTTAGATACAAAGTCACAGTACAATGTTTGCACAATTAATATCTATTTTTACACATATAAATTAATTGTAAGGCAAAATGAGTCTATTCAATGTCCTGCAATGGCAAATCACATCATTGTCACGGTCTGGATTGATTGTAATTCACAATAAATGTATAATGCATTATTATGGACTAGTCAAAGGATTTTTTTTCAAGTTATCTGAATTAATTACGACGTCTGAATCAGATCCAAAACAGATGTTATTCCACATATTAGTCAAACAAACCATATAGTGACGTCGCCGACAAACGTTCTGCACTTCAGATCGGCCAAAAAGCGTACGAAAGTTATGAATATAGTTATTCCAATGATGGTTAATCCAATTAGAGAATATAAAAGAAGATTCAGTTCCAGTGAATCACGAAAAGTTAACATTTTTCCAGAAGAAGACAACAATGCTATCATTAACAGAAAAAAAGTTTAGATTCATCCAAAAGAAGCAGGTGCTGTTCAATCTCAATGAAGCATAATTTTCACATGCTTAGACAGCAGGCATTCCAACCATTTTCTTCTGTCTCTGCCGATTAGCACCCTATCTACATGTACTTATATCTTACTTAATATATTAACCACTGATTTTATATCAATATTGAACACCCTTACACAATGTACGTGTAGGCATATAAGAAAGAAAAATGCATTTTTCAATTCAATTTATCTACATTCTTTGGTCTTTGTATCCGATTAACTTAAGGACATTGGCAAGTCACGGTTATCCGGAGAAAAAAGGTTTATATCATGGGTTAATTCACTTATAAAACTGTAATTGAGAGTGATCTCCCGTTTAGAATTCTCTGTGAAATGAACTGATGAAAGCCAACAAAGCGTATTTTACAGAGGTAAACAAAAGCACATGTGCTTCCTTCAACGAGTAGAATCAGCAAGAAAGAAAAACGGTGATTGTTTTATTGTACATTGTGTTCAGGGACAGACAGTAAACAGTGGTCAACAGACCGTTATTACCGTATACTCATAATGGGAAGGAAAATCACAAGATATGACAAATGCCGAGAACCTGTAACTATGAGGTTGTTCGAAGGAGGCACCATTTACATGTAGTAACTGTAAACAAATATATAAAACAAATCTATGCCAATATTTTAATGAAAATCTGTTTCAAATATGGTAAATTACTTAACATAAACAGTCACACAGTCTTTACCATTATGAATACGAATTAGATTCTAAGGGAAGTAACTCTAAAATAATGAACAGTGTTGCTAGATCTGTGTAGTGTTTCTAAATTTGTGTTTTCAGTCATGATATTTAGATATGATTGGAAATGGGGATACAATAATGTATATAATATATATACTTTCTGAAATGACTGGATTTTGGAAAAATTTTATGGTAAAAAATTAAGTAAGTACTTTTTATCAACATTTTACATAGGAAATGCATTGAGAATTGTAAAAACAAAAGCCAGGAACCTTGCCAATGTCCTTAACAGATACAAGTATCCATTTTTTAATTACTAGTAAAATGAAACTTTTCACCTATATTTTCTTTTGACCTATCTACAAAATAAACTCGAGGTTGGGGAAGTATAAACGACTGACTTTTTTAAACAAATTCCTGAACGATTTGCGAAATACAAATGTATGTGCACAATTTTATAGACAGAACACAAATTACCATTCTTACTATTTAATCGTTAGTAAACTTTCATATTCTATAAATATTGATACATTATCTAGGAAAACCTATTATAAAAGATGAGGGGTTAACAGTTTTTCCTTTGGTTTTCGAAGGTTGTTGTGAATCTGCTGCTGCTATTTTGAGACTGTCGTTGGTTGGCTCAAATTCGCATTGTATTAAGCACTTAGTAGCTCCTGCGAAAACTGAAACATTTGTTAGAAAGGAAAGTTTATTTTTGCAACATGGGATATAAGAATAGATTTTGAAGCAAAACAAAATGTTTAAATAGGTACTATTGAACAAACATTATAATGCAAAGTTTAAAGATATAATATTTTTGTCCTATAAAGCATTTATTGCAAATACTAGTAGATACACAGAATTTTACTCTGCTATGTCCCAGAACAAAGCAAATTTTAACAATTTTTAGAATGTTTCTAAAATTCTTTTATATATAAAAATACGGCTTTTAAATATATTTTTATCATCCTTGTATGCTAAAAGTCTAACTATATCATGTAAGAAATAGATACCCGGCAAATGTGGTATTTTTGCCTTAATTTCAGGTGGAGGTCCAGCGGGAACTTGAGAGTGACGGTCATGAGCCGATAAAGGTAAAACTCCTGATATAAAAAAAAACCCATGTATTTTCAAACATCATTTCTGAATCTAACATAAAAAAAGATTTCCATAAAACTGTTTTTTATTCTTAGATCCTTAGATAATATCTTTCATGATGTTCCATGTTCATGACGTGATTGAATTGGTGCCCTCAACTAACTGGCGTTATCTTGGTTTCTATATATAGGTACATGTATTCCGTTTTTTACATATGAAGGCATGCAGACATTTTTCAGTGTAACACTTATGTTTGGCTTATTTATATGTACTAAATCTCCACAAACACACATTATGTTTAACAGTTCCTTCAACTACTCTTACAAAAATGTAAAGGGAGTGCCAGAATGTCAACAGTTAAGTAAGTTACCAGTGTTTAAAGGATGGCCATTCAGAAAATCACCTTGACATCTGAGATCCTACATTTGTTGCACATTACAAAGGTTTTTGCAACAATTGATATATTAATTGATTACATATTAATGTTCAATATGCAGATGTAAA
Source organism: Saccostrea glomerata (assembly GCA_003671525.1). Taxonomy (NCBI): domain Eukaryota; kingdom Metazoa; phylum Mollusca; class Bivalvia; order Ostreida; family Ostreidae; genus Saccostrea; species Saccostrea glomerata. The sequence continues at coordinate 162,616 of PRKT01000171.1, read as the reverse complement.
AGAAAACATTCCCTTTTCGCTATTTCATTACTTTAATATGGGGAGATAAACAGGTCTGTTCAAAGATTCCAACAATATCTGGTTAAAAAAACCAGAACTGACTTTACGTTGATACCAGGGTAAGTTCACTACTGATTATTTGGGTTTTATGACGGATTGACTGATTGATTATACGAGGAGTGATCTAAAAGTTCGCGAACTATCTCTATATGTACAAAACCACAGTTCAGATCAGAAAGACAATTTGTGCAGATAGTGTCATACACATGTTCTATAAATAGCATAGGTGATGGTTTGTTTTGTTCCATGTTTGTGACGTAACAATCTGAAAATGAAGCCAATGTGAAGATCATTTGTGATAAAAAAAATGGTTGACTTAGTCTTACTAGATTATATTTTTACACGGTTTCTGAAGACAAAAGACTTGAACCAGAGGTTTAGATCTAGTCATTAATTGAATTGATTGTTTTAGTGAAGAAAGGGAGATGTTTAAAAATTATGTTTGTTCTATTGCCCAGTGAAAGCAAGGTGGGGAAGACATATACATGTACTTTGTTAAGCAATTTGATTTGAAAGAACGCCAACTTACACTTAGAAAAATATTTGAATATCTTAACAATAATATTATTATTAAATCCGTAAAATATTGTTTACTTTAGACTTAGACTAGATAACGCGATTCACGCTTGTACAGAACGGTTGCAGATTTGTGTTAAAATCGGAGGACTATACTGATTAAAAAAATCAACACTGAAACCCTGTATCATTTCTTTTATAGAAGCTATTCAAATTAGTTCGCAAATTTTTTTATCACTCTCGTATATTGTTTTACGTCCCACTGGAGAATTTTCACTCATATACAGACGTCACCATATACCGCTGAAAGGCTTCAAATTTAGACCGTTACTTGGCGCTGAGCAGCGAGGGAATTCTATCAATCGTAACAACACCTTTCGCGATATGGGGCCTCGAATATTAAGGTCTCGTCCAAACTTTCACTTCAAAGTAGAAAATTAAGCTTTGTAAAAACATGTTCTTCAAAAGACGCGACTGAAAAGATGTAAAAAGTGCTGGTTTTGATAAAATTTACCATGGAATCATTTTAATTCGTGGAGGTCAATGTACATGGGTATGGAAAAATTTTTCTGTTCGTGAGGACCTTATTTCGTCTGTTTATCGTAAATTCGATGATTAAATGAATCAATATGTTATCAAAATAAAACGTTCAAGGGGATGTAAAATCGTGGGTAAGGGTGACCCACGAAATCCACAAACATTGGTCCCCCACAAACAATTATGATACTACAGTATAACTAATTTTAGGTACGAGTAAATTATTTGGGAGTAAACACAATCAGGAATTAATGATGTGAATGAATAATAAGAATAACATAATAAAAAAGCATATATTACCATTGTTATGGGTAAATCCACGAATTAGAGGGCTAGTAAAAACATCAGATGCGGAAAATAAAAGAAGAACTGAAAATACTTTATACCTGTACATGTGCATATTGGAAGTAAAACATAAGCAAGAGAAATATGGGGCATTAAAGAAAGAGATTGGGAAAACCAGATTTAACTGAATTGATCTGATTGGTGACAATATACTTTAATTGCAAAATGCCCTGGAGAGGAAATTCCAAGTCAATATGTTAATGAATGAATTTCTCTATAGAAGTCTTTATAACATATGTGTATATTTTTAAAACTTGTCATAATTGTCGACGAGGGAACAATCTTCTATTCTTTTAAAGTCATAACTAAAAAGACGTGTTCATTATATAGAATAAAATGTAACTTATAAAGTATGTACTCATTGAAAAATGCAGCAATTCATAACATCTTTGGCCATCTATTCATAAAACAAAGATCTGTTTTTTCTAAGACAAGCCACATAAAACAATATAGTGCCTAATAAATTATATAAGTGTATTTTAATTAAATGTTAAACATTCAAAATCAATATGATACTGTATATCTGGGTTTTATATTTATTGATCTAGTTGTTTTATTACTTATAAAATCTAAACAATTACCTTTAATTTTAACAAGATCTTTCGGTTAACTTTTTATGACCCCTCCCCAATAATCGAAGATTTGGTGGTCGATAGTTTTTTGCCGTGTCTGTCTGTTTGTTTGTCCGCAATTTTAAACTTAACCTTGCAGATTCCCTTTGCAATTTGCCTAACTACAGGTACCGCATCTTGGGTCATTGCTACATTTCGTGAAGGCATAATTCATTCCCTTGAAATTTAACCGGGTTCATTTTCCAAAGTATTCTATAGCCTGTCGTTAGCTGTCTAGAAATTGAACATTTTACTTTACTACTTTAGTGTTTTCAATTTCATTTAGTATTCTGTATTTTTGTTTCACCTCTGGTATAGATTTTTTAACGTGAGTTATGGATATAAACAAAGGGAATGATCTCCTCTTCTTCGTTTTCACGTACCTTAAGCAATTGTGCTGTGTCAAATGTCATGGCTTTTTATTTTTTTAATGTATTGTAAAGCGCTTCGAGTAGCATCTATGCTAGAAAAGCGCTATATAAAAACAGTCATTATTATTACTTACCACCATCCACACGTTTTATTGGTTAATTTGATATTTAGTATTAATGGACTTTTACGAGAAGCACTGGCTTTTACAGTTGACGGTTTACTTGGACATGTAAACTTGTATCATATACGGAGGTACAGAATTGATAATACATAAGGAAATCTTTCTAGGTGTCATAGGTATGGTGTAAGGGGTATTTGCAAGTGAAGGCCGGGGGTTGAGGGTAGGTTGGTTTTGTTTTCTTCCCGGACAACTTGTATGTGATTGATATAACCCGTTATTTTCGTTAAATGAAATGTTGAGCTAAATATTTATATCGTAAAAGAGCTTCAGTACATTTTCCTAGTGTTAAAGTAAGCGTCAATTGTAAAAGTCAGCGCTCCTCGTAAAAGTCCATTCATCGTTTCTGGACATAAATGCCGAGTTTTCCCACACTAACTATAGTGCAATCTCTTGCAAGGTTGTAAAATATCGTTCTTTTGGTATGGGCTTGGATGAAATGAACCGCGATGTCAATACAGATGGGAACCTGTGATCTTATAGAAAATATTTCCAACTATCCTGGTGGCATCTAGGAGAGTATAGAATACTGAGGAAAAATTAAAAAAAAAATACAATGCAGTATACAAAAATGCTTTATTTACATGTATGAAAAAAGAAAACATCAATGCAGTATATAAAAATGCCTCATTTACATGTATAAACGACAAAGGCTAGTTTTAAAACTTACAGAGAATAGTTTGTAAATCCGATTTCAAGGAAAAGAAATGGACTAGTCAATGGATTATTTTCATTATGTGTGTTATTTTGAGTTCTGCATTAGATATCCAAATCAGGTGCTGTTTCACATATTAGTCAAACAAACCATGAAGTAACGTTGCCGACAAACTTTCTGCACTTCAGATTGGCCAAAAAGCGTACGAAGGTTATGAATATCGTTATTCCAATGAAATTAGAGAATACAAAAGAAGATTCAGTTCCAGTGAATCACGAAAAGTTAACATTTCTCCAGAAGAAGAAAAAGAAAGAAAATGCTGTCATTAACAGAAAAAAAGTTCAGTTTCAGCCAAAAGAAGCTGGTGTTGTTACACCTCACTGAAGCATAAGTTTCACATAATTTGACACCAGACATTCCAATCATTTTCTTCCGTCCCTGCCGATTAGCACCCTATCTACATGTACTTATATCTTACTTAATATATTAACCACTGATTTTTATATCAATATTGACCACCCTTGCACAATGTGTGTAGGCATATATGAAAGAAAAATGTGTTTTTCAATTCCATTTATCTACATTCTTTGGTCTTTGTATCCAATTAACTCAAAAGATACAAGTATCCATTTTTTTGATTACTAATAAAACTTTGAAACTTTTCACCTATATTTTCTTTTGACCTATCTACAAAACAAGCACGAGGTTGGAAAAGTATAAACGACTCTTTTCACAAATTCCAGGACGATTTGCGAAATACAAATGTCTGTGCATAATTTTATAGAGAGAACACAAATGACCATTCTTACTACCGTAAATCTGGATATTTTGCTGTAGATAAATTTTTAGCAAATTTGCGAGTTCATTGCATTCGGAAAAATATTTTTCTTAAAAACAAATTATCAGTAAGAAAATGTAAACAAAGCAGTGATATTTCGCAAAATTTTGAAATGTAAAAATTAATCAACACAATCTGATTAAAATCAGATCCTTTGATCCGCTCACATAGATCGCTACACAAGGATCTGAAGAAACCCCATTCAGGGTCATCTCCTTGTGACCTTTGAATTATCCAATCAAATGTTTACTTTGGAGAATTGGAAAGTATCTCGGAATTCAGTTACAGAGGGGAAAGGCCCGATGATACACGAATGGAAAAATCGTGACCTAGTTTCTGTAGCCTCTCAAGAGAAGGACCACAGTCTTTTCTGTACAGTAACATAATAAGTACTTGCTTTTGTCTTGTTTTTTGGCTCTTTGTTTTGTACGAAACGATAAGATCTTCACCGCAGCTACTTTCACTTCTAATTTCGTTTTCCCGAATGTCGCTAAAGTACGACCTCTCTGATTGGTCAAAATTTTCATGAATATTTCTAATAGAAAGATCACCAGGAGATGACCCTGAATGGGGTTTCTTCAGATCCTTGTGTAGCGATCTATGTGAGCGGATCCAAGGATCTGATTTAAATCAGATTGTAATCAACACCATTTTGACCCGGATTCGCAAAATAAAATCGAAGTAAAAATTTCCAGATTTACAGTATTTAATCGTTAGTAAACTTTAATATTTTATAAAACTAGTGCTAATTGTAACGGGAACCGTTACAGATGTTCCCCAAACGCTCCCCAACTCCCTTTTGGTGCCATATCCTCTGTAAGCTTCATTAAATAAGACAAACACTGTGCATTTTTTACTTTAACAACGTTTCCCCAGAAGGATACCAATTATTTTCAAATTTTAGCATTGCACCCGTGCACATGTGAATGCATGTGCGTTAAGACCATATCATCTTGTCTACACTATCTATATATTTTAATATACTGTAATATGAAAACATTCATTCCAAAAGTATTAAAAATCACTCATTCAAGTGTATTATTAACTTCACTCGTTCTTATTGCACGCACGTGCGTGCAGGTGTATGATGACCATACATTCTTGTAGGAGTCCCTTATATCTATCTGTATTCTAAATCCCATCCTGTTTGTTGGAAAAACAAGGGAGTTATAGCCATTTCAAGTTTCAGCCAATCAGATTGCAGCACACGTACATGTGCGTGATTTCATGATTTTTTTATATATCGTATTGTAGGACATCCTAATGAAGGACTATGTTTCAAATTTCAAAACATTTCGTCAAAAAAACAAAGGGGATATAGCCATTTAAAGTTTCAGCCAATCAAATTGCAGCACACGTGCATGCGCGTGATTTCTTGAATTTTTTTTGTATATCATATTGCAGGATATCCTAATGTATGACTATATTTTAAATTTCAAAGCATTTCGTCAAAAAACAAAGGAGATAAAGCCTTTTAAAGTTTCAGCCAATCAGATTGAAGCGCATGCGCATGCACGTGATTTCATGAAATTTTTTATATATCATGTTGTAGGATATCCTAATGCATGACTATATTTTGAATTTCAAAGCATTTCGTCAAAAAACAAAAGAGATATTGAGATTTTTGTTTCAGCCAATCAGAGCGAAGCGCACGTGCATGCGCGTGAGTTCGTGCTAATTTGACAGTGTCATATCATCTACACTATTAATATATCTTTATATAATGAGTTTCAAAACATTTCATCAAGAAATGAAAAAGTTATGGCTATATTAAATATATCAGTCATTTCACTCATTTCACGCGCACGCACGTGCATGCGTATGCGGGCAAAATGACCTTCGTTCCGCACACCTACACTACACACCTATTAACCCTAAAAAGGTTTTAGCTCAGTTGGGTGAACAGTTTCTGAGAACACTCGCGGACAAAAAAGTACCGGAGAACAAATAAGAAAAAAAATAATAATAATAATAAGAAACAGAGTAAAAACAATATGTTCCCAAACTCCGTTTGGGGAACATAATAATATTGATACATTATGTAGGAAAACATATTATAAAATATGCGGGGTTAACAGTTTTTCCTCTGATTTGGCTAAAATTCGCATTGTATTAAACACCTAGTGGCTCCTCCGAAAATATCTGAAACATTTGTTAGAAACGAGTTTATTTTTGCAACATGGAGTTAGAATATAGATTTTAAAGCAAAACAAAATGGTACTATTGTGCTAACAATATGAAAAAAAAAAGATTAAAGTTGTAATATTTTTGTCCTATAAAGCATACATATAAATGATTTTATTGCAAATAAATACACAAAATTTTACTCAGCTTAGTCCCAGAACAAACCAAATTTTAACAATTTTGAGAATGTGTCTGCTAATACATTATAGATTAAAATTCTCTTATATATATAAAAATACGGCTTTTAAATATATTTTTACTATCCTTTTATGCTAAAATTCTAACTATATCATGCAAGAAATTATTAGATACCCGGTAAATGTGATATTTTTGCCTTAATTTTAGGTGGAGGTCCAGCGAGAATTTGAGAGTGACGTTCATTAGCTGAGGAAGGTAAGCTCCTGATCAAAACAGCAACACGTAAATGTATTTTAAAAACAACATTTCGTTTAATTGTTTCTTTCATGCAATGCATTTTTGTTAGCTTTCAATCTTTGTGTATAAGAATATTAATTAAATTATGCATTTAAATCACTGTGAAATTTAACCAACAAAAATTAAACAGAATACTTTTTTATGTATAACCTTTCATTTAAAAAGGCAATTTTGTTAAAATTAAAAAATAAATTAAATGAAGTTTGTAAATTAAATGATTTAATAGAATGCTGAATCATAGAATTCATTTTTGGAGTTGATTGCCTTGCAGTGCTGTCAATAGACTGAATTCAAATTATTTAAAAAAACTGATTTCCATAAGACTGTTTCTTTGATCCATTGATAATATCTTTCATGATGATCCATGTCCATGGCCTGATTGAATTTTTGCCCTCAACAAACCGGCGTTGTCTTTATTTCTTTATAGGTATTCCGTTTTTTACATATGAAGGCAAGCATTTTTCAGTTCTAGTATAATACTTATGAATGGCTTATTTATTTACTAACTATTTACAAGCACACAAAATGTTTAACAGTTCCAGCAACTACTCTTACAAAAAGTAGAGGGATTGTCAGAATGTCAACAGTTAAGGAAGTTACCAGTGTCCAAATGATAACTCTTCAGAAAATCACCTTGGCATCTGAGATACTATATTTTATTGCAGATTACAAAGGTTTTTGCGACACAAGAGATATTTTTTGCATTGCACATTTAGATGATACATGTAGATGTAAAAGAAAACATTCCCTTTTCGCTATTTAATTACTTAAAGGAAAGATAAACATGTTTGTCCAGGGATTCCAACAATCTTTGGTTCAATAACCAAAACTGACTTTTGGTGACAGATTGACTGATTGATTATAATGAATGATCTAAAAGTTCGCGAACTATTTTTATATTTACAAAACCAAAATTTAGATCGGAAAGAAATTTTACACATAGAGTCATACAAATGTTCTATAAATATATATGTAATGGAATGTTTTGTTTGTGACGTCACAATGACGTCAATATGTAGATCATTTGTGATAAGAAAATGGTTGACTAAGTCGTACTCGATTATAATTTGTACACAGTTTATGAAGATAAAAGATTTCCAGAAGTTTGGTCATAAATTGGAAATCCATTGATTGTTTTAGTGAAGGAAGGGAGGATTTTTACAATTTATGTTTGTTCTATTGCCCGATATTAGCAAGGGGAAGACATGTGTACTTTGTTAAGCAATTTGATATGAAAGATCGAATATATACATTTAGAAAAATAGTTGAATATTTTAACAATAATATGATTATCAAATCCCCAAAAAGATTGTTTATTTTAGACTTTAAACTTATCGGATATGATAAAAAGGAAGTACCCATATTTTATCTTCGTTGAATGAAAGACGCTCCAAAAACAAAAAAACTCGGGGTATCTTGACCACCATGCTCATTCTGGAGAAGGATCTGTATCCTTATCCATGCACCCTTACTATTGCCGAGATTTGGCCATTTCTGACAAATATACTGTTTTTGTTATATAAAAAAATAGCCTGCATGGTAAGAAATACAAGAGTCGGACAATCTTTTAGCTTCTGTGACAGAATGCTGACGAGCATTTCACGTGACCGCCTAGATCACGTGATTCACGCACGAACAGAACGGTTGCAGTTAAAATCGGAGAGGAATTTTCTACACTGAAACTTTATATTGTTTCTTTTATGGAAGCTATTCAAATATTTTTTTTATCAACCCTTGTATGTTGTTTTACGTCCCACTAGAGAATTTTCACACATATACAGACGTCACCATATACCGCTGAAAGGCTTCAAATTTAGACTGTTACCTGGCACTGAGCAGCGAGGGAATTCCATTGTGCCAACACCTTCCACGATACGGGGCCTCACTTTTTAAGATTTTATCCAAAGGAAATGCAGCTTTCACTTCAAAGTACCTAGCGCTTGGCGAAGGAACAACAGTTGCTACATTAGTTTTTTTTTTTTTAGACTTTGGACAGTCGAGGCCGAAGTTAAATTTTTTTGCTTTTTGTAAAAAATTTGTCAATTTTATAAAAGTTTGTGACCAACTGTCTTTTGGGGGAGGGTCATAACCTATGTGTTTTTATCCTATAAAAGAATATGCTCAAAATGTTTGAAATTTTCTGACTTCCCCCTTGTTTTTAAAAACTTTTTTTTCAATGATATTTTCAATCTCACTGTATCACATAGCTATGTCCTGTCGCATTTTGTATTCGTTGAAAAAACCAATCTGTGCCGAGCTGCTTATTTTTAGGAAGGACAGTGAGAGGAATATTCAGATTTATGAAAGCATGTTTTTCAAAAGATATGACTGATAAGATGTAAAAAGTGCTGGTTTTGATATATCATTTTAATACGTGGAAGTAAATGTACGTGGGTAAGCAAAATTGCACCCGTTCGCGAGGACGTAATTTCGTGTGTTAATCGTAAATTCGATGGTTAAATGAATCAATATGTTAACAAAATAAACGTTCAAGGGGATGTAAATTCGTGGATAAGGATGACCCACGAAATCCACAAACATTGGTCCACCACGAACAATTATGATACTACGGTATAACTAATTTTAGGTAAATTATTTAGGAGTTAAAACAATCAGGAATTAATGAGTAAATGAATGATATGGAAATGATAAGAATAACATAATAAAAAAAGCATTTCTTACCATTGTTATGGGTAAATCCACGAATTGGAGGGCTAGTAAAAACATCAGATGCGGAAAATAAAAGAAGAACTGAAAATACCTTATACCTATACATGTGCATATTGGAAGTAAAACATCAGCAAGAGAAATGAGACATTAAATAAAGGGATTAGGAAAACCAGATTTAATTAATTTGATCTGATTGGTGGCAATACACTTTAATTGTGAAATGCCATGGAGGGGAAATTCCAAGTCAATATGTTAATTAATGAATTTCTCAATAGAAGTCTTTATAACATATGTGGATATTTTTAAACCTTGTCATAATTAAGAATTTCCAATATTGCACATTCTTTTACTGTCAACGAAGGAAAAATCTTTTATTTTTTAAAGTCATAACTAAAATGACGTTTTCATTACACAGATTAAAGTTTAACTTTTAAAACATGTATTCAGTTGGCATCTATTCATACGAAAACAAAGATATGTATTATCTAAGATAAACCACATAAACCAAAAAGTGCCTAATAAATTTTAAAAATATATCGTTGATTTATTTTAATTATTTTTTCTTTTAAACCAGAAAAATGTGCCAATCAATTATATTATAAAACTAAAAGACAAAAGATTCGGGGCTAGATAGTTTTTGCCGTGTCCGTCTGTCTGTTTGTCCGCAAAACTTCATCACTTTTGAGTAGGTGGGGCTATCGCATTCATATTTCACGGGTGTATTTTTTATGACAAAACCTTTCTTTGAGCATAACCAAACTGACCTCATGACCTTGGAGTTTGACACATTTTTGCAATAGATTATCCCTCTTTAACCTAGATATTATTTTTTGAACAGATGATACTGGGGCTTTCATACTCCACATGTGTATTCATCGTGACAAGACCTTTCAGTGGGTATGAAGATTTTTGACCAGTACTTTAGTGACATTGGTGATTATTGATTATTATGTATTTAGTGAATACGTACAGTGTTACTTTAGTAACTGATAATTAGGATGACAAGGAAATATATAAATTGTAAACATATGAATTGAAACTTTCTAGATTTGAGATCATTGTAAAGTCTCGAAATTGCAATTTGTCTAATTACAGGTACCACATTTTGGGTCACTGAATTTCGTGAAGGTTTAATTCCTTTTTTTTGAATCCGGATTCATTAAATTTCTAAAGTATTCTGTAGCCTGTCGTTGGCTTTTAAGAAATTAAACATTTTACTATACTGCTTTAGTGTTTTCATTTTCTTTTAGTATTCTGTGTTATTGTTTCACCACTGGTATAGAATTTTTATTACGTGAGTTATGGGTATGTTCTAAGGGAATGACCTCCTCTTGTTTGTGTTCACGTCGTTAAGCAATTGTGATGTGTCAAATGTCATGGCATGTCATGGGTTGTCATGTCATGTGTTTTTCCACAACCCACACATTTTATTGGATATATTGATGTAGCATTTACGTAAAAATATTTTATATTATTAATTTTTAACGCTCTAGACAGACATTTCGAGTATTTTCCTCACTGATTATATTGCCACTTCTTCTTGCCATTTCCTAGAAGGGTCTAGTGAATATTTTATACATTACATTTGTACAATCGTAACTTTAAATCTTAAAAGTCAACAGTAGGAAAATGGATTATGTTTTACTAGTATCTTACATATAGAAGAAGTCACAGTACAATGTTTGCACAAATAATAATTTTTTGAACAAATTAATTATAAGAAAAAATTTAATCTCCTCCAATATTGCAAAATATCCATCATTGCCAAGGTCTTAATTGTGATTGTAATTCACAAGTAGTCGTAATGCATTACTATGGACTAGTCAATTAAATTTGTCAAATTATCTGTATTAATTACACGTCTGAATTAGATTAATTTATTTTGCAAAACAGGTGTTATTCCACATATTAGTCAAACAAACCATATAGTGACGTCGCCGACAAACGTTCTGCACTTCAGATCGGCCAAAAAGCGTACGAAAGTTATGAATATTGTTATTCCAATGATGGTTAATCCAATCAGAGAATACAAAAGGAGATTCAGTTCTAGTGATTCACGAAAAGTTAACATTTCTCCAGAAGAAGAAAAAAATGCTGTCATTAACAGAAAAATCTTCAGTTTCAGCCAAATGTAGCCGGTGTTGTTAAACCTCAGTAAAGCATAATTTCCACATGATTAGACAGCAGGTATTCCAATCATTTTCTTCTGTCTCTGCCGATTAACACCTTATTTACTTGTATCTAATATATTAACCATTGATTTTTATTTCTAATGCTATCTGTTTTCGTCCGTCGTCGTGCGGGTGTGCTTCGTGCGTTGTGCGTTAACATTTGAACAATTTCAGCTTCTTCTCTGCAACCGCTCAACTGATTTCAACCAATTTTGGCATAAAGCATCAATGGGTGAAGGGAAACAAAAATTTTGAATTTCATGGTCCCTGCCCCCTGGGGCCTGAGGGGTGAGGCCAAAATCACTCAAATTAATGCAATCTTTAAAAATCTTCTTCTTTACTCCTGGACATCAAGCAGACAAACTGTTTTTTTTTTTTGCATGACTGTAATCAGCATTGAGTCCTGTACAAAATTGTGAAATTCATGGCTCTGGGGTCAGGGGTTCTAGTGCTAGGGCGGGGCTATATAGATTATATAGTTAAAATGCATTATTTCTTTGAAAATCTTCTTCTTTGCTCCTGGGCATTTAATAAACAAACGAAATACATAGTTATGTTAAATAAGACGGCCTTTTCCAAAATTGGGAATTTTATGGCCCAAGGGTGAGGGGTTCTTAGGTGCTAGGGCCGGTCTATATAGATTATATAGTGAAAATGCCTTATTTCTTTGAAAATCTTCTTTGCTCCTGGGTATTTAATAAACAAACCAAATACATAAAGTTATGTTGAATAAGACTGCCTCTTCCAAAATTGTGAAATTTCATGGCCCCAGGGTTAGGAGTTCTTAGGTGCTAGGGCGGGACTAAATACCGGTAAATTATATCCTAAAATGCATTAATACTTGAAAATCGTCTTCTCTGCTTCTGGATATTAAATAAACTAACTAAGTAAATAGTTATGATGGGCAAGAGTGCCTTTTCATAAATTGTGAATTTTATGGCCCCAGGGTCAGTGGTTCCGGTGTTAGGGCGGGGATCTATTGATTATATAGTAAAATTGCATGAATTCTTTTAAAATCTTCGTCTTTGCTCCTTGGTATCAAGCAGATGAACTACTCATAAAGTTATGATGAGCAAGCTTAAGGGTCCTTCTTCCAGAATTCTGAATTTCAAGACCCCAGGATAACTATACAGTACCGACCAGACCCAACCTGACACCCAAGCAGTCCCTGGGATTTCTTTGGGACTGCTCTGGGACCGCTGTGGGACTGCTCAGGGACCGCTGTGGGACTGCTCTAAAAAGCGGACCCAGCAGTCCCAGCTGTCCTTGGACCTCTTTGTTCACTCATGTGTGAAAGAGGTTCTGAGTGACATGATAGCTCCGCCCCTAGTGTATTCTGAATTTGCAGACTCCCAGTTGTTTTGTTTCCTAGCAGCAGAGAGGAGTTTAAACTATTAAAAAAAGCAAGGATTTCTTACAATCTTTTGATAAGAAGAGATTATTATAGTTAATTAATTTTTTCAGAGAATGTTTATTTACACAAATGTAGTTTAAAATATTTTTTTTTCAAAATAAAGTTGTTCAATAAGGAAGTCAGGAGAAGATTAATAAACTACAGGTTTATGAAAAAAAATATCTACATGTAGGCCTATTTAATTTTTTAATGAAAATTATGTGCACTCAAAATTTGCATTGAGACTATTTAAAAATTATCATTACAGTTATATATAAGATTTTTAACTGAAAAGCTACATGTTTGATGAGTACCATCCAAAAAAAAGTATTCCATGCAACCTCCAAAAAAGTCTAACAATTTATTTAATGACCAGAAAATAAAACTATGCTACCATTTTTCCGTAACTAAAACAATGTGAAACAATGTGAATAATTATTGGGGAATTTATCAATGAATTACAGGTAGTTTTAAGAAAATTCCTTTTGAGTATCTCGATAGTATGGAAATTGGCCATATAACGATAAGATCTATTTAAAACTAATTCTTACTGGTGGGAAATAATTAATTCACGTTTAATTTTGTGTATAAAAATTAAGTATGGGAAACAGTATCAATCACAGAAAATTAGGAAATTGATTGATTAATTTACCAATAATTGTGATAAAATATTCATGTTCAGTTTAATTCATACATGCACGTGTGAAAGTCTTCTTCCTTCAATAAACATTATTTCGATTTGTTTCTATGCGCGTACTATTCATAAATGACCTTCGCATACATGTAAGGATTCCTGGCATACTACCCAGAATAAATTTTTACTGCCTTTTATAGTTCCATTGTTTATTGCAAATCTCATTTCTGAGTTAGCTCCGCCCATTAAATCAATAAACCCCGCCAACTTGGACTGCTTTCTGGGACTGCTCTCTGGAAGCAGTCCCCGGGACTCCTGTGGGACTGCTTAGTTTCAGGTTGGGTCTGGTCGGTACTGTAGAGGGTAGGGGGCTCTACTTATACACTGAAAATGAATTGATTATTTGAAATCTGCTCCTTGGTATTCATCAAACATTTTTGATAAGCAAAGGTGTCTTTTTAAAAATTGTGCAATGTGTGGACCTAGGGTCAGGGGTTTATGTGTGGTAGGGGCACTACTGATTTTAGTAATTGCTAAGTGTATAGTTATGATGAGCAATGGTGCCTCTTCCAAAATGGTGATTGCCATAGCATATAGCTTAAAACATGGACCAAATTCAATCACTGGAAAGTTGTTGTATGATGCTCAGGTGACCTATAAAGCCCATGGGCCTCTTGTATCAATATTGACCACCATTGCACAATGTATGTGTAGGCACATATATGGAAAGAAAAATCTGTTTTCCTATTCCTTTTATCTAATTGTTCGTTGATGGCTGTATTTTGCAATCAACAGATACAAGTATCAAAGTCTTTTTTTTTTAAATTGAAATGACACTTTTTACCGTTTATTTCTTTTGAACTATTCACAAAGCAAACACGAGGTAGGAGAAGCACATATAATTTAAACGACTTACTATTTTCACAAATTCCAGGCAATCTATGCTTCTTGTGCGGAATAAGTGCATAACTGTATATTGCAGAACTGTAAATTACCACTGTTTCTTTTTAATCGTCAGTAAAACTTTGAATAATTATCTTGGAAAACCTATTATAAATGACGCGGGGTTAACAGTTTTTCCTCTGGTTTCTGTAGATTGTTGTGTTTCCATTGCTGCAAAGTTGACTGGCGATTGTTGTGTTTCCACTGCTGCTATGTTGGGTGGCTCGCATTTTATTAAGCACTTAGTAGCTTGGGCAATACCTGAAAAATTGGTTATAGAAACAATTTTTTTACATTCAACATGAAAGATAGATTTTGAATAAAAAAAGATATAAAAATGTACTATTTAACAAACAACATGATGTAAAGTAAAGGTAATGATAAAACAATTCTTTTTTTTATGGCATATGTACAACGTTTCTTTATTTATTAACCATGTGATGTTTTCTCAAAATCTTGTGATGCATTTTCAAAATAAACCAAGAGGCCCACGGGCCTTATAGGTCACCTGAGTGTCATGACACAAGTTTCCGACAATTGAATTGCTTCGTGTTTTAAACAAAGACCATGAAATTCACAATTTTGAAAAAGACACTATTGCTTATTATAACTTTACACTTAGCTTACTTACTTTGGTAACTTAATCTCCCTAGGTTGATCAGAGTAACAAAGAGAAAATGCATTTCCACTTTATAACTAGTTGTGCAGCCACCCACAGGAACCGCTGACTCTGGGGACACATATTTCAAAATTCTGGAAATTTTATAAATTTTGTTTCAGCAGAAATGGTTGATTAATACTAAAGAGCAGATGGGCAAAGGGGAACAAAAATTGTGATGATCCCTGCCCTCTGGGGCCCGAGGGATGGGGCCAAAACTAGCTGCAATACTATAGCCTTCTCCTTTTTGGGGGGGGGGGGGGGCTACAACTCCTTAGGATCTCCGTAATGGTGCAATGCAGCAGCGATTCACTCCCGCAAGGATTTCGGTCCAAATTGTCAGTAAACGGCTAATTTATAAATATGTCTTACCTGGACTTCCAAAATATAGTTATCCTAGACATAAATCGATCCAAAAATGTACAGAAAAACTATATATCCATATTTTTCGTGTATGTCAACATCACAACTTTAATTTATCCGCCATGTTTACTGACCTTGACAGATTTTATTTTGGGACAGCCAATGAGATTAACGATCTATTGGGAGCGGAATTCTTTGAAATTACCTTATTTTAAGCCTAAATATCGCTGTTTACGACAAAATAACCAATGTAAATTGTCCTTACTACATATGCATATTTCTATGACAAGCCTATTTACCATTTATTCGTGAAATAAAAATTTTCTTTCAATAAAAGATATATCTCTTTAGCTTATAAAGATATCTCTTTGACTTATAGAGATATCTTTATACCATAGAGATATATCTGTATACCTTAGAGAAATATCTCAATACCTTAGAAAGATATCTCTTAAAACAAAAGAGATACCTCTTTTTAAAAGAGATCTCTCTCTTTTAATTAGAGAAATATCTTTATAAGCTAGAGAGATATCTGTTTAAGCGAGAGAGATAACTCTTGAAGTTAGAGAGAGATATCTTTAACAAGGTTTAAAGAGATATCTACCTTCGCTTACACTCAAGGTTTCGTCAAAGGTCAACATGTACAAAAATTAATTTTTACAATCGAGCCACAAAACTATGTGAGATATCAAGTTAAAACTTTGACATAATTTTTTCATTGATTAACAGATAGAAAGTATCATTTGAAAAAAAAAAAACTTGGAAAAAATATTAATTGAGAAAAATTCTTCTTAAAAATGCATATATTTTCAAAAATACACCTAATCAATTCCGCGCTCTTAGTGAAAACCATTATTGCAGAAACAAATTGTTTATCAATGAAGGGCAAGTTGGACTAGGATAGCCTCTGGAAAGTTGTTTTCCCTGTTTAATTTGTCAAAATGTTAAGACTTGAAAGTGAATGTACATTGTAGATGGTGGATTTTATAGGGGTCTTGTCTTTATACATGTCATGCTTTCAATAACAGCCTTTCAGAGACCATTCACGTCCAACTTGCCCTTCAATGATAAACATATATTATTTCTGCAATGATGGTTTTCACAAAAAAGACCGAATTAAGCAGGTGTATTTTTCTTTAAATATGCACATTCTCTGATACAATTTTTCTCAAAAAATTTCTTTTAAAAAAATATTTGTTATCAAGTGATACTTTCTATCTACAGCAAAACTCGGTTATAACGAATCGCTGGGATCTATGATATTACTTCGTTATATCCGTATTTCGTTTTAACCGTATTAGAAATTAATTAAATTTATATAGCTGGGGATCCACCATGAATTCGTTATATCCGTAAATTCGCAATATCCGTGTTCGTACTAAACGAGTTTTACTGTATTAATCAATTATATATTTTTAATCTGTAAACGTTTTGACTCCATACCACACATAGTTTTGGAGCTATTGTAAAAATATTTTTTACACATGTTGACCTTTAACGAAACCTTAAGATAAACTAAGAGATATATCTTTTACTTGAAAATATATCTTTCAAAGTAAAAAAGTTATCTCTCTAGGTGAAAGAGATATCCCTTTAACGTTCAGAGATCTCTTTTCATAAAAGAGATATCCCTGAAGGAGAAAGAGATATCTCTTTAATTAGAAGAGATATCTCCCTTAGATAAAGAGATGTCTCACAAAACAAAAGAGGTATCTTTTTAAGTTTAAGAGATATCTCTTTCTCAGAGAGATTTCTCTTTAAAATAATATATCTTTTTAAGTAGGGAGATATCTTTATTTTTAAGAGAAATCTCTATTTTTAAGGGATATCTCTCTAAAATGAGAGATATCTCTGTAATTTTGAGATAAATTTTATTTTCCAAATAAATAACAAAAGGGCTTGCCATATATAACTGTCAATACTGTGACCGGCAATTACTGCACAAACATCGAAAGATTATACAAAACATACACATATGCATCAAAACATTATCGACTAAACATAGCAAAATATTGAATATGCATCACAAGATTTCTAACATACAGCACAAGAATAGCTAGTATATTCAAAGATTATCGAATGATTATACATCACTGGATACCGGTCTTCTAAAGTAGGCCTTCCCCTCCTAAAATCTCTCCTCCCCCCGGAAAACTGACTCTAGAGTAGATAAACTGGCTCTAGAGTAGAATTTCCTCCCCCGGAAAACTGGCTCTAGAGCAGGATCTCCCCTACGGAAATCCTACATTAGAGTCAATTTTCCGGGGAAGGATCCTACTCTGTGTAGCAGTTATAGAGTGCAATTTCCCCTAGAGCCAATTTAACCCCCCAATGAAATATAATTGCTGTACATATGTTTAGAAGAGGGAAGGGAGGTTTGTTGTTACAATTATCCCTTCTTTAAAATGGTGACCAGATGTATTAAACATACGTACACGAAGAACTAAAAGGAAAATATTTATATCTCATTTTTCTTAACAACGGTTGAATCATTTATTTAGACTAATAAATCAACGAAACCAGATGGACTTTCGGATTACTCTTTGTATGTCTGTCCGTCTGTCTGTCGAGCTCTCTGTCTGCCTCTAATGGTTTTCCGCACTTTCTAAATGTTTGAGGATTGACCTGATTATTGGTATGACGTGTATCTTGATGAGTTAAAGCTTGATTTTGCATAAATATTCCGCTTCATTAATGTTTTACGGAATTGGAGATATTGATCTAATTTTTGCCAAAACATCAAATCTGGGGATATTTACATGTGCATTTAAAAAAATTAATTATTTGTTTTAAGACTCCATAATTTGAAATTTATGCTCAGAAAATTTTTACTACATAAGTAGAACAACACTCATTCACCATTTGAAAATCAGTTTGTCGTTAATCTTTTATACAAAAATATTACGGCTGTGGTTTATATTGGCTTTATAAAAAGGGGAAAATCCTACTCTGAAAAAGAAAGAAGGGAAAATTTGGATCTGATGTGAGATTTCACATCCGGGGTGGGTCCTACTCTAGAGTACGCTTTCCGGAGGGAAAGCTGGCTATGGGGGAAATCCTACTCTACAACAGGTAGAAGAATTTTCGTCACTGAACATTCATTAGATTTTAAATATACACCACAAGATCACAATTTTTTAGAGAGTTTCTGCTGATCATACATGTAGATGGGTTTAAAAAAAATTAAATTATGCATGATTACATGTATTTTATTTTCATTTTCTTAATTTCCTTAACTATATGCTGTAAAGAATAAATACCCGGTTCTCCTGGACCAGTTTCTGATCGAGGGCCTACAAGTACTTCAATGTTGGTCGACAAAGGTAAAAATCCTTTATTAATTAAAAAACACAGCATATTAATAATTTAATAACATCATTTAATTTAATTGCTTCTTTTATACAATATCATTTTGTCAGTTTTACATCTAAAAGAAGAGATTTCCTGATTTAACCCGTGTTCTCAAAACCATTTTACATTATCGTAATTCTGCACTTAGAGGCATAATAAGCATAACGAAAACCTACATGTATTCTTCAAAAAACTAATTTTTAAAATATGTTGGTTTTAGGTATGATTTAGAATTACGGTATTACTGGGGAGGAAAAACAATCAGCTATTAATTATAAAAATATATGATATGGCGATAACAATAAAAATACAAAGAAACATATCTTACCATCGTTATTGTTCAGTCCACGACCAAAAGGGCTAGTTAAGACACTAGAAGCGGAAAATAAAAGAATAACTGAAAATACCTTATACATAGTCATATTGGTATATTAGAGAAATATAAGCAAGAGAAAAATTAAATATTATATAAAGGGATTAGGAAAACCAGAATAAACTGATTTGATCTGATTGATAGCAATACACTTTAATTGCGAAATGACCTGGAGAGGAAATTCCAAGTCAATATGTTAATTAATGAACTTCTCTGTAGAAGTCAACAAATGATAACATCCCCTAACCTTGAAATAATCAGAAATTCCTATATTGCACACTTTTTTACTGTCAGCAAAGGAATAATCCTTCTTTTTTTTTAAAAGTCTGTACCAAAAAGACTTTCTCATTATACAGCCTTAAATGAAACTTAAAAAACGTGTTGAATTTAGTAACAAATGCAGCAATTCATAAAATCTTTGAATATCTATTTATATGAAAAGAATGGTCTGTTTTATCTAAGACAAATCACGTATTGTTTGGATAAACCATACAGTGGCTAATAAATAAAAAATTTCGTTGACGTATTTTAATTCATTTTATTTCTTTTGACCAAGGAACAATGTGTCAATCAATTAGATGATAAAATTAAAAGACAATATAAATATGTGAATATTCAAAATCAATATGATATATCTGGGTTTAATATTGATTTAGTTGTTTTTTTTTTTATTATAAAATCTAAACATATACCTTAAATTTTAACTAGATCGTTCGGTAAACTTTTTATGCCCAAGTAATCGAAGATTCGGGGATAGATAGTTTTTGCCTCATTCGTCTGTCGTCTGTTTGAATGCAGAAACCTGAATTTTACTCATTACTTTTGAGTGGATGGGGCTATCGCATTCATATTTGACAGGTGTATTTCTTGTGACAAGATCTTTTTTTGAGTATCATCAAATTGGTCTCATGACGTTAGAGTTTGACCCACGTCAATTCCTTGGGACAAGACCTTTCAGTGGGTATGGAGATTTTTGACCTTGGATTTAGAGTTTGACCCATATTTTAATAACTTTAACATTGGCTATAACTTTTGAACAGTTAAAAGTAGGGTTTTTATATTTCGTAGATGTATTTGTTGTGACAAGACCTTCCTTTGGGTAGAATTAATTTTGACAATGACCTTTAGTTTTTGACATGCATTGGTGTAAATTCAACCCATTTTTGCCTTTTTAAAAGTTTCTTTTTACTAATTTAAAAACAACAATCTAGTAACTACAATGCATCATCTTGAACAGAGAGCAAAGAAAACTTTAAGTTAGCACTTTTCCCGAAGTTTATTTCCAGAATTTAGTCTAATGCCTTGAATGTGAAATAACAAAACCATGTAAGATAATAATACCGTTTTGCATTTTTAAAGCTAGAACACATTCTAAAATTTGTCTTCTTGATGGTAAATGTCAATCATCTTTTCCCCAAAACTGTAGCTGTTGCATTCATCAAACAGATGCTATGTAAAAACGAACGGAAAAAGCATTCAAAGAGTCTTTTGAATTACAAAGTCGAACAGAAAAGTATTGTAAGCATAGTATGTGTAACCGCGAGTTTTGCTTTTTGATACGTTGTTTGTCAAACGTATCAGGCATACTGAGTATTACAATGATAAGATTATTTCGCTTTATTTCTTATCTCCTTTTACATGTAACTATCTTCGTAATATCAAGAACTGGAGAAAGAAATTAAAAATACAATTGTACATCACATTTATCACACACAACATTCTCATATTGTGTTAAAAAGCATGTTGGGAATGAAATAAAACTGGTGTGTATTATGCTGCAACTAAATCAACAAGTACATACGTTTTATTTGCGTGTCATGATGATCACTGTCAAAAGAGATTGATATATCCAACATATCAATTACTTAACGTGAGCACACATTTTATGGATTTTATGAAGAAAATAACAGAAATTTGCCCTCTTCAGTAAAACAAAATCACTCAAAGAAATATCGATCAAGTTAAAACATGACACTTCAACATGTAACACGTGTTCAATATTTAGGGGTTCTCAGTAAAACTTGCTTCGTTTGTTTTTGTTACGTTTTGAACATATTTCAATGAATAAATCAATATGATGGGTAACTTTTTTTCGGCCTTCTAGTTCCTTTTCTTAAATATATATAACAATAAAACTTGTGGGTAGATAAATGGGAAATAAAAACACGGAGAATTGGAACAATGGAAAGTTCACTTGTTTGTTTTATTCGTATTTCTATAGAAAGCTTGTCTTTACGTCCGTTTGTCACACTTTCTTTTTCATGAAACTCCATATTTTTCAGGTAGGCTTTTGGAATATTGAAGCAGGTGCCTTTGAGATGAGCAATAAGTTTTTAAAGATTTTAAAGAATACCCGGAAAATTAAAACATTTACAGGCAAAAAATGTACAGGTTTGGAAAGTTTTGACGAGTTGCCCTCTCATACATGCCTGGTATGTTACGACCCAGTCGCTCACTCTGTCCTGTTTATTTCTGTTCATGCTTCAATACGTTGAACCATGGGTGTTTTGACTTAGAGAATGTCCAATTTTTCCAGCTTAATATCATTATTACTTGATGTCTTGGCTATCCATGAAAATATATAAATAAAATAGTTAATTAGAGTTATTTAGCTTAGAACGAAAGACCCCTTTCTGTGTTAGATTGAATTTATCCTAGATGCTAAATATTGAGTTCCTTTCACGCAGTTCTTTGAGTTCCTTCATTTTATCAACGACAGTCAACTTCTGGGCAAAAAGGCGTCCTTCATCAAGATGTTTGGAAGAGAGCTCATAACACTGAACGACAGTCACCTCAGCTGAAAATAAGTATGTACGATATGTTGTATATAATTGATTAAGTATATGCATGAAATATATGGAGATAAGGAACAGTATTCAAGCTCAAAAGACAATATCAAATAGGAGCAGAGAAAACATGGACCTCCAAAACATCAGAGGTGGGATCAAGTGTATATCATTTAAGAAATCTTCATGTTTCATGCATTGAGATATAATTGTAATAATTAGAATTAAAATACCACCAGTCCTTTGTAACGTCGATAGAGTCTCTCTTTTCAAGCCTCCCTGTTCTTCTTCTATGATTAGGTTCCTTTCGTTGTAATCCACAAACATAAGAATAACCTTAATAAATTCAACTCCATTTAGAATATGAATGTAGACACCATTGTTTCTAAAACTTACCGACAATTATGGAAATTACTTCACATTTTGATCAATACTCGTGTTGGTATATATAAATTCATTAACATAATGTCAACCTTTGAAGGAGGTAGGATGTCCAAGCATTCAGTAGAATTGACCACTACTTTCTTCATTTGTAGAGAGGACCCCGATCCTATCAAATCAGAGGTCATCTTCACGTATTTCTGTTGGTCAGTGTCACTTCCAAAACTTATAACACACAAAGAGTTTTCAAGTTTCTCCTAAAATATATAAAACTTTTTTGAAACATCTTTGAATGCATTCTGTAGAATTTTACATACCTTATATAGAGGTTTAGAAGCTGCATGCCCAATTTCATTATAAATAGTTTTCTTCCTTTCTTAATGTCTTCAAAACTCCTGTTTGACCAATTGGCCCAAGAAAAATAATTCAAAATTATCTGAATTAGTAGGATAGTAATGAGAAGTATTTTCCAAAGGTCCCAATATTCATCTGAAAATAAAATGAAGGAATCTAAACATTAAAAATGTAATGATGTTTTAAATAACTTCAGAAAAGTACTTAAAATATGTATTACATGTACCATCAATAGGTTCAAAGTTTTCTTATCTCCTCAACTCTAATTTGCATCTCCCGTCTTTTGTAGATGTGCATCTATATTTGTATGCAAGACTTGGGCAAGAGAAACTCAAGTTTTTAATTCCACTTATCGAATCGTTCGAAACCATTATGCCTTGTTTATTACTTCTCAATTGTACATTTAATGACTCAATGGACTTTTCATTATGTTTGAACTTTTGTCGGACGTGATTCACAGTCCAAATTCTAACCTTTACAATTTCCGAGTCTTGATGGCGTATTATTCTTTGTAAAAAAATGCAAGGTACTTTGTGACGTCATTATCCAGCGCTGTATAGATCTCTTTAAATCATATAATATTTGTGCAAGGACTTTCTTTGTCAAACGTGGTTCTGATGAAAGTTGGCTAGATGAATTACATTTCTCTTCTTTAGAGGAGGCATCATGATAGTTTGTCAAGAAAATCTTAAGCTTTTCTTGATAAAGTCTCTCGAAAAGTTTCCCTCTTTCAACTTCAAACTGAATATTTAGTTCATACTTTGCCTTATCTATGTATGCTTGAGGGTAAGTGAAATGTTCTATTGTCGTCTTGACTAGACTCCTTTGTTCTTCTACAGAGTGTTTCAAGTTTTTTGTAGATAGTTTCAGACCTTTGTAATTCTATGTCTAAATTTCTCAGAGATTCTCCATGAAAATTTTGCCAACTGTTTATTTCTGTGAGGTGCAGTTGAGATAGCATTTCGCGTTCCAGTTGATCAAGGCCATGTTGAAGCTCAATCATTTTGTACTGAATGACCATGCACCAGATAATCAAGCAACTGCATATAAAGATATACATATACCATATGAAAGTTTGAAAAAAGAATACTGTAGATCACTTAATTTTTGCGGTACTTTTTTTCGCGAGATAGATATTTACTCTGTATATACAAGACAAAAAAATCCCGAATATTGTCTCGAGTTATAACGCGGAAAAAAATCCCCGAATAAAAAGTAGAATTAACAAGATGTGTTTGTAAAACACTATGCGCCTGGCGGCAACAAAGTTCGAAAAAGCTATTTTTAGCATATAGGTCACGGTCAAGGTAACACGGTCATTGACGTTGGTGTCATTTGAAAAAACTTTATTAGTGGAGTATGCATATCAAATATAAAGTCCCTATCTTCTTTGGTTTAAAAGTTATGGCAAAAAGTCGAAAAAGCTATTTTTAGCAGATAAGTTACAGTCAAGGTTACAAGGTCAATGTCATTTGAAAGAACTTTATTAGTGGAGTATGCATAATAAATATGAAGTCCCTATCTCCTATGGTTCAAAAGTTATGGCAAAAATTCGAAAAAGTTATTTTTAGCATATAGGTTACAAGGTCATTGACCTTGATGGCATTTGAGAGAACTTTATTAGTGCAGTAAGCGTACCAAATATGAAGTCTCTATCTCATATAGTTCGTAAGTTATGGTGAAGGTCATCTTCGCTAGCCAAGGGTGACGATCCACGGCGTTTCTCTATTCATATTATGAATAGAGAAACACCGTGGATCGTCACCCTTGGCTAGCGAAGATGGGTGAAGGTTAAAGTTGACAACAGACAGACAGACAAACAGATAAACAGACAAACAGACAGGACAAAAACAATATACGTCCCGGATCTATCGATTCGGGCGCATAAAAAGAGAAATAGTAATCTGGATGCTTACCAGGTCAGAAAACCCGTCAAAGTTACAGCTGTTTGGGTTGATGACCATTTGAAAGAAAACATTGATGTCAGGAACCTGAAATTAACACAGTTATGTGAACTGTGAAAAAAAATAAAATAACTTTAATGATGTTTTACTTTCGTTTTGCTATTTTTAATTTATCGGCTGACCTGCAGCAGATAATCTATGGTTAACCAGCACGTGTGATGTAGCAGCTGAGTGGCATACTATAAATCCTGACCTGGCCCCTTTGGCCTGGCCTCTATTTTGGACTCTAATTTGGCTTTAAACCAAATTTTGGCCTGGCCTCAAATTTGGCCTCTGTAAAAATTTTTTGCCTAAATTTTGGCCTCACTCTAAAATAATTTCTTTTTCGGAATTTGATTGATTTGATTTGTTTTTTTTGGTAGATGAATAACATATTTCTGTTGATATGTAAATGTGAACATTAAAAATAAACCTGCACTACCACCAGTATAAATTATTTTATTAATTATCAATTGATCAGTGTACACTAAATATTTCAGTTTATGATTTGATGACAGGTATTTCATACTGACACACTACCAACACTCTTGCTTAATCATTTAGAAGAAAAAAGTATCAGAGTTTATTTTGTGTTTTCGAATTCACTAGTAATAATTCATTGTGTCATGGTGCGGTACTTTTCTTTTGATATTGGCCATATTTTAAATCAGATAGAAAACCTTTGGCTGAATTCCAACGTACTATAACTTCTGAACCAACATTCATCTGAATCACGCTTGACAGAGAAAATTCTGGTACAAATATTAAACGATTTAAAGAGATCTATGAAGAAGTTGATGATGACGTCAAAAAGCACCTTGCATTATTTGCACAGCCTCTTACAACAACAGGTCTCAGAGTTATCAGAGGCAAGGCTTTGGGCCGTGAGACACATCCAACAAAAGTTAAAACAAAATAAGAAATTTATAGATGCTTTAAATGTAAACTTGAAAAATAATAGGAAAAGAATATTGTCTTTAAACGATACAATCAACTCAGTGAAAAACTTTTGTTTATCTTATCCAAGTTTTGCATACAGATTTGGACATAAAATGAAAAGAAGTTGCATTAAAGGGCCGGGTGGAATGGAAACATTACAATATAAATCTGGTAAATATACATTTCAAGCACATGAAAAGCTAGCATCACCTGCTGATCGGTCACATCCCGTGGGTGCTACACATTGATCAGTTAGAAAAAATATTTCGTACTTGAAGTATAGAAAAATTCTGTTAAATATTGAAAATAACCATTTTTATGTCCATAATTATTTTTTCCTGTACTGTAGATGGATTTTGGAGCCCTTGGGATATGTTAATAATACTTGCACTAGGAATTGTTTCGGTGGTTTATTTCATTTGGACAAACAGACCAAGCGGTAATAAAGAAGTCGTTAAGCAATGGATGGAAAACTCTTTTGATAAAAAGAACCCTCATCTCATAACTAACTCAAAGGTGTTTTTTAAATAAATAAAGAATACAGTTAAATATATCTGAAAATATTAAAATCAGTTTCCTTAAGAAAGAGAAAGATTCATTTATTGCTTTGATAATTCATTTTAGGAAAAGCTTGAAAATTCGTTATGTGTCGTTTGTTTTGGATATGGATCTGATAAACAGAAGTATGTCCATTTGGCCTCTGAGTTGATGGGCTCTGGGTTCTCTCTACAAATGAAGAAAGTTGTAGTCAATTCTACAGAAAGTCTGGAAACTCTGCCCCCATCTAAGGTTGATTTTTCTTCTGTCATCAAATTTTGCATTCGATCAGAACATTTTCTTATTGGTACAATTAACTTTACGTTTTATATTATATATTATTATTAAATTCTTATATTTGTGGATTACAACGAACGGAACCTAATCATCGAAGAAGAACAGGGAGGCTTGAAAAGAGAAACTCTATTGATGCTACAAAGAACTGGTGGTATGGTATTTTCATATAACTAAAAAAAAAAAACTTTTTGAAGAATTTTACTAACATTATTATTCAATTCATAGTGACTTAAATGGCTCTTTTCAGCTGAGGTAACTGTCGTTTACTGTTATGAGCTTTCTTCTAAGCATCTTGATGAAGGACGTCTTTTTGCCCAGAAGTTGACTGTGGTTGAAAAAATGAAAGAACTCAGAGAACTGCGTAACAGGAACTCCATATTTAGTATCTACAACACATTCAACCCGACGCAGAAAGAAGTCTTCCGCTCTAAGCTGAAAAATTCTTGTTAGAACGCTGTTCTATATAACGATAAAACATCGCTTCGAATATTTTTGTTCCTTATTTGTGCATGGAAGTGTAGTCAACTTCCATTCAAAGGTTTGTCTAAAATAAATCTCCAACAGATTGTACAAGAAGCAGAAAATATAATAACAAGATTTCATAGTTTGTGTATTGGCATGTCAAAGTCAATAGGTTTGTGTCATCAATTTAGGTGAAATAAATGAACACAGTTTTACTGCAGCTACCTCAGACGTATTGTTTAAAATTAAAATCGTATGGTAAAATAAATAGAACAATTTTAATTTGTAATTTTACAATTGCTGTAATATTTGCTTGGGAAGCCTTGCAAATACACACCATTTTAACAAGTTGGTTAAAGCAAATATAAAATAAAACAATATAGATACAAGTATCATATATCAAAACCACTACCTTTAACCATTGTCTGTACAAACATGAGCAGAGCCTCAAAGCTGCCATTGAAAATATATATGTTCTTTAGTTTGACAATGCGTTCCTTAAACATCTTTTGATCCAGCATTCTATTCATTATTCAATCCTTTTTCAAGCATTAATTCAAAAAGTGTTTATTGGAATTTTTTTAATATCCCTGGAAATCCCCGAGGTAGGATCAGGTGTCTAGCCTGAGTAAACATACCCTGTTTATCGGCTATCTCCACTGTGAGTCCTATGTATTGTTTAAATAGACGGAACTTTAGTCCAATCCATTATCAAACAATTGGTAGGAAAAAAGAACTCAAAACAAGCCTCAATGAGAGGTTTTATTTGCTATCAAAGTCATTATAACGACTACAGAATTTAGGAAATTAAACGAGATTGTAAAATTTCCTGTAACATCAACTGATGTATCAGTAGCCTGCTGCTTTAAAAGCTGGTCGTACTCAGAACATGCTCTTAAATATCGAACAAGATGGGAGATGTACACACCATAGGCAGGTGATTGCAGGATATTACTACCTAATCGTAGAGGGTGGAAAAGTTGATATTATCTCGTTTGTCACACAGTTTAGTTGTATGTTGCAATTAGTTATCACCGTCTATTGTTTGTAAAATATCCAAACATGAAACAGATGTTTCTGACTCGTAGGATGTCTTTCTTTTAAAAGTTCACTGGGATATATTGATTCGACATTTAAATGAAAAAAAACTAGGCATAGTTGTAATTGATAGTACATCGTCAATATATCTAAATGTTGAGTTAAAGGCCACAGCAAATCTTCTTTTGAGTATGATTCAAAAATGTTATCAATATTCTTTATAAAGCACCCTTAACAAGGTGAACAGGAAGAATTCATTTAAAAGAAAGATTTCATGTTCTACACACGCAAGCCTGTGTTATCTACTTACTTATAGGTTACTGTATTTTTATACGTAATTTTTAACTTTAACTACCTGTTGTAATTTACTTAGTTCTGTTCAAATATATGCATTTGACAAAACTCGGTCAAACTTTTTACTTGTCTTCTATCAAAAATAAGGATTATACATGTAATTCGTTTTAATTTAACGGGAACCCTAGTGATGAGGAAACTAGTTTCCTCATTGGTTGTGGTTTACGCTTTGATAAGTAGTGGACTTTTGTACGCTCTGATCACCGATCGTTGGATAGATGAAACAAGCTTCAACTTTGGAGTCTTCAGGTATTGTACCAACAACGTCACAGCCTGCCATAGTGTGACAGATGAACTACAAACTGTACAAGGTAGAGGTGTGAAATTTATGTTATTTTAAAAATATAAAAGTACAATTAAAAGTGGGTTTCAAACCATTAATGTAAAGTGTTAGCAGAAGTCCTCTTTATTCAATTCTTTATTCGCTCAAAACCAGATCACTGGTACAAGAGGTACATATATACATATATACAAACAAAAAATTATTACAGTCAAGGGTCAAGAAATAGACAAGTATATAAAGAAACACGAAAAAAGTGAGAAAAAAATGACTGTAGTCATCTATATATAAAACACGAGGAGGATTCAAGAAGGACAGACGGTTTTAAAAATTTTCTTTATAAATTTTGATAATGATTTTTGTATCTCTACATTATTACTACTCATTAGTTCATTGAATTTGAAAGTGTTAGAATTATTACAATATCTGTTTGGGAAAAATATTTTTCTGTCTTTTGAAAAGTAATTACATTCCATAATATAATGATATTCATCACCAACAGTTTTAAAATCACAAATGGTACATATTCTTAAATTTCTGTCAATATTATGCCATCTACCCTTTTCAATTGGCAAATGGTGATTACAAGTTCGGAGTTTTGTAAGTGTAACTCTTAAATCTTTTGGTAAATTTATCAGATAATTTTCTAAACCAAAATCTGTTTTAAAAATTCTATAATTAATGCACTTGGATGAACTATCAACAATGCTTCTCCATTCTTGTTCAAATTGACATTTTAAGGTATCTTTAATGATTGACTTAAGCTTATTAAAACTAATAAATGATTGACTTGTCCATACATAGGACAATCCACAAGAATTAAGTACATCTTGTACACATTTTATCCATGGATGTACAAACGACCCATCACTATAACATCTATAAAAATATGAATAAATAACATTTGTAAGCTTACTTTCGTGAGCTGTTAAAATTTTTGCCCAGTACATAACTATTTTTAATTTTATAAATATAGACAGAGGGTATCTACCTGTTTCTCCATACACCATACAATTCGGGATACTAGATTTAAGATTAAGAATAAATTTCAGAAATTTCTATTATATCTAAATTTTCGTATCCCCATACTTCACATGAATAAAGTAAAATTGGGTTGATGACTTTACACGTTACAATTTTACGGCACTTTATTTAAGTAAATACAATCATATTTAAGAAGA
This sequence comes from Saccostrea glomerata, assembly GCA_003671525.1. Lineage (NCBI taxonomy): Eukaryota > Metazoa > Mollusca > Bivalvia > Ostreida > Ostreidae > Saccostrea > Saccostrea glomerata. Next base: position 132,778 of record PRKT01000171.1, on the reverse strand, counting down.
TTCAGATAATTTAATTGACCCCCCCCCCCTCCAAGTCGTTTCTCCAATAGAATAAAATATTTTTGAAAACTTTTCTGATTACCAGACCTACTAGTAGTTTAGTTAATTAATGATTAAACAAGACTTTTTAAATTGAATGCTTGTTTTATTTGATTAGAATTGTTACCATTCTAGGCTACTGTACGTATATGTTTTTTCTCCATTTTGGGGATAAAATTGGACTGGGAAAGCCAAATGCAAAGAGATATAATTTCGTAGATTCATACTGTAAAACACTTTTAACCCACGAGAACTTTATTCCTGCATAATAAAACGGGTTATCTTTCAAATGAAAATATATTTCTCGTGTATATTTCTTTTATAATTAATTTATTTTGAACCATAAAAATATCCGCAAAGAAGATGGGCGTATAAGGCGGGCAGAATGCCTATAGTGCGACAGATAAGAAGTGAATTTTTTTTATCTCAATTATATCCAAATTTTATGTCATATTTCATCTCATATTAAAGTATACTTAATGTAAAATCTCTGTAATTTGCAAAAATCTCACAAAAACTGAAAATATTTGCCCATGAAAAAGCATACACAGACTTAAAAGAACAAAAACGATCATTTTTTCATACTTTAACAAAATTTTTCAATGTGAGTGGGTCTTCGCTCCATTTTTTTGAAAGATAATCCTAAAAGTTTGCGATAAAATACATATTTTTTGGTTTACAAAAAAATGGAGGGAAGACCCACTATACCTTAAAAATACACTTTAATAACAAAACATTCGCATCTTTCAGAGAAATACTTCAAGTCCATAAAGTCAAGGGTCATATCACAAACATGATTTAAATGCCACTACAACACATGAGCCATGTAGCATAGTGGTTAGCGCGTTAGTCTCAAAGCAGTCTGATACATCGGTATTTTATTGCTGGGGGTTGATACCTATAGGTAGAAAAACAAGAGGCCCATGGGCCACATCGCTCACTTGAGTAACTTTGGTGAAGCAGTTCTTTACCAGATTTCCCCTCTTCTTATATCTATTGTGGCCCTCTACCCCCACCACCACCCCTGTATTGATTTTAATAATTTAAAATATACACTACCCCAAGATGCTCCCACCTAAGTTTCAGCTATCATGGCCCACTGGTTCTTGAGAAGAAGATATTTCCTATATTTCTATATAAAACTTGAATTCCCTATTGTGGCCCCGCCCTACCCCGGGGGTCATGATTTTAAGAATTAAGAATCTACACTACCCCAGGATGCTTCCACATAAGTTTCAGCTATCCTGGCCAACAGGTTCTTGAGTAAAAAGTTTTAAAGATTTTCCCATATATTTCTATGTAAAATTGGATTCCCTATTGTGGCCCCGCCCTACCCCCAGGGGTCATGATTTTAACAATTTATAATTTACACTAACTAGGATGCTTCCACATAAGTTTCAGTTATCCTGGCCCACTGGTTTTTGAGAAGAAGTTTTTTTAAAGATTTTCCCTATATATTTCTATGTAAAACTTGGATTCCCTATTGTGGCCCCGCCCTACCCCCAGGGGTCATGATTTTAAAAAATTCTGATTTACACTACCCCGGGATGCTTCCACACAAGTTTCAGCTTTCCTGGCCCACTGGTTCTAGAAAAGAAGATTTTTTAATGACCCACCCTATTTTTGTTTTTTCTTGATTATCTCCCCTTGGAAGGTGACTTGGCCCTTTGTTGTAACAATTTAAACTTCCTATACCAAAAGGATGCTTTGTACCAAGTTTGGTTAAAATAAGCCCAGTGGTTCTTGAGAAGAAGTTGAAAATGTGAAAAGTTTACAGACGGACGGATAGACGGACTGCAGACAAAATGTGATCAGAAAAGCTCACTTGAGCCTTCGGCTCAGGTGAGCTAAAAATGTAGGATAATTTTCTATGATAAAGGAATGAGTGTTGTTACGCAGCCGCGATAGTATATATCTATA
>PRKT01000171.1:71653-130761 GCA_003671525.1 Saccostrea glomerata | reverse complement strand
TGTAAATCCCCTTTCTTCTGAGATTTAATACACTAACTTTGCAAATACAAATGAACTCTTAGTCTATCATGCCAGTACTTCGATATCTAAAGTCCTAGCATATACCGCCCAAAAGTTGATGCCAAGGTAAAAGTTTGAAATTTTTTTGTAAACGTGTGTAAAACTCCAAGGTCAAAAGGTCAAAATTGGTTGTACACAAAAAAAGGTCTTGTCACAAAAAAACACACACATGTAAAATATGAAAGCTATAGTTCCGATCTAAAGTTATGGGCAGGGTTCAAGTTTTTGCGGACAAATAGACAAACAGGCAGACGGACGGACAGGTAAAAAAAAAATCATATACCCCCGAAACTTCGTTTAAACGGGGGCATAAGTATAATATGTAAAGTAACAACTTTTTCATAATCCAACATTTGTTTTTTTTCTTTTTGTAAAAAAAACTCCTAAAGTCATCACATGTAAGTACATGTAGAACGGGGAAAACGAGGAAGACGAGCACTTCTTTTTTTGTTAATCATGTTTTATGCTATAACCCCCATTTTGTTTACTAATAGGTTTTGTTGACACTCGCAAACGACAAGACATTTTACAGGTTTTGAGCTAACCACTTTTTCTTTCCTTTGTGTCATAGGTCAGAGGCAATTTAATTTCGTACTTATTTTTACAAATTAAATCATCCCTATTTTTTATGAGAAGTTTGAAACACCAAATATTCAGGCATGGGCACGATTACTGAAAAATGTAATCGATTAATAATCGATTACTTGGAGGAATTTTGTGTAATCGATTAATAATCAATTACAGTCAGTTTTGTCCTGTAATCGATTGTAATCGATTTCTTTAGACACTGTAATTGATTAATAATCGATTACTTTCAATTTTCTTCCACCCTCAATATCAAAGCAGAAAAAAGTATTTAAATATTATGTAGTAATGTTGGTGATATCCTCTGAAATTCGAATGGTATTCACTCAGTTTGGATATGAACCTCCATTAATTTAGAATTTATTTAATATTTTACTGTGATTTACAAGCATTTGGACATTCTGCAGTTCAATGGCAGTACGCATTTACATATGATCCCTGTGATTTGGTTATTTCGAGAAAAAGATAAATTAGAGCTCTTAGCAATGAACATGTACACTCAATGTTCCTTTAAGTATAACTAACTGTACAATTTCTTTCTTTGTTTAAATAATAGTTTTGGAATTGAGAGCTATCAATTGTTCTATAAGCTTGTTTGTCTACGGTGGAGTTATTAATTATGCAAAAAAAAATACTATGTAGTTCACACCTCATTATCTGAAGTCAGGGATATCCCAGCTAATTAGCCAAGATAAACACAGTGACACCTGAGTAATACCCCCTCTTTTTTAAAATACAAACACTCTTTGACATAACAAGTAAATTTTTAATGAAAACATTGAAACGATTTTGCAAATTTAAAACAAGCAGATATGATAAGCAGTTTCCTTTTATTTAATTTGTCTTATAAGGTCCTAGCCAGTACAATATAGGTTATATTTCAGAAGATTTATATTAATTTAAAACCACTATTAAAGAATTATTTTTGTTATAGTTATATTATTTTCTGTTATAAGACAAAGTTTATCAACAATCACATCTAAAATATGAAAAAGACTAGACCAGTACGGCTATAATGCAAATTTTATTGTGAATATTATTTAAGTCAAGATTATACATAAAAGTTAGGAAATCAAAACAGATCACTGGGTGGTTGTATATACAGTAGTAATATTTATGTGTGACTGACTGGAAATGGCTCTTCAATATAACATTCTTGTAAAATGTAGATGTGTATGTGTATGTATAAAGTAATTGAAAGTAATCAATAATGTAATTATAATTACATTGGAAATTTTAGCTGTAATCGATTAAATTACGATTACAAGTAATCGAAAATCTCTTCGATTACAGATTACTGTCGATTACTTGAAAAAAAGTAATCATTACAATCGATTACGATTACTCGATTACGATTACCCCATGCCTGCAAATATTATTATAAGATTTAATTTCTACGCTAGCGCCCTTTTTCGCACCTTTTAAAAGTACGGATTAAAAACGTTAAACTATTGAAAAATAAAACATTATTTTGAGTTTTGCAAATTATTTATTAAGGGTAAAATCAAAGAGGTTTATAATTAATAAATTATGGAAACTTTTCTAACACCAGCGAGAAAATGACCTTTTCAAAAATTGACAATTATGGAAACTTACTGTAGAAATGTAATAAACAATTCTATGAATGCGCGTATCTTTGCTCTACATGTAATAGACTTAGAACATTTTAAGAGATATTATTTTCCTTTAATGGGGATAAAGCGGTTTGTATTATTAATATAAAGTATTGTTTGACTTTGATTTCGTTATTTAAGCTTAAAAGCTTTCAGAAATAAACGCTTCAAAGCATAAGGCTGCTTGATATTACCCGTATACATTCGCCTAACAAAAATATTCCTACCAAACGAATGTTTTTGCATAAAAAAAATGACAAGGGGTCATTATTCTACGGGGTCATTTTTCTACAATGCACACGGAGAAAAACGACCCCAGGGCCATAATTTCTACAGAAAAGTGGGTCATTTTTCTACGTAGAATATTGACCAGGGGGTCAAATTTCTACGTAGAAAAATGACCCCCGGTCAATATTCTACGGGGGTCACTTTTCGTCGTTACACCGGCTTTCTATTAAACAGGTGTCGTGTGTTGCCTTAAAAAGGTAGGTCTCTTTTTCTTAAGAGAAATGGCTTACTTGTATCCAGTTTATTATTGTTCTGTTCATTTTTCTGTTTCCTGTTATACTATATACTCTAATTGATTTCGATTGAAAAAAGACGGAAGATTTCAAATGCTCAGCAGCTTGATAAATAAAATAATTTGACAAAGGTTGTAAAAAGTAAGACACTTCCAGCATCAGTATTGTAAATCCAATCCTATAAAAAGAAATATCAATTAAATAGGAGTATACAGCTTACAGTTTTTACCTGCAAAATTACCGAGGGGCTATGTAAATCTGCAATTGGAGGTCCAGCTCATACTCATATCTTCCAGTCTGAGAAGGAAATTCTTCAATTATCAAATGCCAGTTTCAAATATTCCTAACAAACAAAATGAATTTGAATTACCATACCTATACTGAATTCCTACACTTCCAGTAAATGTCCATTGAAATCCTCTTATTTTATTCCTCACTAAAATATTAATTGTTACAACTGCAGTGAAAAAGAAACTCTAGGAATACTGTACAACAATAATTGGTGGTGTAATTCAAATGTGGATACACGTAAAAAGTTGAATGCTGGCCAATGTTTTTTCATACTGATTGTTAGGCTATATTTAAACGCTGAATTTCCTACAGGTTTTCTATATGCCTGATCATGACAAGGACCCATGGCGGGTGTGACCGACAGGCGATATAATTACTCGTCCATGGCACCTGATCTTACCTCTGATGTTGATTTAAGAGGTCAACGTCTGCTCTGCTCCCTATTTAGGTTGTTTCAATGGACCTTTGACCTTGATTACTGTTCCTATACCCCTATTTCATTATATTATTTCAATATTTAGAAGAAAAAAAAATTGTTATATTTTCTCACCCTTCATCAATCCGGTACAAGTTTCTATCCTTTTCACAATCGGATTCTACATATTCTCCAAATAATTTCGCTTGATGATGTGTAATACATCATATCTTCTTATGCACTTTTAGATTTAACAAACAAAAATTTGTAAACATTCCAATCACAAAGTCAAATTTATCAACTAAAATTAAATGAGCTTGCACTGTAAAAAAGAGGCAGCCAAAATATTGTAAGTAGAGAGTTGATTCTGACAAACAAAACAGGAAACCATTTCAACCAAATTTTCATACAAATTTTTTGATATAAAGTTATTGATCGACAAATTATATGTGGCAATTGTATTTTCTTATAATTTTTCAGTGAATCTACTTTTCACTCGTTATGCCTTGATCAGCGCCTGTTCCCTCGCTTCTCTGTGTTTATTATGCTGTGTGTTTTCGATGTGTGAATCTTGTCGGTCATGTTGCAAAAAAGCAAAGATATTTGTGAGAGCAAATGTGATTTCCACGTTCCTCTCGAGTATGTATCAACTATTTCATAAGGTCAATGGTTGAATAACAATTATCATATTTACGTTTTTATTAAATCAAACGTCATTGAATATTTTTCAGTTGTACTTGAAACATGCACAGTCATATCGTTTATGCTTGCTTTGGCGAAATTGTCCACGTCAGGGTCTCTAAGTAAGGGATGGTCATTCTATGTGGAAGTCGTGTCATCAATTTTTACAGCTTCCGTTTTCTTCATCCTCATCTTCAGCATATTATTTTGTACGTAATTTATTTTCTATTCACCTTTAAAATGAAGATGATGATTAAAATAGTTAATCCCAGCAACTTCAAAAAATTCAAAAAATGCAAGTCAAATTAGTCAAATTGCCTTACAATTTTTCTAACGGAAATGAACATTTTTTTCATGTTCAAGATTGACCGATTACTGCATCTTAATTTGATTATGATTTGTATCTTATACGTAAAACTTAATTGTTTCTAGGCAACAAAAAATGTTATTTGGATTATACAGCATTTGTGAATCGTCCCTCTAACAGTAAGACTTTAACCATCCACTATCCACTTCTTCCCATCAGAATGAATAAGTATCGTGAAGGATTTTTATGCTAGAAATATATTTTATAGAAATCTTAAACACTGAATTCCAAGAGCAAATTACAAAATCAAGAAATCCAATGAAAAGGGGAACCATGTTCATTGTATATATTTAAAAACAAATGAGGACATAATTGTAGAATTTACATTTTTAAATCAGATCTCAAAGACGTGTTTTAAAACTTAACATTTTTAGAAAAGTTACTCTTTAAAAAGTCACCAAGGAGTGTGAATGTTGACGTTGGAGAATCATTGACTGTGATAGCAGAAGTATTAAACACCGACAATGTTTACTGGTGCCAGGGAAAAGATCACGTGATCAAGTATTCAACTTCTTTCACAGAACACTTTCAAATTGAATCCCAGAAAGCTGAATTGAAGATACAAAATACAAGACTTCAAGACGAAGGCGAATATACCTGTGTTGCAGAAAAATATGGGAAAAACAAGGACAAACTAGCACAAAAATTCTTCATTTATGTCTTTCATGGTATCTTACTACATGTATATTCATTAAAACTAAGAAATTTTTAAGTCACCTGAATAGGTGATCAATTGCTATTTGAAACGTCCATAATATCTCCTGCTCAAGAACTATTGGGACAGAAAAAATAAACTATTGCATACATATCCATCCTCCACGTTGTGTCGTTTGTTGGCTTTCCTGAGACGTGGCAGATACATATTACATTCCTAAATAATATCCTCAGAACTTCTCCTTTTTTATCATCTCATGATATTATTTGTCTTTGTAGACAAAATTATTCTCAATATTTTATCAAGACACCAATATGTGCATGTACTATGTAACCTTTATATTTTTAAAAATCCTTTTCTGGCCTTCTCCAAAACTCAGCATTGGTCAGTGAAAGGGAAAGTACTGGGTACATAGCAATGATACCGTATGACTTTATTGTGTCTTTTAATCATTTTTCTTAAGCAGAAAGAAAAAGAAATCAAGATATGTCTCAGAGAAATAGAATTGCTGTATGATTCACAAGTGATCGATAATGTTTATAAACACCTAGTTCTGTATTCTTATTAAATTTTTTAATTTTATCAAAGTAGAGAGAAAACAAATTAATTCTTGGTATTGAACTTAGATAAGTATTTATCATTCAATATTTTTTTAGTTAAGCCAGTATTTACCCAAACACCGCCAGAGAATATCACTGTGTATGTTGGTAGTGTGTTAAACTTGGAGGCTAAAATAGATAATGCAGAGACAGTAACGTGGATGCATGAGGGAAAAGAACTTATCAATTCCTCAAAAGGAAACATAAAATGGAAATTCCTGCACGGGGAAGCCTCTTAAGAATTGAAAATGTGACTAAAGATCATGAAGGGGATTACACATGCACTGCTAAATCAGGAAATGACCCACAGAAAGGGAAGAGGGCTAAGGAGGAAAATGTGTATTGCAAAGTTAGGGTCATAAGTGGTAGGTTCCTACATTTCAACATGGCACTGAGATAACATACAATAAAAGCGTCGACTCTTTGAGTCGATACATTTTAACAACTCTATACAAAGAAATCAAGTATATTGTTTTAGTAAATGAACTTAAAGAATTAGTCACCAGCTTATGACTAAAATTCACTAAAACATTATTTTAGATTTAACATTCTGAGTTGTTTAAAAACAAGTAAATTTTTTTAAATTATCTTAATACGTGTTTTTAGGTATTTTCATTTCAACTTTTGCCTATATCTTAAAAGAGAACGTTTAAACATTAGCATTTGTATTGCATTGTAGCTGAACTGCCATCATTTGAAAATGCACCAAGATCTAAGAATGTTATGGAGGGCAACATTCTGAAAATATAATTGAAAATTTGTGGATTTCCTTTACCAGAAAAGGTTTCTTGGTTCAAAGGAAACGACAAGCTAGAGATGAACAAGTGTATTACAATGCAGTACATTGACGGAGAATCAAAACTAGCCATACTAGACACAAAGGCAGCCGACTCGGGTTTATATGAATGCTACACCGAAAATATACATGGAAATAACGTATTTCGGATACCTGTTAAAGTTACAAAGGTAAGATTTTTCTTCTCCAACTTTACCTTTATGGTGAGACATTTCATGAATATCATGAAAATGTCTCATTACACTATTAATAAAGAAAATCTAACAAAGATAGCATATGTTGACCTCCAATTTTAACTGAGGGCCTGAGGAATCGTTTTAATCCTAGGCCATCCATATGCATCGACTTTTCTGACTAAGAAAGAATTTACATCAATTTTAAAATCATTTTTTTCCAAAAGACTAAATGATAAGATAATTAGCATCTACGGATTGACTTCTATTGATTTTAGTTTTTTTTCTAACGTCCAAATTCTTTCAAAAATATAATTACTCCTTTCAATATGGAGCTTGTGGACGCACTACTACCCAGTATACAAATGTATATTATACTATTACATATCACTTTCTTTCAAATTGCATCCATTTGAATTATTTTAGAATGAGTCATTGCATGAGACGATCGAATGTCCCATCTGCATGGACCATCGTCCAGACAAGGTTTTACAGTGTGGTCATGTCTTCTGCTCGGAGTGTTCGACAAGATTTACCAGGTGTCCCACTTGCAGGGCTCCTGTTCAAATTTTAACCAGCCTATTTCTTTAGTGTATTTCAATATTTTTTTCAAACATTTTGTAACAACTGATTTAAAATTTGTACCGCACAGTACATGCGATTGTGAAATTAAAATTTCTCCACTGTAATATTGAATACAGTGTATACCTCGGTATGTTTATATTTTTGTTATACAGTACTTCGCTTTTGAACTTTTTATTATCTTTGTCAGTTTTTGAACTTCACGAAAACAACCCCAAGGAAGCTTATGTGAGTCAGCAAATGTGTAACTGTAAATAAAGATTAAATTGTTTTGAAAAAATGTTTTAGTCTTATACCTCATGGAATTCAACTCATCAATGAGCCAAATTTTTATATTATATTGTCCCAGGAAATCTAGAAATTTTTTAATATTTCAAATTATAATCAACCAAAGGTAATATTGTTTTGTATGCTGTTGGGTTGGGAAATAGTCTTTTTGTTATTTTGACAAAATATTATAGGCCTGTCCTGTCATATATTTGTATAAAATAGCATTTACGGGGTTTTAAATATTGGTGACCGGCTCAAACGGTTGTTGTAAAAAGTTTGACATTTTTAGAGAACTCAAAATTTCCTTCGCCTGGCTTTAGATATCGATGATTTTAGCATTGTTTGTTTTGTGATGACCTCCATTGATAACACAAATTTTTGATTAATGATATGTCAATGAAAGTAACTAGAAGATGTAAAATAACTGTAAGTATCTATAAAAATGAGAGTTTCTTCGAATGCATGTGAAAGAGCTCCTTAAATCTATTTTTGGCCTATACTTGTTATCATGATTAAGCCTACACAGCTGCTACATCACCCATGCTAGTTAACGATAGATTATCTGCTGCAGGTCAGTTGATGCATGTAATTTAAAGATAGCAAAACGAAAGTACATCATCAAAATTATTTTTATTTTTGACAGTTCACAGTTCACATAACTGTATTCATTTCAGGTTCCTGTTATCAATGTTCTATTTCAAATGTTTATCAACCCAAGCAGCTGTAATGTTGATGGGTTTTCTGACCTGGTAAGCACCAACTTTACTGTAGATCGCTTTTTATTCCGCGTTATGACTCGAGACAATATTCGTGATTTTTTGGTCTTGTATATACAGAATAAATATCTATCTCGCAAATGTTATCGCGAAAATTAAGTGATCTACAGTATTCCATTTTTCAAAATTTTACATGATATGTGTTTACATGCAGTTGCTTGATTATTTGGTGCATGGTCATTCAGTACAAAATGATTGAGCTTCAACATGGCCTTGATCAACTGGAACGCGAAATGTTATCTCAACCACAACTCACAGAATTTAAGAATTGGCAATATTTTCATGGAAAATCTCTGAGAAATTAAGAAACAGAATTAAAAAGTCTGAAACTATCTACAAAAAACTTGGAGCATTCTGTAGAAGAACAAAGGACTCTAGTCAAGACAACAGAAGTAAATCAGCTTCAACTGCGCGAAGACATGACAAAATGTTCCGAAGGTTTGCTCGAACTCCATGCAGTGTATGTAAAACATTTCACTTACCCACAAGCATGCGTAGATAAGGCAAAGGATGACCTGAAACTTTACTTTGAAATTGAACGAGGAAAAATATTCGAGATACTTTACAAAGAAAAGTTACACAACTTCAATGAAATGCTTGAGACTCACTTGACTAACTTTCATAATGGCTCTTCTAAAGAAGAAAACTGTAACTCATCTAACAAACTTTCATCAGAACCACGTTTGACGAAAAAAGTCCTTGCACATATATTGTATGAATTAAAGAGATCTATGCAGCGCTGGATAATGACATCACAAAGTACCTTGCATTTTTTACAAAGAATTATACGCAATCAGGACTCGGAAATAGTACAGGTTAGAATGTGGACTGTGAATCACGTCCGGTGTAAAGACGAATAATGACCCCCATCGAATAATGACCGGGGGGTTATTTTTCAACGACAAAAAATGACCCCCACCCGTAGAAAAAAATCATTTTTTGTAGAAAAAGGGTCCTAGGGGGTCATTATTTTATATGTTAGTCCTATAAAATAATGACCCCCATTGAAAAATGACCCCCTTTAAAGTGATACAAAATATACACTCTTTGATATCTTTTTTACAGCGAAACTAATTTTTACATTTTCTGTAACCAGAAAAATACAAAAAGTCGTATGAAATAATTAAGAGATTCACGTAGTCTTTCAATGCTAAAATTGTGTTTGAAAAGAGATTCTTTAATTGTCAAGTAAATAAAATTTCTTTTTAATATTCCTCCTTATAATGTTTGCTTAAAGAATGATATTCCACTTGTTTTTAGAAATCAAACCATGCAAAAATCAGGTTTAAATACTCTTTAATAGGAAAAATTAAATTTTCCGTCATTTCAACTTTTAGTTTGTTTAAGTTTGGCAAATCCTATTTGACAATGAAAGAGGAAGAAATATTTATCCCCCCCCCCCAAAAAAAAAGAACATTACGTTAAATCAAAACAAAAAAAATAATAATAAATGAAAAGCAAAAATATAAATAAAACTCTATACCTTTCAATAATTCTGAAAGAGGCTCTAGATAAAATATTGAAATGAAGTTAAGCCTTCACACAAGTACTATCATATCATAATTTACTTCGCCATGATTAAAGCATACTTTAAATGTTGGTGGAGGTATACTTGAAAGTATTGTGGCAAAGTAACAGTTAAAAATTAGTAGAATAGTAGATTATTTTTAGCTTATTTTTAATTCCTTTCTTATAGAAAAATAAAGGTAGGGTGGTTGTTTTTTTTTGCTTTTGTTCAATATCGACTTCCTCCTAAATAAGAAAGGGGGTGGGGTAAGTATAAGACCTAAAAATATGCTCTGTAAAGCTATGGGCTAGTGTAAAATACACAGTCATTCTAATGCAAAAACTATACATGTAGACATAAACTTTTGATTTAGCACACAGTATTCATTACATTTCTTTTAACGTAGAACCTACTTCGTATGACATCATAACTTGTAAATGTGTTAAACCTGTGCTAACCCATTAAGACGTCATAATTAATTCAATGCCACTTTTTCCCGTACTTGACAGCTTCAATAAAAATGGTAGAAAATACTGCATTTTGAAATTCACAGAATTCAATCATGCCAACATAATCTTGATTCAATTCATATATTTTTTGGTTTATAATGCTTAATGGCAATATATTTCTGGAATAAGAGAAAATATGTAGGCACCTTTTATTTACTAGATCTAGACCTGAAGTTGACAAACCCAAGACTATCTAGTGTAATGAAATTACAATGTACATACAACTTTCGTAATAATTTGAATGGTATGTAACCATTTTGAAGGAATGCATAAATCGTAAGAAATCTTTAGTTGCCAGCTATATAGTGTAATATCTTGATGAAATGTGTCTAAGTCAAAGATGTACGTGTTGTAGATCGTTTGATCGTGTGTACATTTTTGTGATATCTATAATGAAATGATGTGCATTCCTTTTAACAATTATTTGTTACCTATTCATATTCTTGGTGTTTGATTACAATTTTTCTATTAAATATGATCTTTTTAAAGAAAAAGTACAATTTCTGATAAATATTTAATCTGAAAGTAACCCCAAACAGTCATTTAATTATTAAATCCCGTGTAAGTGCAAAAAGGTCAAGAATATGAGTATCGGTAAATAGCCTATCTTTCATTAGTTAGAGGGGAAAGGTATATATTTTAATCATTTTTTGTAATCATTTGGCTATGTTCTTCATCATATTGAAGATTGAAAACATTGTGACAAAGACGTCTAAAAAATATTTACAAATATAGGGTGAATAATTGACTAAAAATAATAGAGTTCATTTGACTATTTTTTTTAATGGTGGACTTATCTTTTATGTTAATTGAATAAAAAAGAAATTATTCTTGATAAAATATTGTTTAATATTATTCAGTTAAAAAAGTTTATAAACGACGATGTTTGAAGAAGTATTTTTGTGATTTTTCATATTCCCTTTATGACAAGTACCCCTAAAAATATTTGAAAATGTGAAGTCGCAGTATGTAAATACCCTACCAAGTTTCACAGCCTGTTCTAGATTAAAAAACAAGGAAACATATCATGATATCTTAACTGATTGATAAGCAAGTACTAATTTATCATTTTGAAAAGTTTGAAAATCTTGTGACAAAGACTTTTCCGACATAGGTTCTACCTTAATTCTTGTTTTACTCCACCCTTTTACTCAGTTCTGAGTATATTTTTCAGAGAATTTAATACGAAAATCAGAACAAACATTTTCATTGTTGTAACGTCTTCTTTATAATGTATATTAATATGAAAAGTTAATTGAAGACCATTTCTTTTTATGTCCCCGTAGTCGAAGATTCGGGGGTATATAGTTTTATCGTGTTCGTCTGTATGTCCGTCTGTCTATCTGGCGGTTTGTTTGTCCGCAAAAACCTTAACCTTTACCATAACTTTTCATTTATTGGAGCTATGACTTTCATATTTAATATGTATATTCCTTGTGACAAGACCTTACTTTGGGTACCACCAAATTTGACCTTTTGACCTTTACCTTGGAGTTTATCCCATTTTACACAAAAATGCCAAATTTTTACTTTGGCCATAACTTTTAAACGGTAGATACTAGTACTCTCATACTTCAAATATGTAGTTTTTTGGCATTACCTTTCATTGGATACTAAAAACCTTGACCTTTTGACCTTGACCTTGGAGTTTTCCGTACTTATGATTTTTTTTTACCTTGGCCATAACTTTTGAACGGTAAGGGCTAGGGTATTCATACTTCACATATGTAATCCTTGTTACATTAAACATTTTCTTAAGAAATCATCAACTTTGACCTTTGAGTTTGACCTACCTTTCAAAAACTTATCCTTAGCCATTACTTTTGAACAAGTGGTGCTAGGGCTTTCCTATTTTGCAGTTGTATTTCATGTGAGAAGACCCTACTTTGGGTAACAATATATTTAAATTGCATTTAAGAAAAGTTTAATCTTCGCTATGTTGCCATACAGGGGCATAGCTGTTTCACAAACACATCTTTTTATATATGAGGATTTGCGGATAAGAGATGGATACCTCAAAGCGTAACAGACGGACGGACGGACATCCCAATCACTATATACCCTCCCGCTTTTCAAGCGGAGGATATAATAATATATAATACTGCTGATTTTTTCTGTCAGTTCGATGATTTCCACCATCAAAAAACAATGTTTACCTAACCCTTAAGGCTTGATAAATCTTTTACTCCTTTAGATTCTGAATCATTGCATTTACCTTAAAATATAGCTATAATTGTATAATGTTATGAGATCAACATATCATCAGTTTATTCCCAATAAGCTCAGGTGAGCATTTTTGCCAATATGCTTCTTTATCCAATTTTTTTTTGCCCCCTAAAAATTTTAGCTTTAATCTACAGGGGGTCATTTTTCTACGGGGGTCATTTTTCTTCACGTGGGTTCTGCAAATTTTGAGGGAAGTGACACTTTTTCTACGGGCAAAAGGGTCATTTTTCTACGTCGAATAATGACCGGGGGTCATTTTTCGCTGTCGAAAAATGACCCCCGGTCATTATTCGATGGGGGTCATTATTCATTATTCGTCTTTACACCGGCAAAAGTTTAAACATAATGAGAAGTCCATAGAATCATTGAATGCGCATTTGAGAAGTAATACACAAGACATAATGGTTTTAAACGTTTCAGTCAATACAATTAAAAGCTTGGGCTTCTCTTACCCAAGTCTTGCATACATGCATGGACGCACATGTACAATAGACAGAAAATGCAAAAATGAAATGAGGAGAAAGGAAAACTTTGAACCTAATGACGGTAATAAATATTTCAATTACTTTTATGAAAATATTTAGTACATTGTTACATTTTTAATATTCAAATTCCTTTATTTTATCTGTAGATGATAATTATTGGGATCTTTGGAAAATACTTCTCATACCTACCCTACTAATAGCGATACTTTGGATTTATTTTAGTTGGGCCAATTGGTTTAATAGGAGTTTTGAAGACATTAAGAATCTGAAGAAACCCTTTTATAATGAAATTGGGCATATACATGTAGCTACTAAACCTCTATATAAGGTATATAAAATTCTACGGAATGCATTCAAAGATGCTAAAAGTTTTAAATATTACCTTATTTACCTAAGAGTTCATTTGGTTTTATATATTTTAGGAGGAACTTGAAAACTCTTTGTGTGTTATAAGTTTTGGACGTGGCACGGACCAACAGAAATACGTGAAGGTGGCCTCCGATTTGATAGGCACTACAAATGAAGAAAGTAGTGGTCAATTCTACTGAATGTTTTGACACCCTACCTCCTTCAAAGGTTGAAATATTCTTGATGACTTTATATGTACCAACACTTGTATTGATCAAAATGTGACGTAATTTCCATAATTGTCGGTACGTTTTAGAAACAATGGTGTCTTTACGTTCACATTCTAAATGGAGTTGAATTTATTTAGGCCATTCTTGTGTTTGTGGATTACAATGAAAGGAACCTAATCATAGAAGAAGAACAGGGAGGTTTGAAAAGAGAGACTATATCGATGTTACAAAGGACTGGTGGTAAAGTATTTTTAATAATCATAATTATATATAATTGCATGGAACATGAAGTTTTTTTAAATGATATACACCTGATCCTACCTCTGATGTTTTGGAGGTCCATGTTTTCTCTGCTCCTAATTGATATTGTTTTATTGAATACTTGAATACTGTTCTTTATCTCCATGCATCTTTCATGTATATATTTAATCAATTAAATATGACTTTCCGTACATGACCCTTTTCAGCTGAGGTGACTGTCGTTTACTGTTATGAGCTCTCTTCCAAACATCTTGATAAAGGACGCCTTTTTGCCCAGAAGTTGACTGTCGTTGATAAAATGAAGGAACTCGAAGAACTGCGTGAAAGGAACTCAATATTTAGCATCTACGACAAATTCAATCCAAACCAGAAAGAAGTCTTTCATTCTAAGCTAAATAACTCTAAGTAACTATTTTAATTATATAATTTAATAGAAATCCAAGACATCCAGGAATAATAATATTAAGCTGAAAAAATAGTCATCCTTTAAGTCGAAACAAGTGTATACATGGTTAAACGTATTAGAGCATGTACAGAAACAGATTGAAAGAGGATTGGTTCGTATCATACCAGGCACGTAGTTTGCGTAGTGTGTGCTGAAAGGGCAACTCGTCCCAACTTTCCAAACTTGTAATTTTTTTGGCTGTAAATGTTTTAATTTTCCTGGTATTCTTCAAAATCTTTAAAACTTATTGCTCATCTACAGTGCACCTGCTTCAATATTCCAAAGAATGACTGACAAATATGGAATTTCAGGAAAAAGAAAGTGTGACAGACGGACGTACAGACAAACTTCCTTTAAAAATGCGAGTAAAACAACAACTGAACTTTCCATGTGTCCATTTATCTTTGTTTTAATTTCCCATTATATCTACCCACAAGTTTTATTGTTTTGTATATTTAAGAAGAGGAACCAGAATGTCATATTGACTTATTCATCATATTGACTTATTCAATGAAATATGATCATAAAAAAACACAAAGTAATTTTTACTGAGAACCTCTAAATATTGAACACGTTTTACACGTTGAAGTGTCACGTTTTAACTTGATCGATATTTCTTTGAGTGATTTTGTTTTACTGAAGAGGGCAATTTTCTGTTGTTTTCTTTATTAAATCCATAAAATGTGTGTTAACGTTAAGTAATTGATATGTTGGATATATCAATCTAATTTTGGCATCATGGCACGCAAATAAAACGTATGTACTTGTTGATTTAGTTGCAGCATAATACATACCGGTTTTAATTCATTCTCAACATGCTTTTAAACATAATATTAAAATGTTATGTGTGATAAATGTTATGTACAATTGTATATCTAATTTCTTTCTCCAGTTCTTGATATTACGAAGATAGTTACATGTAAAATAGATAAGAAATAATGCGAAATAATTTTGTCATTGTAATACTTAGTATGCCTGAAACGTTTGACAAACAACGTATCAAAAAGCAAAACTCGTGGTTACACATACGATGCTTACAATTCTTTACTGTATGTACTTTGTAATTCAAAAGACTCTTGAAATTCTTTTTCCGATAATTCGCTTTTACATGGCATATGTTTGATGAATGCAACAGCTACCGTTTTGGGGAAAAGGTGATTGACATTTACCATCAAGAAGACAAATTTTAGAATGTGCTCTAGCTTTAAAAATGCAAAACGGTATTATTTCTTACATGTTTTTGTTATTTCACATTCAAGGCATTAGACTAAGTTCTGTAAATAAACTTCGGGAAAAGTGCTTAAGTAAAGTATTCTTTGCTCTCTGTTCAAGATAATGCATTTTAGTTACTAGATTGTTTGTTTTGTTTTTTTTTGAAATTAGTAAAAAGAAACTTTTAAAAAAGCAAAAATGGGTTGAATTTTCACTAATGCATGTCAAACACTAAAGGTCATTGTCAAAATTATTTCTACTTAAAGGAAGGTCTTGTCACAAGAAATATCTACGAAATATAAAAAATATAAAAACCATACTTTTAACTGTTCAAAAGTTATAGCCAATGTTAAAGTTATTAAAATATGGGTCAAACTCTAAATCCAAGGTCAAAAATCTCCATACCCACTGAAAGGCCTTGTCCCAAGGAATTGACTTGGGTCAAACTCTAACGTCATGAGACCAACTTGATGATACTCAAAAAAAGATCTTGTCACAAGAAAAACACCTGTCAAATATGAATGCGATAGCCCCATCCACTCAAAAGTAATGAGCAAAGTTCAGGTTTCTGCGTTCAAACAGACGACAGACGGCGGGGCAAAAATTTTGATTTTGAATATTCACATATTCATATTGTCTTTTAATTTTATCATCTAATTGATTGACACATTGTTCCTGGGTTAAAATAAATAAAATGAATTATATTACGTCTACGAAATAGTTATATATTAGCCACTGTATGGTTTATCCAAACAATACGTGACTTGCCTTAGATAAAACAGACCATTCTTTTCAAATAAATAGATAATCAAAGATGTTATGAATTGCTGCATTTGTTACTAAATTCAACACGTTTTTAGGTTTCATTTTAGGCTGTATAATGAGAACGTCTTTTTGGTACAGGCTTTTAAAAAAAAAAAAAATAGAGGATTGTTCCTTTGCTGACAATAAAAAAGTGTGCAATATAGGAAATTCGGATTATTTCAAGGTTAAGGAATGTTATCATTTAATGACTTCTACAGAGAAGTTCATTAATTAACATATTGACTTGGAATTTCCTCTCCATGGCATTTCGCAATTAAAGTGTATTGCTATCAATCAGATCAAATCAGTTTAATCTGGTTTTCCTAATCCCTTTATATAATATTTAATTTTTTCTTGCTTATATTTCACTAATATACCAATATGCACAGGTATAAGGTATTTTCAGTTATCCTTATATTTTCCGTTTCTGGTGTCTTAACTAGCCCTTTTGGTCGTGGATTGAACGATAACAATGGTAAGATATGTTTCTTTGTATTTTTATTTTCGCCATATCATACATCTTTATAATTAATAGCTGATTGTTTTTCCTCCCAAGTAATTCTAAATCATACCAGAACCAACAGATTTTACTTCTCATCCGCGCATGCAAAAAAATTAGTTTTTGAAGAATACATGTAGGTTTTCGTTATGCTTAATAAGCCTCTAATTGCAGAATTACGATAATGTAAAATGGTTTTGAGAACACGGCATAAATCAGGAAATCTCTTCTTTTAGATTTAAAGCTGACAAAATGATAATTGTTTGAAAGAAGAAATGGAATTAAATGATTTTATTAAAATATTAATATGCTGTGTTTTCTAATTAATAAAGGATTTTTACCTTTGTCGACCAACATTGAAGTATTTGAAGCCCCTCCACCAGAACCGGGTATTTATATTTTACAGCATATAGTTAAGGAACTTAAGAAAATGAAAATTAAAAAAATGTCAAATGCATAATTGATTTTTTAAAATCCCATATACATGTATGATCAGCAGAAACTCTCTCAAAAATTGCGATCTTGTGGTGTATATTTAAAATCTAATGAATGTTTAGTAACGGAAATTCTTCTACCTGTTGTAGAGTAGGATTTTCCCCAAAGCCACCTTTCCCTCCGGAAATCGTACTCTATTTCCCCCCTCTTTCTTTTTCAGAGCATGATGTCCTCCTTCTTATAGAGGTCATATAAACCACAGCCGCAATATTTTTGTACAAAAGATTAACGACAAACTGATTTTTAAACGGTGAATGAGTGTTTTTCTACTTATGTAGTAAGAGCATAAATTTCAAATCATGGAGTCTTAAAACAAATAATTTATTATTTTTGAATACACATGTAAACATCCTCAGATTCGATGTTTTGACAAAAATAAGCCAAATATCTCCAATTCCGTAAAACGTAAATGAAGCGGAATATTTATGCAAAATCAAACTTTAACTCATTAAGATACACGCCGTATCAAAAATCAGGTTAATCCGCAAACATTTAGAAAGTGCGGAAAACCATTAGAGGCAGGCAGACAGACAGACAGAGATACAAAGAGTAAAGTTAAAGTCTCCCTGGTTTTATTGATTTATTTAATCTAAATAAATGATTCAACCGTTGCTGAAAAAATGAGATTTAAATTGTTTCCTTTTAGTTCTTCGTGTACGTATGTTTAATACATCTGGTCACAATTTTAAAGAACTCTATAACTGCTACACAGAGTAGGATCCTTCCCCGAAAAATTGGTGTGGGATTTCCGCGTGGGAGATCCTGCTCTAAAGCCAGTTTTCCGGGCAGGAAATTCTACTCTAGGGCCAGTTTTCCGGGGGAGGAAATTCCACTCTAGAGTCAGTTTTCCGGGGAGGAAATTTTACTCTAGTAATTTTTCCGGGGGGAGGTGGATTTTAGGGGGGAGACCTACTCTCCAAGACCGGTATCTCGTGATGTATAATTATTCGATATTCTTTGAATATACAAACTATTCTTGTGCTGTATGTTAGAAATCTTGTGATGCATGTTCAATATTTTGCGATGTGTACTCAAAAATGTTATGATGCACAGGTGTATGTTTTGTATAATCTTTTGATGTTTGTGCAGTAATTGCCGGTCACAGTATTGACAGTTATATATATGGCAAGCCCTTTTGTTATTTATTCGGAGATATCGCTCATTTTAGAGAGATATCCCTTAAAAATAGAGATATCTTTTTTAAAAAGAGATATTTCCTAACTTAAAAAGATATATTAGCTTAAAGCGAAATCTCTCTGACAAAGAAATATCTCTTAAACTTAAAAAGATAGCTCTTTTATCTTGTGACGCATCTATTTATCTAAGAGAGATATCTCTTCTACTTAAAAGACATATCTGTTTCTCCTTCAGATATATCTTTTTTCTGAAAAGAGATCTCTGATCTTTAAAGGGATATCTCTCTCACCTAGAGAGATTTCTCTTTTACTTTTCCAAGTAAAAGAGATACCTCTCAAAGTAAAAGAGATATATCTTTTAGTTTATCTTAAGTGTAAGCGATACGTTTCGTAAGTGTTCAAAAAAGAAATCTCTCAAGCAAAAAGGGATATTGTACAGAGATATCTCGATTCATTATTTTTTTAATATAGTTCTTTGAAAAATCGACATATTCTACATTATAGCTTTTATAAAAATGACAAGTAATTCAGTGTTGCCTAGATTTCATATTCGTAATAGGTTTCATAAGCTGAGAAAATTCGGTTCATTGCATTTGAGATATTATGCTTTCTTTCGTTTTCCCGAATATTAAACTTTTAGCATGTTTATCAACGAAGTTGTCATTATTATGCGTTGTTTCAAACTAGGGATTAGGGATTTATAGCATTTTTGTCAAAAAGTACATGCCTGTAATACTCTGGGTATGACATGCTCTATTTTCTCATAACAGTAAAATTATTCCCGTGACTTAATATAATTTCGGTCTGGCATTCGTGTGAAAGGGAATGATAAATTATTTTATTTTAAGGATTACTGAAAAAAAGAGATATCTCTTTCATAAAAAGAGGTATCTCTTTAGCTTAGAAAGATATCTCTTTTTGAAAATCTTAATATGAGATATCTCTCTAGCTAAGAAAGATATCTCTTTAAACCTTGTTAAAGATATCTCTCACTTTAAGAGTTATCTTTCTCGCTTAAAAGAGATATCTATCTAGCTTATAAAGCTATCTCTCTAATTAAAAGAGATATCTCTCTCTCTTTTAAAAAGAGGTATCTATTTTGTTTAAAGAGATATCTTTCTAAGGTATTAAGATATATCTCTAAGGTATAAAGATATATCTCTAAGGTATAAAGATAACTCTATTAGTCAAAGAGATATCTCTATAACTAAAGAGATATATCTTTTATTAAAAGAAAATTTTTATTTCACGAATAAATGATAAAAAGGCTTACCTTAGAAATATGCATATGTAGTAAGGACAATTTTCATTGGTTAGAAATTAGGAAAATACTATAAAAAAGTGTTATGGAGTTATGAAGAAATATTGAGAAAGACAAAAATATAATATCAAAATGAATTTTGTCATTCTCGATGAAGTTCAGATTCGCGCATACGTTTGGGCTTATCATCTGTATAGTAAGGAAGATACTGTCTTTTATCCACCCTATACATTGTAAACTGTACAGTGTAGAGCTGCATTCCATTAAATGATGCAGGGATGAATTTCTCAAACCACAGAATATTTTCAATGCGCAGAGTTCATCTAGACATATTTATTACTCTGTTATTGTTACAAAATGAACTTACTTTCACTTCAATGAATAACATGAAAAAAGCCTTATAAAGCTTATATTTCTAATTCTATTTGTGTTTTGTATGATATCTCTTTGAAAGTTAGTGGAGTTGATTTCTTGATAATTTTACTGTTAATTGGGCATCTTTCATCATCATTGATATGTACTTGGATCATTAGCATAATACCCAGAGGCAAAGGTAAAGATTTTCAAAGAATTAATGCATTTTCACTTTATAATCATTAGAGCCCCACCCTAACACCAAAACACCTGACCCAGGGGCCCTGATATTCAAAATTTTAGAAGAGGCAGTCTTTCTCATCACAAATATTTACATAGTTCACTGATTTAATACCCAAGAGCAGAGTAGAGATTTTTAAGGAATTAATGTATTTTCACAAAACAATCAATAGAGTCCCATCCTAACAACAGAACCCCTGTCCCTAGCGTCATGGATTCCTTACGAGATTTTGAAAATTTCGTAAGAAGCAACCTTTTTCAATATAAGAATGTACTTGGTTAGTTTATTTAATACCCAGGAGCAGAGAAGAAGATTTTTTAAGAATCATTATATAATAATCAATAGAGCCCCACCCTCACCCCAGAACCGCTAAGCCCTGGGGCCATGCAATTCACAATTTTGGAAGAAACAGCCTTCCTCATCATAACTGTACATAGTTCGTCAGAGGTTTAATACCCAAGAGCAGAGGAGAAGATTTTTAAAGAAAATGATGTATTTTCACTATATCTATATAGCCCCGCCCCAGCACCTAAGAACCCCTGACCCTGGTCCCATGAAATTCACAATTTTGAAAGAGGCAGACTTATCAAACATAAATGTGTATTGGGAAGTTTATTTAATGAACAAATAAGACTTTTAAAGAAATAATTCATTTTTCACTATATAATCTATATAAATCCGCCCCAGCACTAGAACCCTTGGTCCTGGGGCCAAGAAATTCACAATTATGGTAGGGGACTAAATGCTAATTCAAGCAAACAGCTTGACTGCTTGATGTCCAGGAGTAAAGAAGATTTTGAAAGATTGCATATAAATTTTAGTGGTTTTGGCCCCACCCCTCGGACAGGGACCATCACAATTTTGTTCCCCTTTGCCCATCTGCTGTTTAGTATTAATCAACCATTTATGATGAAACAAAATTTATGATTAAATTTCCAGAATTTTGAAATAGGTATTCCCAGGGTCAGTGGGCCCTGTGGGTTTTATAAAGTGGAAATGTATTTTCTCTTTGTTACTCTGATCATCCTTTGGGTATTTTATTTTTTGATTTTTGTTAGAGTGTATAAGATAGTGATAAATATTCATTTACATTTCCTCAATTTTCATGTTTTCATTTAGTCAAAAAGGGCCAAAAATGGCCGAAATCAATGGATCCGTCTCCATGGCAACCAAGTGCACGTGTGGAACTTCCGACACCATATTTACTAGTTTTGTACTAAGACACACCTATGGTGAAAATTTCATCAAAATCCGAGACATGTCGTTTCCAAGATTTTTTGGTGCTAAAAGAGAATGCGTGTTAATTATTAAGTAACCAAAGTAAGTAAGCTAAGTGTAAAGTTATGATAAGCAACGGTGTCTCTTTCAAAATTGTGAATTTTATGGTCTTTGTTAAAAACACGAAGCAATTCAATTGTTGGAAACTTGTTACATGATACTCAGGTGACCTATAAGGCCCCTGGGCCTCTTGGTTTATTTTGAAAATGCATCACAAGATTTTGAGTATGCATCACATGGTTATCAAACAAAGCAACGTTTTACATGCCATAGACAAAAACAGAATTGTTATATCATCACCTTTACTTTGCATCATGTTGTTTGTTAAATAGTACATTTTTTATATCTTTTTTATTCAAAATATTCTGTTGTAAAAAATTTGTTTCTTTTAACAATTTTTCAGGTATTGCCGAAGCTACTAAGTGCTTAATAAATTGCGAGCCACCAAACATAACAGCAGTGGAAACACAACAATCGCCAGTCAACTTTGCAGCAATGGAAACGCAACAATCTTCAGAAAACAGAGGAAAAATTGTTAACCCCGCGTCATTTGTAATAGGTTTTCCAAGATAATGATTCAAAGTTTTACTGACGATTAAATAGTAACAGTGGTAATTTACAGTTCTGCAATATATAGTTATGCACATATTTCGCACAAGAAGCATAGTTTGCCTGGAATTCGTGAAAATAGTAAGTCGTTTAAATGATATGTGCTTCTCCTACCTCGTGTTTGCTTTGTGAATAGGTCAAAAGAAATAAACGGTAAAAAGTTTCATTTTAATTTAAAAAAAAAGACTTTGATAGTTGTATCTTTGGTTGCAAAATACAGCCATCAACGAACAATTAGATAAAAGGAATAGGAAAACACATCGTTTCCATATACATGTATGTGCCTACACATACATTGTGCAATGGTGGTCAATATTGATATAAAATCAATGGTTAATATATTATATATTAAGTAGATAGGGTGCTAATCGCCAGAGACAGCAGAAAATGGTTGGTTTGCCTGCTGACTAACAATGTGAAAATTATGCTTCACTGAAGTTGAAGAACACCTGCTACTTTTAGCTGAAACTGGACATTTTTCTGTTGATGACAGCATTTTTATTTTCATCTTGTTTTGGAGAAATGTTAACTTTTCGTGATTCACTGGAACTGAATATTCTTTTGTATTCTCTGATAGGATTAACTATCTTTGGAATAACTATATTCATAACTTTTGTACGATTTTTGGCCGATCTGAAGTGCAGAAAGTTTGTCGGCGATGTCACTATATGGTTTGTTTGACTAATTAATATGGAATTACACATGTTTTGGATATCTCGTAATTCAGACGTCGTAATAATACAGATAATTCATGAAAATCCATTGACTAGTCCACTGTATTGCATTGCGACTATACTGTGAATTAAAATCCCAATCAAGACCTTGACAATGATGGATATTTTTGCCTGATTTTTCCGCATAATAAATATGTGTCGAAAAAAATATTATTTGAGCACACATTGAACTGTGACTTTATATCTAAGATAAACATAATGCATATTTCTGTTGTTTGTTTTTAAAGCCATATTTTAAGTGACGATGATACAATGGTATAAAATGTTCACGAGGCCCTCTTTTATGTTTCCGAGGTTTCAATTCAGCATTATTTATTTTGTGATTATATCATTTTACACAAAACTCTGTGTCATCAACTTATCAGCCAGTAGTCTGTCTGTCCCATTACAATATAGATATATGAAATTATATATTAAACAGTATAGTACTAATATCATATGTTCAATTTCTAAGCAGCTAACGACAGACTACAGAATACTTTGGAAAATGATTCTGGTTTCAAGGAATGGAATTATTCCTTCACAAAGTACGGCGACCCAAGGTATGGTACCTGCAAATTCGCAAATTGCGAAGGGAACCAATTGCAATTTCCAGACTTTACCATGTTCCAAAATCTAGAAAGTGATTTTCCATATGTATGTTTAAAATTTATATACTTCCTATCCCACTGTGGGACCTGGAGACCACTCCTTCGGATGAGACCATATAAACCGAGGCACTGTGTCGCAGTAGGTGCTGGCACGAAAAAGATTCCTAACTGCTCAAAGGCCCTAAGTGCCGAGCATAGGACAAAATTTGTAGCCCTCCACCGGCAAGTGGTGGCGTCTCCATATGAGTGAAAATTTCTCGAGAGGGACGTTAAACAACATACAATCAATCAATTAATCGACAACTAAAATAATAGATCTAAATATTTAAGGAATTGATAGGAGACAATCACAGGCACTTGTTTCAATGGTAAATAGGTGTTAATTTGACAAGGTCGATAGAAAATGAGTAAAATCGTTTGCTGTTAGATAATTACCTAAAAATTATGCTTCAAGGTGGCAGACCTCCTACATATATTTTTTCTTGCCTGAAATGCAGGCACTTATTTCTGTAATAAAATTTTAACCCAAAGTATGATAATAAAACGTTTTTATTATACTATGAGTAACAAATTCATTAGAAAAAGTCAGAAACAAGTCTTTGTGGTCTGAAAGTGTAATCTTTGCTGTTGATTAAATTTTGAGTTCTTTCTATTTTGAAGAATGCTACTTTTCATGATTCATTGAAACTTAACTGTCTTTTGTATCTCCTGATAGAAATTAATATCATCAGATTATAATTATAATTGCTGTTATGTTTTTATTTTAACTTTCATGCATTTTCTGACGGATCTTAAGTATAGAAAGCTTGCCGATGGCATCACTATTAAAGGTTTAATCTGTAGAATATCACCTGTTGTGGATATCTGAATAAATAAAGACTTCTTAATACAGATAAATGAAAAAAATTATGGACACTTAGAAAAAATCTAGGTATTGTGAATAACAACTCTGAACTCAGACCTTGAAAATGATGGAAAAACTTGAACGGGTTTTTTTTAAATTAAACTACCGGTATTGACAAAATATTTTATAATGTACATGTATATGAAAAAAAAAATTGCTTTAGTATAACAAAAAAAATGAAACCAAATTTTATCACCTTGAGATTTAAGTTGATTTATAAAATTTATACTGATTAATAATTTTACTTCTTACATGAAAATCATCTTATTTAAATGTCAGACCCTTATCCCCTGCAAATTCAGATGCTTCACAAAATAAGTTTCAAATGTGTAACGTATAACTTGTTATTTCTTCAACCATGTAACAAGTCCTTACAAACTTTTTAAACAAAAAAATTCCTTTAAAAAATTAACCAATAGAAAATAAATGATTTCACTGTATTTCTCAAAATACTAGATTGATTAGATTACAAAAAAAAAAAACATTTTGAAGCCCATATTTCAATTTCAAACTCTCAGCTTTAATACATATACATGTAATGTTTTTCGTGTTGCTCTTTAATTTTAAGGACTGTTATAATTTTACTTGCATGGATGATGCATCTAAGGATGGACAATCTAGACTTCGGATGCTGGACCTGACATACATTTTCCAAAACTTTAAGACCTAGTTAAACAGAACATGTATGAATTTTGTTGTCAGGATAAATATCAACTTTTAAGAAAATATGATGAGAGATTTGCATTACTTAAATTGATAACATTCTTCAAGGTTAGCTTTGTTATCTTTGATTACATATGTTTTAATTGCATAGCGATATTGCCATTATTTTGCAGTATATGCAAAGGATATTAATATTTGTTGTAAAAAGAAAGTTGAAAACCACCTGACAAGTGGTTTTTAAATAGACTCGTCTTTATTTCCAACGTAAAATTGCGGATTAAAAATTTAATTTAATATACACCTATTTACTGGCTATGAGGACAATAGCAAGTTTATCGTTCCCCAAGACAGCAAACTATTTCACGAGGCGCAGCCGAGGTAAATAGTTTGCTGTCGAGGGGGACGATAAACTTGCTATTGTCCTCATAGCCAGTAAATAGGTGTTTTATTATACCGATGCTGACTTAACTTTTGGGAGTCCAGGGTACACACAATTATGATATTCCATATTATACTGGTGCTGACTTAACTTTTGTTACGTCATAATATATACGCGTCACAATCCATGTAAAATCAAAAGTTTTTCAGAGATGAAAAGCGAGGGAAATCGAATGCTCCCGTTGAATAGTTTGAGGACTATTCACCATGGGCAAATAGCACAAAAACTATTTCACGGTAGAGACTGTTTAGAAAAAATAGCATGTTTATTCGACTTATTTTTATATAGAAAAAATAAACAGAGGTATAATAAAAAACCCTATTTCTTTATAATTATGAATTTATCAATATGTATGAATGCACTAAAACAGTAAATTTCTTTTGGTAAAGTAAAAACGAGCACATATAGCAACCGTAAAAATTCTCCCAAAAGTTTACTTACCACTGTTTTGTTGTTGTTGAAAATGATGGTGATATCAATTTGATGTATATTTATGATTGACCGTTCTAATCACAATTATTCATTTTGTACTCCTCTAAAATTATTTTGATTGCAGTAAAAAATAAGATGCTAAGCACTGTTCCTCACTGTTAAAGATTTTAATTTTTACTTTACTGTGAATAATAATGACCAAAAGAATTCTTACATTTTTGAGAAATTAAATGATTTTTACTTCAGTAAAAATGTTTAATTGTGTGTAGCAGTGTTTTTGTTGCAGTAAGAATAATTTTAGTGGAGTAAAAATAAATAATTGTGAGTAGAACGGCCCACCATATTCGTTAATTACTTGCACAGGATTGTCCAATGAAACAAGTTGGCGCGATATATGGGGCGCCAACGCGGACCTAGACAAGCAGGAATTAATGGATGCAATATTTGTACACGTTTTGATTTACGTTTGCGTTTTGATTTGAATAACTGCGTAAATCTTTCATTTGAGAATTTCCTATGCTAGTTACATCAGGTTTGAGGTAGGGTTAATATTAGAGGGTAGTTTTTAAAGTTTAATTTATTAACTTTATTTACTTTCGGTTTGTCATATCAACAATTGTGCATGTGCAGCACCTGCGTGTTGATTATGCATACTTTATATATTTACATATATTGACAAAATGTACTTTTTATCAGGTGAAAAAAAAAACATTTTAAATTTTTTTAATGTTTAACACATGTCGACATGTAAGATAGTAATTGTCAAGGACTATATCATGCATGTCGTCATAATTATCTTGCATTTTGAAATAAATAAATCACATATGTTGCTAAAAACTTTCAAAAATATCTTGCATGGTGTCATAAATATATGTATGTTTACTTAATTATTACCTCGCACGTTGATATGAATAAGTTGCATCTTAGCGTAAAATAAGTCTCAAGGTACGAATACGTATTATATATAGCATGTCAACATAAATACATGTATCAGGCGCAGATCTAGAAATTTTTTAAGGGGGTGGGTGCGTGGGTAATACTCAAAGGTAGATCAGAGTAACAAAGAGAAAATGCATTTCCACTTTATCCGTTGTGCACTCCATCCCACAGGAACCACTGACCCTGGGGCCACATCCTTCAAAATTTTGAAAATTTTATAAATTTCATTTCATCATTTTGTTGATTAATACCAAAATGCATATTTCAAAGCATTAAATTATTTTCTATGTACCCCCCCAAAGTACCTCTGTCCCAGGGGCCCAGAAATTATGCATTTTGGAAGAGGCAACTTTCTTAGTCATAATAGACCCCGAAATTCACAAATCTCAGAGGCATCCTTTCTCCTCTTAACTATGTACATAGTTCATTGGTTTATTAACCAGGTGCAGAAAAAAAGATTTTTAACGAATTTATGCATATAATCAATAGAGCCCCACCCTAACTACAGAACCTCCAACCCAGGGGCCATGAAAATCTCAATTTTGGAAAAGACAGCCTTATTCAACATAACTATGCACTTGGTTAGTTTATTTAATACTCAGGAGCAGAGAAGAAGTTTTTAAAAGAAATAATTCATATTTCACTATTATATAATCTTTATGGCCCCGCCCTAGAACTAGAACCCCTGACCTCGGGGCCATGAAATGTACAATTTTGGAGAAGACAGCCTTATTTAACATAACAATACAATTGATCAGTTTATTTCATTCCCACGAACAGAGAAGAAGAATTTCAAAGAATTTTATGCATTTTCACTATATAATCTATATAGCCCCATCCTAACTCCAGAGCCCCTGACCCTGGGGCCATGATGAGATTCAACATTTTGGAAGAGGCAGCCTTATTCAACATAGCTATGCCTTTGGTTAGTTTATTTAATTCCCATGAACAGAGAAGAAGAATTTCAAAGACTTTTATGCATTTTCACTATATAATCTATATAGCCCCTTCCTAGCACTAGAACACCTGACCCTGGGGCCATAAAATTCACAATTTTGGAAGAGGCAGTCATTTTAACTTAGTTATGCACTTGGTTAGCTTATTTAATGCCCAGGAGCAGAAGAAGGATTTCAAAGAAATAATGCATTTTCACTTTATAATCTATTAAACACCGCCCTAGCACGAGAGCCCCTGACCCTGGGGCCATGAATTTCATAATTTGGGTAGAGGATTCAATGCTGATTACAATCATACCAACAAATTGGGTTGAATTTGGTTCAGTGGTTTCAGAGAAGAAGCTGAAAATGTTCAAATGTTAACGACGAACGACGGACAACAACGGATAGCAATAAGTCACCTGAGTTTACTCAGATGACCTAAAATACCAAAAGGAATATATTTCCATCAAACTGGTAATTTGAACCCTTTTTGATCACTTAAAACCTCTTTGAACCATATGTTATAAAAAACCCCAAACAATATGTTTTCATGGTAATAAATGATTTTTTTAAAGGCTTACTATACATAAAAAAATATTTATGTTTTCTTATAATAAAAACATACATTTTAATAAAAGTTGATTTTTACTCAAAATTTGTATATATGACCTAGTAATATGTTCATAGGACATAGATGCCCCGCCGAGGGTATATTAGGAAAGCTACATGTGTACATTTTGGGAAAGTGAAATAAAGGTCGAAAGGAAAGGTTAAGGTCACCTAAGTTTCAATGTCAAACTTTTTTGATGCAAATAATTTTATGTTTAAGTTATTCTAAAATAAATATATTTCTGTCAGTCTTATTTGTTTCTTTCAGAACACGGAGAACATGTCAGGAAGAAAAACACCACAGAGAGGACCCAAAGGTACACGTATCTTTTTTGAGTTAGCAATAGGAGTATAATTTATAACATTTCCAACGGTGAAAAAACGGTGAAAAAACTATTGTAATTTTATTAAATAAACGAGCCTCACTCCTCCATGGCACCTGATCCCACCTATGTGATTGGTTGTCCGTGTTTGACCTGTTTCTGTATTGTATTGTTTTATGGACTTTTGATCTTGCATACTGTTTGTTATCTCCATGTGTTTCAATGAAAAAAAAAAACGTGGAGTTTTGTCACAGTGTGACAGAATATTAGAAGTGTGGCAAAACTTGTAAACAAAGAGTTTTGTAAAAATGCTCTTCTGTTGATAAAAGATCGACTTAAAACCATCCTGATAGAGACTAGAACTGTCTATGTCGCGAAATCCATATTAAAAATAATTCAATGCTTAGTTATGATGCCTAAAGTGCTTAACTGTGACATCACATCATACAGATATATTGTGTAACGGAAAAGTCATAGAATACTAGTATGTTTGTTTGTTTGCTTAAAGTTTTTTTTCGAGAATTTTCACTCATATAGGAGTATTGAGGGTTAGGGCGTCTAATCTAGAGTCGCAGAGTAAGAAGACTCATTCTTATATAGTGGATCCAAATCCACTGCGAGGCATGGAGTCCGGTCCTACACACGAGACATCAAAAACCGAGGTCCCGTGTCGCAGTAGGTGTTGGCAGGAAAATGATCCCTCATTGCTCAATGATCCCTGAGTGCAGTTTAATAGTATAAATTTGCAGCTCTCCATGCATCAGCAAATGGTGGCGTCTCCATATGAGTGAAAAATTCTAGAGAAGCACCTAACACAACAAAGAAACAAGGAAACATTTTAAGAAGCAAGAACTTGCCGATGGAGGACTTCATTAGAGCTGTACTTGGCAGTTCCGGCCTTTGAGAAGTTATGGATCTTTTTTCATTCCAACTGCGACACAGGTCCTTCCGTTGATACGGTCTCATCCATAGAACCGGTCCCCACGTACGTTCTTCAGTGGGATTCGAGCCAGGGACATATGTATCAACTCCTTTTTCTCCGGGAATCTATGTAAAAATCTCACTTGGACGACTCGTGAAAATAAAAAAAAGAATATGTCCCACTCTAAACTGTATATATATCTTTATGGGTATAAACTGTATGTATTTCTTTATAATCTGAATGCTTCATATCTTGATTAGAAACTTGAGATTTGTTTAGAATACAGTACTAGTATGACATTTAAAACTAGTTATCATACTCCTGTGTAACACGATTGATAAATCGAGTTATGCAATAATTTGCTAATCATTGAAAACTGTTGTGGATCTGGGGCCTGTTTCACAAACGTTTCCTAAGATATGTCGTAAGACATAACTTAAGATATGCCTAAGTTATAACTTAGGAAGTTCCTAAGATTTGTCTCAGCTGTTTCACGAAACATTCTTATCTTAAAATTTTCCTAAGTCATTTCTTTTAATCTCGCCGCTCCATCTACAACTCTCAGTATGTCAGTATGGTTTATATTTTTAGCTTCAAAAAGGGAGGGGCGGAAGGATTGGAAATTGCGCGTACTTTCAAAGGACTTGGACAGAAGTTTTAACTTAGCGAAGTTTGCTGCTAGAACTTAAGCATTTACGTACAAACCCTTTCAAGCCCTCTTCCCTTCCGGGCACATATTTTAATTTTTTTAAACATTGTCCTACATGTTATACGTTTACTTTTTTAAAATTTGATCTTTATAAGGTATCGATCCCAGGTTTTTTTTTTTCTATACTTTTCTACTTGTCAATTATTAAATGAAATTCAAAAATGATTGCTTCGCATAGCGAACACATAGGAGGGCATTTAAAAAAAAATTGTTTGCCAATGACTACTCCACTTTAGTTGTTTGTAGCTTTCTCACACATAATATATTATACATCAATATATTATATATTATATAATAAGGATGCCATGCCAGAAATTTTTTTTTTACAAAATTCGCGGCTACAGGTATGAAAATACTAAAAGTGGAAGCGAAGAGGAAAACTGGTTGTAATCTCATGGCCGTAGGAACTGGGGGAGCACGGGAGGGGGATAATAGTAATTTTACCGATGTATTGAATACTATAGAAAACAAAACTGCGTTATGCTTGTGTCCCCTCACTAATAACATCCTAAAGGAGATTAGATGCAACCATTCTTGGGAGAAACATCTACTGATCTATATCCGGAGCTTGGTTGGGGGTTCATCAAGAATCACGTACTTCTCGAAAGTGAACAAGTGTTTCCATATATCTAAAATTTCATTTTTCAAATTCTAATTTAATATCGATTAAAATACTAGTACTAGATATATAAAAAAAATTCATTCAGTTGTATGAGGGGAGTTGCGGATAAGAGATGGGTACCCCAAAGCATAACAAACGGACGGATGGACGTACCGATTACTATATACCCTCTCGCTTTTCAAGCGGGAGTATAATAAATATACATGTACATGTAGATAAAAAATAATGAATGCATGGATGTATAATAATGGATCAAATCGTGTGCTTTTTTTCTTTTGGGTTACAAAGGCGTGCTCTTCAAATGATGGGGAATTATTCCAGCATGTGTACCATCTAATTCGCCAGCTCCTGTGGCCCAAATGAACAGCCATTTTTATATACCTTGAACAAATTTTGACATATGTTTGTCATTAAAAACTATTATTGAAATCCTAGTAATTCCCTGCAAAGTAAAGCAGTTTTAACCTGGAGAGAACACAATCATTCATATACTAGTAATCCATTGGATTTTCTCTCCTCAAACACATTCTCTCTCTCCATAAGAAATCTTGGATAGGCAGTCGCAATATTTAGTTTCTTCCTAAGTCATCGATTTACCTGTCCTAAAGTTATGACATAACTTAGGAATATCCTAAGATAAGACGAGGTTAGTGAAACGGATAAGTAATGAACTTAGGAAAAAGTTCTTTCCTAAGATATAGCTTAGTCCTAAGTAAGCTTTGTGAAACGGGTCCCTGGTGACTAGACAAAACCAGTCATATACATGTAGCATATATTAATACAAGAGTTGAAAGATCCAGTTAGGTTCATGTTACATGTTACTAATTGATTTTTTTTTTTAGAAAAGAGTACCAATTCAGATGATAGCGGAAATTCAGCTAAACCTATATGGGATTTTAAAAGTATGATTTATTTTTCTACATTTTTTATGAAATAACTTGATCATAAAGTATGGGTAAAGTGCAATCACAGATAAAAAAGATGAAAATCAGTTTTTTAAAAAAGAATCCTCTAGGAAAAGTTGAAGTGGAAAAATCCCAGAAAGGGTTCGTATCTTTCTGGTCAAATTCATCTTTTGCTTTTCATTCTCATTGTCGTTGTCATAAAGTTTTTCCAGAACTAAAGAGCAAATTTCACTTTACGTTGGTACAGAATATCCTTGGGTGAAGGGAATTTAATTTGTTTTAAAAAAGGACCACATCCTCTTTCAAGAGGGAGATAAGTTATTATTGAAAAATAAAAGGCAATATCAATCACAGCTTTTGAAGAACTACTGGACCAGGAAAGATTAAATCTCTGAAAGTTTTATAGCATAACGTAGATACATATTTGTTCATATCATGACCCCGGTTAGCTTACTTTGAGCCACAACAGGGGTTGAAAGTGTAACATAGGAATTCATATATATACATGTGTATAATCTTAAGAATTCCACAACGAATGAACAACAGAAATTGAAATCATCCAAAGGTAGTGTAGATAGTGAAAATTCAAGTTTGTTTAAATATTACCTTTCACAGTAATTGTTGTAGGACAGGGTATAGTTGTTTTTAACATAAATTCATGCCCACAAAATAAATTTCGTGGAAACCAAATAAAATTTGTGGGAACGAAATAAAACTTATGTGAACGAAATAAAAATTTGTGGCAAAGAATTTTTATTCGTACCCACGAATTTTTAACGTAGATTCGGATTAGAATTAGGTTTGTTCAAATCATGATCTTTTTGGGTAAAATTGGGCCACATAAGATAAGAATAAATCTCAACGTACTTTTTAAAATTTACATGTTTTTTACCGCACAAATTAAAGTAACATTTTTCTTGCAATAAAACATAAAATTATCGAGCTTCAGTACAATACACAACCCTTATAATATATAATATTTCATGTTAAAGGTCATTTTATCTAAAATCATTACCTTAAGCTTATAACCTCGATGTTCTTAAAGGGAATTTGTTGATAAATTGTATGATCTTAAATGTGTATGATTCTACCATGGCTATTTACAAATTATTTAATCGGAATTTCTTTGATACTATTTGGTTGAAATATATTTAAATTAAATTTAAACAAAAAAAATGTATTTACAGCTTTAGAAAGAAACAAGCGGTTGGGAATTGCTGAAATTGGAGATAACAGAAATAGCTTAGCTCTGTTAATAATCATTTGAAAGAGCACCAACTAAATTAATTACAGTCTTTATGGCGTCACAACTGACGTATATGTATTACTTTTAACGTCATGTTTGAAGAGAAATGTAAAATCGACTGATTTATGAGTTTTGATTTCAGATAGTATAAATTGCAGAGCATGCCTCTCCACAAATATCATTTTAAAGGAACTACTGACTATTTTTCAAACATATTGTGGGTAATTTTTTTTTTTATAATTGTTGTTATATAAACCAAATATTACCGAATGATTAAAAAAACTTGCGAATCTTTTAAACATCAAAATTAAAATGTAAAGTAATATTTCATATTGGTCACAGTCGTACGAACAGCAATTATATTAAGCTTGTAGATTTGTATCAGCATTATCTATGTATATGGTAAGTATGAAAATTGTTCTTGACTGTGGCCAGATTTAATTTTGGGAAATTCTGTCGAAAAATCGGCATTTTTAACGTTTTTATGAAACCCTCGCATCTTCAAACCATTGCACATGCCGATCAGCGCATTATTTAACAAAATGTCAAGTTACGTAAGTAAGAGAAGTATGCTGTCCTCTAATAATGAACGTATAATGCCCGTATTGAATAGAAACTTTATTTTTGTAAAAACAAAAAAAAACAAAGGGGTAAATACGATGGTTCGTGGCTTTACCTCTTTACTACTTACAGATGAGTATTTTTCTAAGTACTTTGCACATTTTTCCATACTTGTATTGGTATTGTCGAAATGCAGCGCCGAAAAAGGGCAAAACTGCATAAAGAAATCATGTCAACGTATAAGATAATAAAGAATTGTTATCTTTTAGAATAGTAAATTGTTAATATCAAAAAGAAAATTCTTTTACATTGATGGTCTGAAACTTAGACATTTTGCGTTGGAAGGTATATTTCATGATGCTAGATTTTAAAAAGTTAACCTGTACTTTTTACCATGGAAAGCAGTCGAACAGATAGGCAATACTTCTATCATCTTGTACCTTAGTATCATATTAATGTACAGAAAATACAGAATTAACATGACCTGCACTGTTTCTGTATTTAGGCAAAGCAAAAGTATGCTTTAAAATGAACAGATGCAAAGACGAGTGCATTTAATAAGAAGCCCATGAAAAAAAACATTTGGAAACTCTCATAATCTATTTAGTATCATCCAAGAGCATATAAAAATCAAGTGAATTATTATGCTTGAATAATGTTTAAGGTAAAGGATCAAAGATCAAAATTAAGTTATAAATAACTTGTGAAAATATATTTTGTTGTCACGTTACACAATTTTGCATTATAAGAATGTGACATTAATTTGTGCAAAAAAACCATGTGAGTTTAAAAAGTGTGTTGAGCTGCAAATTTAAAACTATTAAGGAATGTAAAAGGAAAAAATCTCTTTAAGATTCTCCAGAAATTTAAAGGCATGATAGGTCATATAAAAATGAAAACATACCTCAAGTTTAGTGTAGATTAAACCTTGTGCTAGTGCTAGATCTCCTTTGGTAATTGTTTGGCCTATACAGAAGATTAAAGACTGAACATCAAAGTTAGGATGGATTACATGTATTCATGCATACATGTAAACGAAAATGTCCTTTAGTATTGAATATTACAGTTGGTTAAATTATTCAAATCATGCCCCCTTTTACCTATTTCCCCCAAGGGAATCGGGGAAGTATGTGTTAGACCATGTGCCTTATTCAGCATCATATACTAAAACTGAACTTTACAAGATGAAAAGCTCCTTTATGGGGGGATAATTTAAACATAAAGTAAAGTTACTTCTCTTGATATGTTACACTTAAGTAAACTAATATTATTTATACTTTTCTCTTTTTGGGTAAAGAAAATAAAATTAAATATAGAATTATTTTTTTCTGATTGTAAGATATAACAGTTACAATGCCCGTCTGATTCCCTTATTAGCCTCAGCCTCTATGTAGGCTCGTCTAGTGCTGTGCAGTAAATTAAGATGTTTAGCAAATGTCTCGCTCATTGTACGACCCTCAAGTGAAGGCAGTTTGTCCGTCAAGATGTTTGGGACTTTGGAGTTTCATCCAAATACATGCTGGTGACTACTAATCCCATTCCTCATTTGCAAGGCATTTCTTGCTATATTTGCCCAACATAACAAGTTCTGTTTACTTACATCTTTGTAGTCGTGTTCTAGTTTTCTTCTTCCAGTAATGTGTCTGGCACCAAGGTTGGGCATTATCGCACATGAATGTTTTTGTGAGCATCATGTCAGTCACAGAGTGTACTCTTTCACAGAAGCCGTTTTGAAATGGGTTTTCACATGCAGAAGTACAAACATTGACATTCAGAATGCAACTTCTCGAATTTCCTCTGAGTTAAACTTACCTCCATTATCTGTCATAATTGCGCCCATAACACCAAATATACCAATCCAATGAGACATGATTTCCTCAATAACATCGGTTGTCTTTTTCCTCTAAATAAAAACTGACACAGTGTATCTGGACCACATGTCAACCATGTACAGTATCCATTTCCCTCACCAGTACTTCAGATCCATAGCTACCTTCTCATTAAATTGAGATGTCATTGGAAATGACACAACAGGCCGAAATGGGGTTCTGGCATTAGTCTTGT
Organism: Saccostrea glomerata; assembly: GCA_003671525.1. Classification (NCBI taxonomy): domain Eukaryota; kingdom Metazoa; phylum Mollusca; class Bivalvia; order Ostreida; family Ostreidae; genus Saccostrea; species Saccostrea glomerata. The sequence continues at coordinate 94,877 of PRKT01000171.1, read as the reverse complement.
ACACTTCGCACATCTGCTCTATTTTTTCATTGTCTTCTTCAAAGCAATTTCGCAAAGCACCCGCATCTTGCAAAAGGGATACAAAACGTTTCTTTGGTGGGTGGGTAAATTGTCGGTGCAGTTTCAAAAGAGTTGAGTATCTCTTTTTTTGGATTCATCTCATCAATACAAACCGAGCAAACTTCCTCAACCAGTATCATTTGTGCTTTACATATGGGGATGCAATAATGTCCAGAAGAGGTCACATTAAGGTTAATTGTTTTCCCTACAATCTCTGCTGTGTCATCCTCTAAGTTCATCTTAACGTCTGCAGTTTACATAGCTGTTCGTGATAACAACAATGAAATGTCTTAATTAACAACATCAGTTGTTATTGTCACGTCTTTCCCTGCTATACGAGCTGGAATTGCAAATTCTCCTTCAGATTTTAGACGAGTTCCTCCTCCAAATTTAAAAACTCTTCTGCCCTCAGTTTTTCTAATTTTGTTCTTGTCCAAATCATCCAATGAATCAATGTATGTGTTGATCCAGGTACTCCCAAACACTGTACTGCTGCAGGTACTGTCTAGGACTGCACAGCTCCTTGCATCCATCCCTAAATATCCTTCTTCTCTTAGTTGGTAACCGGTAAACAGAACAAATTCTGCTTCCTCGGCTGAAGATGTATTGACGTTAGCCATTTTTTCCCAACTATGAGGACATGCTGCCACCATATGTCTGAATGATTGCTGTGACGTCACTATGTAGACAAGACGGACTTTGTGGGGCTCCGATAATGTTTGTCTTTTTGAGAGATTTGAAATAGGATATTCAGGAATGAGTAATGATGACGTTATGTAAGTTAAAAGTAACGGGAAAAATCTTGAAAAAAGTTATTTGAGAGATTCTTGTGACAGAAATTCCCCAAAACTTATTTCTATGATTGAGTGTATGTCGCCATTGTGAACACCTACTCACTATATACTCATAAGCAAGACTACGTTAGAACTTCAAATCTCCTATATATATTTCTGTTTGTTTATACATCGTGCAAAGCACTATGGCCACTGATGATAATGAACTAAATCCAAACAAGAGAGCCAGACAAGACAGCAGCGTCATACTTTTTGGTGATCTAAGCAAACTCAGTGATTTGTTAGACTCCGTTTCCTCGGATGAAAATGCCTTCAAACAGGCAATCACTCTCATTCTCAATAAAGATAACTTTAAAAACGCTCTTGCAGGGTTTTTTGTCTCGGAGATAGGCTCACTCAAAAAAGAAATAAACGAACTCACGTCGAAAATCGACGAAATGGAACATATTGAAGGCGAACTTGTCTAAAAATAACTGGCATACCTGAAGAACGAAAAGAATCTACTGATAAACTAGCTCTGAATGTCATTAACAACCTTGTTCTAAATGAAGACAATGAGAAAATCTCGATCAAAGATATCTCAGGGTCAAAAAGAGTGGGCAAATGTGATCCAAACCGTAAAACCAGAGACATTATAGTAATATTTATTAGTTACAGATATAAAGCCAGAGTCTATTGAAACAAACGTAATCTAAAATCCTACAACAAACAAGAGGCCCATGGGCCTTATAGGTCACCTGAGTATCATGTGACAACTTTCCAACAATTGAATTCGATTCATGTTTTAAACTAGATATTCTGCCTGTATATCGCAGATAACGGTAAAGAACTGAAACAAAACAAAAACAAAGGAATTACTCATCAGTTACATGATAAATAATGTCACTATATAACCATAGATGTAGCATAAACTGTGTAATAAGTTGTAAATAAAAAATATTCAAAAGATAAATAGAAATAAGATTCACTATTAAGTCCGAAATATAAAGTTTTGACACAAATGGGTTTCCATAGAAAAATGTTATGAACGTACTCCAGTTTTATGTTTTAAGATTATGACAACAACAGTGTTCCATACTTTCCAGAGTTAACAATAGATATTCCTAATAAACAAATTACACATATTTCATACAAAAACACTGTAGATAGCACAGGTTTACGTACTGTGTTGCAGCTCAAGTCAAAATATGAAGAAAATCTAACAGGGTCTCCATGTGTGGGTCACACAGGAAATAATTACAGGAAGTGAGTATTTAGGAAAAGTTACTCCAAATTAACAAATAAAAAGATAACTCTTGAAATATAAGACAGATAACTATTTGATTAAGAGAGATAACTCTAGCTATGAAATAGATACAAATAATTTAGTAAAAATATAAAAATACAAATTAAATGTTGATAAACATTACACTAGAGGCCATGAAATTCACAATTTTGAAAGAGGCACCATTGCTTATCATAATTATACATTCAGTATGCTTATTTTGGTTAATTGAAATCTAGAGGTAGATCAGAGTAACAAAGAGAAAATGCATTTCCACTTAAATGAATTTCAGGGCCCCTGGGTCAGGGCTTCTTCTGTTAGGGCGGGTCCACAGTTGAGCTTCCAATCCCAAAGGAACCACTGACCCTGGGGCCACATCTTTCAAAATTTTGGAATTTTTTAAAAATTTTATTTCATCATGCTGTTGATTAATACCAAAAGTGCAGACTTCAAAGCATTAAATTATTTCAGACTATGTTACCCCGAATACCCCCCCCCCCAAAGTACCTCTATCCCAGTGGACAGGAAATTAACCATTTTTGGAAGAAGCAGTTTTTCTTCATACGTATATTCTAAGTTCATTGGCAATTTACCCAATAACAAAGGAAAAGATTTTCAAAAAATTCAAGCATTTCACTATATAAAAATTATAGCCCCCCCCCCCTCCCAACACAAGATTCTCTAACCCAGGGACCCTGAAATTCAAAAATCTGAAAGAGGCATCCTTCCTCCTCACAACTATGTACATAGTTCATTGGTTAAATACTCAGGTGCAGAAAAGAAAAGTTTTAAAGAATTTATGCATTTTCACCATATATTCAATAGAGCCCCGCCCTAACACCACAACCCCCAACCCATGAAATCCAAAATTTTGGAAGAGGTAGCCTTATTCAACATAACTATGTACTTGGTTAGTTTATTTGATACTCCGAAGCAAAGAAGAAGATTTTACTATATAATCTATATAGCCCCGCCTAAGCACGTCACCAGAACCCCCTGACCCTGGGGCCATGAAATTCACAATTTTGGAAGAGGCAGCTTTATTCAACATAGCCATGCACTTGGTTAGTTTAATTAATGCCCATGAACAGAGAAGAAGAATTTCAAAGAATTTATGCATTTTCACTATATAATCTATATAGCCCTGCCCTAGCACTAGAAACCCTGACCCTGGGGCCATGAAATTCACAATTTTGGAAGAGGCGGTCATTTTCAACTTACCTATGCACTTGGTTAGTTTATTTAATGCCCACAAACAGAAAAGAAGAATTTCAAAGAAATAATGCATTTTTACTATATGACCTATTTAGCCCCGCCCTAGCACTAGAACCCCTGACCCTTTTTGGTAGAGGCCTCGATGCTAATTACAATCAAACCAACAGTTTAACTGCTTGATGTCAAGGAATAAGGAAGATTTTTAAAGATTGCACTATTTTTAGTGGTTTTTGCCCCACCCCCCAGGCCCCAGGGGGGCAGGGACCATGAAATTCACAAATGTTGTTCTCCTTTATCCATAGATGCTATATGCTAAATTTGGTTGAAATTGGTTGAGTGGTTTCAGAGAAGAAGCTAAAAATGTTCAAATGTTAACGCATGACGCACGACGAACGACGCACGACGACGGACGAAAACAGATAGCAATAGTTCACCTGAGTTTACTCAGATGACCTAAAAACCAACAAAACAAACTGGACCTATATTCATCAACGAAGCTTTGACATCCAGGCGTGCAGAACTCTATTGGAAAACTCGACAAATAGTTAAAGACAAAAAACTTGACAGCTGCTGGACGTATGACGGACGTATTTATGCGAAACTCCTCGGTGACCATGGGAAGAGAATACTGATAAATACGATAGAGGACCTTCACGTTTCCAAGATGACAACGTAGACGAACAGTTCCTCTCCTCGACGCCAAAATCGTAAAACACTGTGTTTATAAACATATCCACGTGTTCGCGTCACGGAGACGCTTGGAACCTCGTCAAATCAGCGCTTTGTTAACAACACGTCCTACTTTCGTTTTCATTTAAGGTCAGACGACACGCTCCTCAAAAATATACAATGTTTCTTAAGAATTTGTCGTTGAAGTAAAGGTTCTTAAACAAGTATCCTCACAAAAAATGGGGGTACCTTACCAGGCATTTGGACAAGATACTGCACGGTCATATTTCTTATTTAATCCTTAAGGGTAATCTTATGAATGGCCTATATCACATTTTTTGGTGTACATATATTTAAAAAATTTTGAAAACAATGTACAAAATCAGAAGAGAATGACAAATATGAATAATTTTTAATATAATATGAAGAGATACAAAATATGATTCGAGGAACGTGTCATCTGACCTTAAAAACATGTGATTGACAGATCAACATAACGGATGTCCCAAACATTTGTACAGTATGTTCAAACTTATTCTTATTCTATTATGTTCGTCACACTGTCTTCAATGTGATCTGCATTTGTATATAATTGGATGCTATATCGTTCTGTCTCGAATTATTTGCATCCCAACACATGTATGTAAATACTGCAACCCAGTTATGTACAGCGGTAGTCTATTTCCCGCTTTCCACGCTATTTTTATAATGCATCTCCCAGTTTTTACGTGGGAATTGTGCGAGTTAATGTACTTCTTTTTTCTAATTTTATGTTTACTGTTTTGTGTTTTTTTTACTTTCCATTTATCTTGAATTGACATATCTTATATATTGCCAAATAATTACAATTTCACTAAATCCCATCTAAAGGCGGCCCAGAAGCAAACCAAACTTTAAATACTGCATAACTAAAATTTTTGATAATGGGTAATTCTCTAGAACAACATCGTGCCGCGTTTGGGGTTTTCTACACTCAAAGTCATAATATACTGTCAAGGTCTGCTTTCAAAGTTTCAAAATCTACTACGTTGTTAGATATTTTGCTTTTCATATCCAGTATATTCTAAAACATTCTGGTCTCTCAGAATTAATTTTTTTGCACAATTATACATGTTTGTCATTCTATTGCTATCTGGTGATATTGAAACAAACCCAGGTCCATCTGCACAAAACTCTATGATATCTTGCACCTTAATATCAGAAGCATCAGGAATAAGATTGATTCTCTACTGTATCTAGTTCAAGATTTTGATTTACTATGTTTTAGTTAGACTCATTTAGACACACATGTTACAAATGAAAGTTTGTTTCTAGAAGGTTTTAAGTGTATTTTCAGAAAAGATCGTAATTCTCATGGTTGTGGTGTAATGATTTATATTTCAAATTTAATTAAGGCTAGTGGAAGAGAAGATTTAGAACCCGTTGATACGGAACTCATATGGATAGAAATACCACAAGTAAAGGGAAAACTACTTATATGTTGTATTTATCGTCCACCATACATTAATAGTGTCTTTTGGCAAAAATTATACTGGTCATTTGAAAAGGCTTGTGATATATCTAACAATATTGTTGTACTTGGTGATCTTAACGTTGATTTTTTAAACGTTAACTACTCACATAAGATTCATACAATTATGAATAGCTGTAGGTTAACAAATATCATACACGAACCTACAAGAATTACTTGCGATACAGAAACCCTTATAGATCCTATCATTATTAGTGACAGTATACATGAACATGATTCTGGAACATGATCATTAAGCAACTTATATATATAAATATATTCACCAGAATACAAATGTAAATGTGCCATATAAACGTAAAATTTGGAACTATAAACAAGCAGATTTAGAACTCCTTAATGATTCAATTGTAAAATGCGACTGGAATAGCCTTATTGATGATACAGAAAACATTAATACTGCAACAACAAACTTCACAGAAAAATTTAACTCTATTATTCATCAATGCATACCTGAAAAATCTGTAACTATAAAGCCAAATGATAAACCATGGATGGACTCTCTTCTAAAGAAAACTTTGCGTATTCGCAATAGACTAAGAAAAATAGCACAAAAAACAAAAAGAGAATCTGATTAGGAAAACTTTCGCAAAGTAAGGAATAAGTTTAATAATATGAAAAAATATGCTATTAAAAACTATTATGACAATATAGATTCTCATCTTAAGGATGCTAGTCTGAACAATCAAAAACTATACTGGAAGTTACTGAAAGATACTTTTCACATTAAACCAACAAATGAAATTCCACCTATTCAGTTTACAGACAACAATGGCACCGAAAGTTTTGCATTTTCAGACATAAATAAAAAAGAACTATTAAACAAATATTTCACATAAATTACAGAGTTAGATGACAGTAATCAAGAGTTCCCAAATATAGTGTCAAGATGTACGAATATTTTTCCACACATTGTAATACAAGAGCAAGAAATCATTGATATAATTTCTATCATTCCTGTCAATAAAGCCGTTGGTCCTGATTGCATCAGCCATAAAATGTTAAAATCTTGCAAAGAAACTATCTCACAACCTTTGTGTATACTATTCAACAAATCCCTATCACTAAAAACATTTCCAGACTGCTGGAAACTAGCACATGTTCTTCCACTTTTTAAGAAAGATGACCCTTCCATCACGTCAAACTATAGACCAGTTTCTTTGCTGAGTTGTATAAGCAAAATTTTTGAAAGAATAATTTTTAAGCATGATTACAATTTCTTGTATTCACATGATATATTTTATAAATACCAGGCAGGTTTTTTACCAGGTCATTCCACAGTATATCAACTCTTGGAAACATACCATTCTATGGTAAAAAGTGTTGATGAAGGTAAATTCTGTTGTATGGTGTTTTGTGATTTATCAAAGGCATTTGATAGGGTCTGGCATAAAGGCTTAATTAACAAATTAAAAATGTATGGAATTAATGGTAATATGCTAGATTGGTTTGATAGTTATTTAAGCGAAAGAACCCAACAAGTCATGTGTAGAAATCATTTTTCCTCTGTAGGACAAGTAAAAGCTGGAGTTCCTCAGGGCTCAGTACTTGGTCCCCTATTATTTTTATTGTATGTAAATGATGTGCCTGAAAATATGATATCTGGTTTTCTTTAGACAATTTGCTGATGATAATTCTTTACAACAATGTTCAGATAATATTTATCATATTGAACAAAATCTTAACCATGATCTTAGAATACTAGATGAATGGTCAAAGAAATGGTTATTGAAATTCAATCCACAGAAAAACAAAGCATTTTTTTTTATTTGAAAAATGTACAGCATTTTCCTAAAAAAAATTTTTGACAATTGCCAATTGGAATATGTTACAGAACACAAACATCTTGGGATACTTCTGTCGTCTAACTTAAGATGGCCTGATCATATTGATACCATTATAAAGAAAGCATACAAAAAACTGGGGCTTCTTAAAAAATTAAAATTTACTGTGTCAAGAGATATTCTATCCCAGATGTATATATCTTTTTTTAGACCACAACTCGAATATGCTGTTGAAGTTTGGTCTAGATGCACAAAAACAGACATTGAGAATCTTGAAAAAGTACAATTATATGCTGCAAGAATAGTTACTGGGCTTACAATTATTGCTTCAAGAAACTCATTATATTTGGAAACAGGCTGGGAACCACTGGAATATAGAAGAAATAAGGCAAAACAAATAACAATGTATAAAATGCACAATAATTTAGACCCTATTTACTTGCAAAACTTAGTACCTGATACAAGAGGCAATATTTCAGGATACACTTCCCGGAATTCTTTAAATTATTCCATGCCAAAATACAGATTACAACTCTACAATAAATCATTTATTCCCGAAAGTGGAATTCCCTTTGTCTAAAAACAAGGGAGGCAACTTCCATTAAAATTTTCAAAAACTATCTGCAAAATAGAAATGTAAAACCTCAGAAATATTTTTTTATGGAAAAAGGTTTTTGAACATAATTCATACAAGATTAAGACACAATTGTATTTTAAAGTCTGATTTATATCGCTGTAACCTTATAACCAGTCCTAATTGTTCTTGTGGACTACTAGAAGATACATATCATCTGTTTTTTGTTTGTAAATATTATGTAAAAGCAAGAAATTCCTTAATCAATAAGCTATTGTCATTAAATTATTTACATATTATAGATGTACATTTAATGCTATGGGGCGATGATTCTTTAACTTTTGAACAGAATGCTGAACTTTTCAAGACTATTCAAACTTTCTTAAATGAATGTGGTCGTTTTTCAAAATAAGTTTACTTTATTTTTTTCTCACCATCTAAAATTATATTTGTATATTTTAAGAATTTATTCCTTTCTATTGCTATAATGTATACAATGTATGTAGTAGACCATATGTATATATGTTTGTTTTACTTTGGCAATGTCACAAAATGTTATATTAAGAGAGGACTATCTAAGTTACTGAATTTGTGTCCGATCCTTTTGACTTTGTCAATAAAATATGTTCAATTCATATGTCTGAATGACCCACAAGATTTGCATGTTAACACATTTCCGTCTGGTCCTCGTGGATTCATACTTTTTTAAACTGTTGAACTGCCTCCTCGTAATTGTCCGCGGTACTGACCTCGATGAGAATCTCTATACTCTGGCCACACTGAAATCCTCTTCCTCTCATTTGCCCATTCCATCCCCCTCCTTGATAAAATGTGTTGCTCCTCATTCTAGTGTATCCTGCAGCCAGGAGTGCTTTTTCGTTTTCTGCAAGGAATGCTAATTCAAGTTTAATTGATACTGGTTTGATATAAACATGTCCTTCACAAGTTTCACCTTTGAATTTGTAAGCGATTTCTTTGCTTCTTCATATAAAGTTTGTTTGTTCTCGAAATTCCTTCCTGTCAAGACGATCATTCATTCTTTTTTGTTTATCAATAATCTTGAGTAATTCGAATGCCAAAATCTCGGAGGTAGCTTCATATTTTTCTTTTCAATTTTTCTGTATTTTGCATCATAATTATTGATAGACTTTCTGTCACACTTTTTAAAGTCTTCAAATTTTTCTAAGCTATCTGCCAAGTCATCTTTGGCTAAATGTTTGTCCAAAAAATTGTATCAATGTTTTCAAACCTGTATCTCTTTTGAGATTCTCCAGTTTTAGCTGATCAAACACATTATCTTAGGAAGAGACAGGGCAATAACAACACCTTGTTTCTTTTCATCTAACTCTGTGACTTCTTTCCATGCTAGAGGTTCTTGCTTGTAGAGTTCATAACTTTTGATTTTAGGGTTGTAAGAAAGGGGGTCGATTTTTGTTGACATCTACTTAGATTGGAAAGTTCAAATCTTTTTTTCTTATTTACCAGACTCTGAATTGTTATAATTAAATGTCGTACACTTGCCTACACAATGAAGTAGTTTCTAATTAGAGCCGAGGAAGTTTCTTGTAATGAAGATGAAAATCTAGCATTAAAGTCATAGCGGCGTGGTGTATTTTCATGAGATTACATCAGGTTGAAGAGGAAAATTAAGAATTAACTTGACAGCGTTCTTGAAAATACACGAACAAATATTTATACCCCCGCAAACGAAGTTTGGGGAGTATATAGGAATCACCTTGTCTGTCTGTCTGTCTGTCTGTCTGTCTGTCCGTCCGTCCGTCCGTCTAGCTGTCCGTCTGTCTGTCTGTGCAAACGTGTCCGGTCCATATCTTTCTTACGGAGGGACATTAGAATCTACTTCTCCACACAAAGATTGCCCATGACCTAAGGGTGTGTCATGATCTTGACCCAAGGTCATTTTGGGAAGTTCAAGGTCACTTGAAGAAAACTTCATAATTTGTGTCCGGTCCATATCTTTCTTATGGATAAATTTGGTAGGTTCTCATTTTACACAGAGATTGCCCATGACCCAAGGGTGTGTCATGACCTTGACATAAGGTCATTTAGGGAAGTAAAGGTCACTGGAAGAAAAACTTCATAATTTGTGTCTGGTCCATATCTTTCTGGATCAACTTGGTAGGCTCTCATTTTAAACAAAGATCGTCCATGACCTAATGATGTGTCATGACCTTGACTCAATATCATTTGCGGAAGTTCAAGGTCACTGGAAGAAAAATTTCATAATTTGTGTCCGGTCCATATCTTTCTGATGGATAAACTTGGTAGGTTCTCATTTCATACAAAGATTGCCTATGACCTTAGGGTGTTCATGACCTTGACCCAAGGTCAATTGAGGAAGTTTAAGGTCACTAGAAGAAAAATTTCATAATTTATGTGTGACACATATCTTTATTATGGAAAAAATTACTTCTGAAAAACCCAGCGGGGGATATTTTGTTCCGTTTGGACAGATCTAGTTTACATTAATTTTGTTTCTTTATGAACTAATATAGTTTTTAAAAAAGCTGTTGAGCGCTAGCATTCTAATATTTAAAGTTGTTTTCCTACAAAAGTGAGAGTAATCGTTACATAATTTTTCAATTTTTAAGAATTTTTATTGTACGAGGGGCGTTCAATAAAAAATGTCATTGGGGCAAAGAAATAAAAAAAACGCTTTTCTATGACTTAGTCTTAATGATATAACTAAAATACTCTCTTTCAATTGAAACGCATATCCGTAACATTTTCATTCAATTTCTAATTGTTTCGAACACATTTTTGAGTATGACCCTTCGTTTACTGGAATACGGCAGATCCTATGATTTGCTGTAATTGTTTTTTTTTTCTTTCTGATAGATGTTTTTCTAGGGTTAGGAAATGAAACAAGTCAAAGATTGAAAGATCTGGCAAATTTTGTTGGTGTGACAAAACATTAACTTCCCGTTTATCCCCAAAACTCCTTTACTCTTCATGGTCTATAGGTTTGGACGCCGTCATGAAGACACTTAATGTAGTGTATTCCTCATTCTGTTGCCTTTCTCTCATAAACCTTTCATTGTTTTACAAAACATTGTTTTCTAGACTCCTCCATCAATAGAACTTCCTCAGAGAATATGAATTTGAGCAACAAGACCTCTAATATTTAAGAAAATAGCATATAAAACGGTTTTATTCTCGTGCAATTCTTTGATCTTCTTAGGCCTTTGTAGTTTTGTCTAGTACAAGTTATTGTAAATTTGATTTGTGGGCTTAAAGCAAAATGGATTCAAGTTTCATTATCAGTTACAAACGTGGATAAGTACAATTTTTGATTTTTTTAAAATTTTTGTTTGGATATTCCTAAACGCTGTCGTTTTCACTCATTTTTTCAAAATATAGGTGACCTTTGAGTATTAAACTTTTTTACTATAAAATGTTCCTTTAAAACAGTATGGACTATCCCCAAAATGATTTTTATCAATTTTGCTATGTGTCTTAAAGTTCTTAAAAAAAATCAGCGATAATTTGTGGAAATTTTGCAAATTTACATCGGTAGTTATAAGTCATTGTTGCCACGGACGGTACCCATTTATGATGACCATTATACAAATTTTGTTTATTGAAAACTACTTGTTCACCTGTCTATAAAACAGGCATTTGCTGCTGTAAATTTCACATATTTCAGTTCATATATTTTTGGGATAATGACAGATATTACATCTGATTTAATGAAGCGACTAATTTTACTCTAGCATACTGATTCTTGGCCATTCATTTTTTAATGCAGTGTCTCGAATAGCCCTTGTTTTCCAGCTTCCCAAGATGAAATAATACGATGAAAAGTGGTCACACAAACTGTTATCAATTCATTAAAGATTCAATAACGAGAGAAAGTCAAAGTTTATGTCATATGACTACTATGTTGTATGTCATCGAGCAAATGACATTATTTATTGAACGCCCCTCGTATTTATTACCGTATAAGTAGAAATTTTAGCGAGGATTTAATTTTGGCATTATTAGCAAGGGTGCTAAGATCGCCAAAATTACATCTTGCTAAAAATTGATTGCTTTGTATTTGCAATAGGTTTTTTAATAAACATTTTTAAATCGCTTAAATTTCATCTCGTTAACAATAAAATACCAATTTTTAAGGACATATCGCTAAATTTGCGTCTCGCTAATATTTCCACTTATACAGTATTCTAGCAATTGATAATTAATATTTTAAGCAAAGGGGACATACTTACTGCTTTCCCCCTATATTTTGAATTATTAGACAATCCTATTTAGTATTATGTTGTTTTTTTTTAGAACGAAGTTCCGATCAAGATGATGGCAATAAAGCTATACCTCAAAAAAGTTCAAAAAGTGAGAACATTTCTTGTACAAGAACCTCATTATGAAATGGATTGAGCATACTGAGAGTATACTCAGTAACTCTTTTCAAACCTTCATTTTGTAATTACATTAAATTGAGTCTTAATATGCCTCTAAGCTTATTTTAAAGTGGTTTGATTTCTTTATAGATTTTAACAGATTAAGTTAAAGATTGATGCCTATCCCTTTTTTCCAATTTTTTTTTTCGCAGTAGATTTGAAAAAAATTACTGCGTAGGAACAATATTTTGTTCTCAAGTAAAAAGTCATGTTTGATAATATTTTTATGAAATTTTATGCGTTAAAGAAGTACCCTCAAATAGATTAGATTCAAGTCTGTTTTATCTAAATCATGGCCACCAAGGGGAGGGATGGGCAATATTGGGGATCAAATTTTAACTTAGGAATTTAACAGAAAAAAACTTGGAAGTTTTCCTGAGGAATAGAATTTATAAGAAAAAACTTGAAAATTCTCCTCAAGAATACCAAAGTATTTTGAGTTAAATTAATTTGGAAGCATGCTCAGGTGTTTTTTATTTAAAGCCGCTTAACCCGAAAGAGGCACATATTATCTTACACAATAAAAGTACGTCATTACATAGATAATATATAAAAACAAATTATAAGATTGATTTAATAGTTTATTACAACAATCCTTACATGGAAAACGCAGATCAAAAACCTTATTGACAAACAGTAGTTCCTGACGGAAGTTAAGATCTGTTGTGAAGTCAATTTTGAAAAAAATAAGTTTATCAGATATATCTAATAATGAAGATAATTCAAACCCTAGCATTTTTTTTCTCTATTATTAGAAGCCTTAGTCATAATATATCTTTTTCCAAATTAAGAAATTAATTGAATATAATACATAGTAATTTTTATTTTAATATGCATATTAAAAGAATAAAGGAAAATCAGATATTTTAAATGATTTTTTTAAAGGAGCTAAAATATTGTCCGTGTACAGGTAATATATGTACTTTGTTGTGAAAAAAAAATGCTCGGGTGTGTTCTTCATGAGATAAACATGTAAGCGATTTTAATTTTTCGAAGGTGATTTCACGCGATGTCAACAATGATCAACATAGGATTATTTTTTGTGTGACCTAACAAAAATTATTTTTTTAACTTTTGAATTTTGATATCTTTTAAAAGAAAAGGACTTTGGGGATATAATTTGACAAAAGTTGAAACAATTTATGGACAATTATTTTTCAAGAAGAAAATCGAATATATATTTTAAGCGATTAGAATCGGACCAAGCGGCTTTAAGGTTTTAAACATTTGTATAGGAATATACTATTATAAAAGAATCAAATTACTGCGACAGCTAGCTTATGTGTTGTAAATAAAGCAGCTATCGCCAATTTTTTTTTATATCTTTTGCATGGATATTTTGAAATAAAAGTATCTCTGAACACCATGAAAAAGCAATATCTGCTATCCAAAAGCTATTATAACATTGTGTTCGATACATAAGACAATGGGAAGAGATGCCTACTGTTATTTGGAAAAAAATATCGTTCAAGGAATACAGTATTTTAATTGAGTTTCTCTTATTGAAAGTTGATCAGAGTGATACTCCCTCTACATCAAAAGAAAAGTCAACAAGAGACATACTGAGAGAAAAAAGTAAGTGTACTGAAAAAAAAAATCTGGGAAAGTGAAGGTTTAAGGTTTATCAAATGATACCCATTTAAAGAGAAAGCGCATTACATGTTACATAGGTAAATTTGTGAAATATTTCTAATCAAATCTCAAAAATAGAAAAACCATGGTTATATTTACAACGAAGCTTCCAGTTAGTATAGAACCTGTTCATCTTAGGGCCCTTTAAATAGATTGAGGCTATAATAATGCCCTGTTCACACGGACAGTTTAATTCGAATTAAACGTAAAGTTACTGCGAACTAGCTTTGCCTAGCGTTCACACGGAGAATTTAATGCGAATTAGTTTAATTCGAATTTATTTACTGCGCATTGAATTACTTCGCATTAGCTGCCTGTGAACGCTAAGCGAAGCTAATTCGAATTAAATGTTGACGCATGCGCAAGGCCATAATTAAGTCACAGGACACGTTTTGGTGGTTATACATAGGTATTTGTGCTATATTTGGTTCAAAAATTGAGGGAAAGCATGTTAAAGCTGAACACGACTCGTAAATAGGCATACGCCATTTTCAATAGCATTATCTACGATACATCAATACTATGGTATATTCGTCGCATTCGTTACACCTGACTTCTTTATTGTCACGGGAATCGGCTTGAAATGGCGACCCGTGTTCGTGCTGGTTATCTTGCATTACCTTTATTTATATTTTATTGCAGATACGTGTTTGTATACTGCACTGACTTATACAACTATAATTGTAAACTTATTTGGTATCTTATAGGGGTCTGCAGAGAAGCGATCCTCGGGAACAAAAATGGCGGACAGATTCCTTTTACGAATCGTGTTCAGCTTAAATCACTAAACAGGTCGAGACCACTAGATTTTCTGACGTCAACATAAATTTGCATGTAAACAACCTATCTGTTTACTTTACCTACTGCTGAATGAGCCGCAATGCATTGTGGGCTACTACAAGTACCAAGCTGTGTTGAAAATAAGGGGCAACTTGAATTGTCCCTTGAAAACTTATTTTTAATTCTTTTTTGAGATTTGTGAAAGAAATATTTAAAATGATGTATAATCTTTCATTCCTATGCTCACATTTACAAAATTTGCTCTATGAAGCCTTATATCAACTCATAAAACATCGGCCTAAACCATTGTTTAAAGAGACGTAGATGCTATCGTGTCGATAAAACATTGAGATTTTTCACGTGATATTTGTGTACATAGTTTTAGCAGGTAGTATGAAGGTCCTTGATTTTAGACAACAGGAGAGGGTGTGCAATTACTATTTAACCCCTCAATATTATCAGAATTAAGTTTTTTATGTACATGCAACCGTCAAAGCGTTTGTACGATATTCGAAGCAATTATTAATCATCTAAAACAAATCCAATATTAAATGTGAGCATAGAACAATGTCTTTAGAATACAATCTTTCAATTTCGGCCTTATAGAGTGATAAAGAAGTTCTGCATTTTTCCCGGTAGCGAGTTAAATATTGTGAAGTAAACCGACTAAAACCACGTGTCGCCATGGAATCGTAAACACGTCGTAGATTGTCATGCTTTGGGACTCATTCACTTGATTGGAGAACGGGTGTGACAAGGACATCGTCACGTGTTAAAAATTGCCTTCCATATAAGGTAGTGGTCTCGACCTGCTAAAATCAATGAATACCTGTAGCAACTACATGAAGAATCAAAGGATGGCTCTGCATACATGACTTGATTTACAAATGACGTCATAATAGACTTACTGATGCCCGACTGTAGAGGAAAAAATTTAATTTGCATTAGTTTACTTCGCATTAGCTGTCGTGTGAACGCAATTTAATTCGCATTAGTTTACTTCGCATTAATTTACTGCAAATTAAACTCGTCGTGTAAACAGGGCATAAGAAAATGGAATTGTAAATTAGCAAGAAAGGATGGCAAGAACATACTAAAATGCAAGACATACCTAGATTAAGCACTTTTACTAAAAAAAAACTTTTAGTCTTTCACAGAAATAGAATAACTTACTTGAATTTCTCTTCTTAGAAGTTGATACTTCATGCAAGTCAACCAGAGGCAAAGAGAAAGATAAAAGTAAGCATATTGAAATAAAACAAGCAAATTCAAAGAATTGTGGTCCCCCGCTTTCGGTGTCTTTATTGTTAAGATGTTATTTTTTATGACATATTGTGTCTAATATGAACATCCTGTCATATGTCATTTCATAGGAAAACGCTTATCCTGACCGTTAAAAAGTTATGGCCAAAGTTAACGTTTTGTAAAAGTAGGTCAAGTCCAAGGTCAAGATCAAAGATTCAAAGTTGTTGATGAAAGGTTTTCTCACAAGGATTACATATGTGAAGTATGAAAGCCCTAGCCCTTATCGTTCAAAAGTTGTGGTCAAGGTTAAAGTTTTTACATAAGTACGTAAATCTTTAAGGTCAAGGTCAAAAGGTCAAAGTTGTTGATATCCAATGAAAGGTCTTGCGACAAAGAATACATATGTGAAATATAAAAGTCCTAGTATCTACCATTCAAAAGTTGTGACCAAAGTTAAAGTTTTTTTTAAAAGTAGTTAAAACTCCAAGGTCAAGGTCAAAGGGTAAAAGTTGTTGGTATCCAATGAAAGGTCTTCTCAAAAAGATTACATATGTGAAGTACGACAGCCCTAGCCTTCACCGCTCAAACGTTATGGTCAAGGTTAAAGTTTTTACATACGTATGTAAATCTTTAAGGTCAAGGTCAAAAGGTCAAGGTTTTTGGTATCCAATGAAATGTCTTGCAACAAGGAATACATATGTGAAATATAAAAGTCCTAGTATCTACTGTTTAAAAGTTGTAAAGTTTTTAAAAAGTAGTTAAAACTCAAAGGTCAAGGTCAAAGGGTAAAAATTCTTGGTATCCAATAAAAGGTCTTCTCACAAGGATTACATATGTGAAGTAAAAAAGCCTTAGTCCTCACCGTTCAAAACTTATGGTCAAGGTTAACGTTTTATCATAAGTATGTAAATCTCCAAGGTCAAGGTCTAAAGGTCAAGGTTGTTGGTATCCAATGAAAGGTCTTGCCACAAAAAATACATTTGTGAAATATGAAAGTCCTAGTACCTTCCATTCAAAAGCTATGGCCAAAGTAAAAGTTTGAAATTTCTGTTTAAAACTGGGTAAAACTCCAAGGTCAAGGTCAAAAGGTCAAATTTGGTGGTACCCAAAGAAGGGTCTTGTCACAAGGAATACACATGTGAAATATGAAAGTCATAGCTCTACTAAATCAAAAGTTATAGGCAAGGTTAAAGTTTTTGTGACGGACACTGACAGACTGACGGACAGACGAATGAGATTTAATGTCCCCTCGCTTTCGCGAAAGCGGGGGACAATTATCATGTAAGCGAATAAGCAGTATGGCTGCGAAGGATGTTTGAGCGAGGCAAATAATAGAAAACGTCTTACCAATGAGAGAAATTTGAAATATATATACATTTTTTTAACATGACACGTTTTAAATCACAAATTAATTGGAAAATTAATGTCTATGGCATCAAAATATGTATGCATCATTGAAAAAACTAAAGAAAAAATTATCTCTGAACATCCTGAAAAAGCAATATCTGCTATCCAAACGCTATTTTAACATTGTGTTCGATACATAAGACAATGAGATGAGATGCAAACTGTTTTTTGAAAAAATATCTTTCAAGGAATAAAGTAATTTATTTGACATTCTCTTATTGCAAGTTGATCAGAGTGATACTCCCTCTACATCAAAAGAAAACTCAACAAGAGGCAAACTTGGAGAAAAAAGTAAGTGTACTGAAAAAAAAATCTTTCTCATAAACTGAAAATTTTAGGGTTTTCAAATAATACCAATTGGAAAAGTGAGGGCGTTTCATTTTACATAGTTAAATATGTAAACACATTTTTAATCAAATCTCAAGAACAGTAATGCCATGATTGAGTGATATATATATATAAAAGCCCAGAGAGCCGAGCAATCTAGCGCGCAATTACTCACTGCTCGGAGATGCACCCTATTACCGGCAACTGGGACTGCAGATGCAACTGGGACAACAGATGGCACAGTTGTTTTTCGTTATGACAGAGAATTAATTGATATAGGTATATCTTTTACTCTTTATAACATTTACTTTTCTTTGGTGGGTTCCCGTTTTGATATTACCTTAAACTATTTTTCTGTTGAATATAAAACCATGATTTCTTATAAAAACAAAAAAAGAACAGAATAAACTTGAATTCCAATAACTTTTCAAGAAAAGTTTGTCGATCTGAGCGTATAGAAATAAAACTGCTACTCCAGGGTCACATTTTATGTTGTATATAATAAACTTAGGCTCTCTACGGCATAACTGCAGCATATGGATAGTCTTAATTGTTTAATAAGTACGCTGCAAGCGTTTGCGTTTGATGGGTCAAGAGATTTTGGCCGTTTGTAACAGCAGATAATTGTTAACAAGGCAAACAATGACGGCAGATGACCTATATTTAATCTAGATTTCACCTTTTTAAATGATTTTTTAAAATACCAAATTCATTTACCAAAATGTCACCATGTGTTAAATATCTTTTAGATATCTCTTAATTGTATAATTTATTATTTTAGAAGATAAATGCCTTATAAAATTTACTGCATACAGGGAAATTTTCGTCCCCGTTTTATTTTCGCCCTATTCTTGTTTGGGCGAATTTCAAAAGGGTTCAATGTATACCGTATAATTTCTTAAACAAAACCGTGACTGGGCGAATTTAAAACGGGACAAAATTGTTTGCAAGTGTAAAAGCGCGAAATTAAAGCGGGGCAAAAATAATACAGTAACTGTATACATTGGTCTTTCTGCAAACATTTGCTGCAAGTCTGCAGCAGACATAGCTGCAAACTTGCTACAGCCGTTGCTGCAATCTTGCTGCAATGAAGCTAAAGAAACCATGACAGACTTTAAAAAAAAACTGTGTTTGCAGCAAGTTTGCGGCAAGTATCGACAAGCGTACAGCACACAGTGTACCACGCAAAAGAGGTTTACTGCTAGCCGGTGTAAAGACGAATAATGACCCCCATCGAATAATGACCGGGGGGTCATTTTTCAACGACAAAAAATGACCCCCACCCGTAGAAAAAAATCATTTTTTGTAGAAAAAGGGTCCTAGGGGGTCATTATTTTATATGTTAGTCCTATAAAATAATGACCCCCATTGAAAAATGACCCCCTTTAAAGTGATACAAAATATACACTCTTTGATATCTTTTTTACAGCGAAACTAATTTTTACATTTTCTGTAACCAGAAAAATACAAAAAGTCGTATGAAATAATTAAGAGATTCACGTAGTCTTTCAATACTAAAATTGTGTTTGAAAAGAGATTCTTTAATTGTCAAGTAAATAAAATTTCTTTTTAATATTCCTCCTTATAATGTTTGCCTTAAGAATGATATTCCACTAATTTTTAGAAATCAAACCATGCAAAAATCAGGTTTAAATACTCTTTAATAGGAAAAATTAAATTTTCCGTAATTTCAACTTTTAGTTTGTTTAAGTTTGGCAAATCCTATTTGACAATGAAAGAGGAAGAAATTTTTATCCCCCCCCCAAAAAAAAGAACATTACGTTAAATCAAAACAAAAAAAATAATAATAAATGAAAAGCAGAAATATAAATAAAACTCTATACCTTTCAATAATTCTGAAAGAGGCTCTAGATAAAATATTGAAATGAAGTTAAGCCTTCACACAAGTACTATCATATCATAATTTACTTCGCCATGATTAAAGCATACTTTAAATGTTGGTGGAGGTATACTTGAAAGTATTGTGGCAAAGTAACAGTTAAAAATTAGTAGAATAGTAGATTATTTTTAGCTTATTTTTAATTCCTTTCTTACAGAAAAATAAAGGTAGGGGGGGTTTTTTTTTTTGCTTTTGTTCAATATCGACTTCCTCCTAAATAAGAAAGGGGGTGGGGTAAGTATAAGACCTAAAAATATGCTCTGTAAACTATGGGCTAGTGTAAAATACACAGTCATTCTAATGCAAAAACTATACATGTAGACATAAACTTTTGATTTAGCACACAGTATTCATTACATTTCTTTTAACGTAGAACCTACTTCGTATGACATCATAACTTGTAAATGTGTTAAACCTGTGCTAACCCATTAAGACGTCATAATTAATTCAATGCCACTTTTTCCCGTACTTGACAGCTTCAATAAAAATGGTAGAAAATACTGCATTTTGAAATTCACAGAATTCAATCATGCCAACATAATCTTGATTCAATTCATATATTTTTTGGTTTATAATGCTTAATGGCAATATATTTCTGGAATAAGAGAAAATATGTAGGCACCTTTTATTTACTAGATCTAGACCTGAAGTTGACAAACCCAAGACTATCTAGTGTAATGAAATTACAATGTACATACAACTTTCGTAATAATTTGAATGGTATGTAACCATTTTGAAGGAATGCATAAATCGTAAGAAATCTTTAGTTGCCAGCTATATAGTGTAATATCTTGTTGAAAAGTGTCTAAGTCAAAGATGTACGTGTTGTAGATCGTTTGATCGTGTGTACATTTTTGTGATATCTATAATGAAATGATGTGCATTCCTTTTAACAATTATTTGTTACCTATTCATATTTTTGGTGTTTGATTACAATTTTTCTATTAAATATGATCATCGTCAGGAATTGCTACTCAACGTTGTAACGTCAAAACGACGTCAGTATGAATTGTTGCGTGAAGTGTTTAAATATTAATATTTACATTCAGTGTAATTTTCCTTCTGAAATCCATTAGAAATCCACGACGTTCAAATTTCTATAATTCCAATCTTCATTTTATCTATTGATTTCCTGTGTTTTGATTGGACGAGAACACGTTTAAGAAAATTTTTACACATCGATAAAATTTTCAATTCGCCAGAACTACTTTCTTGACCAAGCTTCTGGGCTTTCGAAACCTTGTCACCGCGCGTTTGAATACACAGCAGGAACTATAAGCATTATCAATATTTTAGGGACACCAAAATGTAATATGATTTATTTCAATTAAATGAAAAACTATAACCCTGAAAAATTAACGTGAAAATTAAAGTAATGTGCGTTGAGAATTAATTTGTCACTTTTTTCCAAACATGCGTTATTTAACTTTGCAACGTCATTTAACGTCATTTGACGTCACAAACGGCTCTTACATCTATTAACCACAGCAGTTTTGAAGGGCGCTTAACTCACATTTAAGATGAACGAAATAGGCAATGATGAAGAAGGAAAATTAGAGAATGTAAATATATGCATTGATACGCGCGGTATTCAATTTGTCGGCACGGCCAGGTGTGTTATAGGACCGAAGACATCCAAAAATATGAATTCAATGCTTAAAAGAATTACATGTAATCCCATCGAAGTACTGGTAATTATTAATAGTAATTTGTTGACATAACCTTGGGTAAATATTTTTTTTTCGATATAGCAGATCATCAAAACAAATTACGCTGTATTTATATATTTTATATCATTGTTTTCTCTCTTGCATATGAAAAGAAAATTCTGCACTTGCTTGGATTTAAAATTATAACTACATTTGTATGTGATAATCGTTTTATGGTGATCTTAAAAAAATATCAACAGAAAAAGCGATTTAAGGATAAAGAGAGGTGATAATCAAAGATTAACATGTTAAGTATGAAGGGAACAACAATTATACGCAAATAAATTAATAGGAAATGCACATTGACGTTTGTCCCAAATCGTGCATTCTTAGAACGTCAGACGTCATTTTAGGCAGGTGGGGACATTTCCGCAAGACATTTCGATTCTTTAGTAACTTTCTTATTAACCGGTAAGATCTGATGAAACCTATATGTATCAAAAGTAATTTCTCAGTACTTTCTGCTGATATAAATTTTAAATAATATTGCCTCTTGAATTCGGAATAAATCAATAAGCTATTATAAACTAATATATATTTGACATGACGTCATTTACGCAGGGGGACATATCTGCAAGACACGGATTATGTTTCATTAAATGCCTAAGCGCCTGGAAAATTTTTATTATCTTTTTGGAACAAGTTGTTGTTTAAAAGTACTCATTGAATGTCAATTCAAATTTGTAAATTTTACCGACAAAATTTTCTTTTTTAACCATGGAAAATGCGTTACACTAACATTTCATTGAATGGGACATCTTAGAGGACTTTTATTTCAAAGGATGTGGGTATCTATTCTCTCAACATAGGTTGTCAACAAACATATTTTGTCTAAATATGATGTAAGAGAATGATCCTGTAAGATATCAAAGAGATGCGAAAAGATTTTTCAACTTTTTTCTAGAATAAACTCTGTTGAAGGTATTTTTTTGTAACAACGAAAATTGACGTTATTCCGAAATATTGTAGTCTGTCAATCTGTACATACCTTGTAATAATATTTCTTTTTATTACAACATTATTGATGAGAAAAAATCCTTTATTTTCATATCAAACACTACATGTTTATTATCAAGACTGTACTGCAATAGTAAGCTGAAAACGGATAAAGCGTATTATTTCCTAAAAGTAGCAATATCTGACGTTACGTCACTGTGATTTCTGATAAATATTTAATCTGAAAGTAACCCCAAACAGTCATTTAATTATTGAATCCCGTGTAAGTGCAAAAAGGTCAATAGTATCGGTAAATAGCCTATCTTTCATTAGTTAGAGGGGAATGGTATATATTTTAATAATTTTTTGTAATCATTTGGCTATGTTCTTCTGTTCTTCATCATATTGAAGATTGAAAACATTGTGACAAAGACGTCTAAAAAATATTTACAAATATAGGGTGAATAATTGACTAAAAATAATAGAGTTCATTTGACTATTTTTTTTTATGGTGGACTTATCTTTAACATTATTCTTGATAAAATATTGTTTAATATTATTCAGTTAAAAAAGTTTATAAGCGACGATGTTTGAAGAAGTATTTTTGTGATTTTTCATATTCCCTTTATGACAAGTACCCCTAAAAATATTTGAAAATGAGAAGTCGCAGTATGTAAATACCCTACCAAGTTTCACAACCTGTTCTAGATTAAAAAACAAGGAAACATATCATGATATCTTAACTGATTGATAAGCAAGTACTAATTATCATTTTGAAAAGTTTGAAAATCTTGTGATAAAGACTTTTCCGACATAGGTTCTACCTTAATTCTTGTTTTACTCCACCCTTTTACTCAGTTCTGAGTATATTTTTCAGAGAATTTAATACGAAAATCAGAACAAACATTTTAATTGTTGTAACCTCTTCTTTATAATGTATATTAATATGAAAAGTTAATTGAAGACCATTTCTTTTTATGTC